>JARWKJ010000007.1:7975707-8563207 GCA_029959095.1 Rhinichthys osculus | reverse complement strand
GCTGTGCATATATGTTTGGGTGAAAACCTTAAAAAGAGACCAACCGTAAGTCTTTAGTCCAAAGGGTTCATGAATTACAACCGTTTAAGTTTGGGTAGTGCATTTTCACGTCAACGCTCAAAAAGGGGGGTGACAGTTAAGGGGTTAAACATGAATAGTAGTCCTGTTAATTGGAGATATAAAAATGCTAAAACAAACCCATAGCGATTTAAAATACCTTTTTTTATGGATCACAACCCTCCACCACCCTTATTGCTTATTGCTTTAACGAATCTCTCTCTGAACACTAGCATTCAAAATCTTGGGATTTTTAAATGTTTTTGAAAGAAGTTTGCTCACCAAGGCTGCATTTATTTGATGACAAATACAGTAAAAAAAAACATTGCTTTATATTTTTGTGGAAATCATTATATAGTTTTTTACAATTCTTTAATGAACAGAGAGTTCAAAAGAACAACATTTTGTCTTTAGTGTCACTTTTGATCAATTTAATGCATCCTTGCTGAATAAAAGGATTAATTTTACTGACCTCAAAGTTTTGAACGTTAGTGTATAGGCTCCATTGACACGTCCACCTGTGTGTGTGTGTGTGTGTGCACCTGTGGAGACTCTGTTGACATGCATGTTATCAGGAGGAGATTCAGGCCACAGCTGGTGTACTGTCTGATTTAAGACCCTTCAGACTGAGCTAGAGTTTACAAGCTCCACTAAAGGAGGCTTTAAAGAGCTCGTCTGTGACCATTAAGCTCCTGAAATTCATGTACATTCCAAATGCATGATCTCTGATACTAGGTGTAGACAGGACATGACCTTTCAGCTGTGGCTCAGCTCGGCCGTACGTGGGTTTAAGACCCAATCAGAACTCTTCAGCTTATGTGATGGACCCTGCGGCCTTTCACAGAATAAGTGGAAAAGTGTGTGTGTGTGTGTGCTTATGTTGTTGTGTAAGAGTCAAGTTTCTGAAAATTTCAATTCATTTTACATTAAAGGGTTAGTTCACCCAAAAATGAAAATTCTGTCAGTAATTACTCACCCTCATGTTGTTCCAGCCCCGTAAGACTTTTGTTCATCTTCGGAACACAAATGAAGATATTTTTGATTAAATCTGAGAGCTGTCTCACTCCTCCATAGGCTTCTATTGTAATTGAAACTTGCCGGCCCAGAAAGTTAATAAAGACAATGTTTAAAATAGTCCAAGTGACTACAGTGGCTCAGCCTTAAGTTTATCAAGCGACGAGAATACTTTGTGTGCGCAAAAAACAAACAAAAATAACTACTTTATTCAACTATTCATTTTCTTCTGTGTGGGCCTCTGACATGTTTATGCTCATCTAAACATTTTTAGTTTCTGTAAATGTCACTTTCTATTGTCAATTACGCTCATTCCTGTTGCGTGTTTTCAGTCTGGCAACGCACGTGAGCGCCGAGTCTGATGACGAGAGAAACAACCCTCTACAATATTTTGAATTTGGACTGCAGTACCAATTTCAACCGCTAGTTGTCAATATTACATACTGCACCTTTAAACTGTATAATGTCTACAGGTGTTTGTGAGGGTTAAAGCCCGTTCCCACCAACCACTGTCAAGTAACCAAGTTTTGATAATCATTCTAATTCTAGGAGAATAGTGAAGGTCCATACCACCATTATTGCGATAACGACACAGAGGAATGAAACAGAGGGTTATGTTCTGATTGATTTTGTCCAGATGATGAATAATAAAGCGTCATTAAAGAGCTCGAGCATTTAAAGCAGCGGATGATAAAACTGCAGAGTGCACTTATAGATTATCGCCCATTGGTGTGGACACTAGTTATTGTTATAGTTATTGTTTTAGCTGTGAACTGGCATTTAGTAGTGGTGGGTTTGCTAAAATACATATTGCTGAAAGGTCCTTACCAATACAGCTTCAAATGTCTCTGTGAGCATTAATTTAACATATTGAATAAAATGAGGGAGGGCTGGTACTCCTTAAATTCAGCCATTCAGCACTTTGTCAGAATGCACAAATACAATTACATGTAATCACATCCAAATCCCTATCTTCCTTTCATCGCTTCCCTCTCTCTCCTCTCATTCCATCACTCTGTGGTCCCCAGCTGCTTGTCTCTCCATCACGGGCTCGGCCGCAAATTAACAGCCCGCGTGTTCTGTTACGACGCCGCTGATATCATTACGCCTGCACGCCTGTCAGAGAGATAGATGGAGGAGAGGGAGAGGGAGAGAGGGGGTGGAGGGTCAGACCAGTGTGACAGGAATATAAAGAACCGAGGATCTACCTTTCATGGCCTTCTTTTTGATATCAGTTTCTCTTTATTTAAAGTCAGGATGTTCCCCTGATACATTGACCCCCCCCCAACATAATCAGACACTTAGGGCCCTATTTTAACGATCTGAAACGCAAGTGTCAAAGCGCAAAGCACAAGTAACTTTGTGGGCGGATCCCGGCGCTGTTGCTATTTTCCCGGCGGGATAAATGCCTCTTGCGCCTGGCGGAAATCTAAAAGGGGTTGGTCTGAAGTAGCTTCATTATTCATAGGTGTGGTTTGGGCGTAACGTGGAATAAACCAATCAGAGCGTCATATCACATTCCCTTTAAGAGCAGGCGCGCATGTTCTAAAGCGGATTCCTATTATAACGGCGGATTTACCAGGCGCGCGTCAGGAGCGGTTCACAGCCGAGGAGAGCAACGTTCTCGTCAGGGCCGTAAAACACAGAGAAGTGACATTGGGGATGTAGAAACCCACCCAAATTAACTTCTGTTAAACAGGCGTATGATAATTTGGGTAAATGTGTAAGCTACATGTATGCTTTTATAATAAATTGTCTATCTATCTATCTATCTATCTATCTATCTATCTATCTATCTATCTATCTATCTATCTATCTATCTATCTATCTATCTATCTATCTATCTATCTATCTATCTATCTATCTATCTATCTATCTATCTATCTATCTATCTATCTATCTATCTATCTATCTATCTATCTATCTATCTATCGTAATAATGTATGATTTGCAAAAATGAAAACTGCTGCTTAGATGAGAGAATCAACGTGTATGCGCGTTGTGCACACGCTACATTGATTATGGCCAAGCATGCGCGCTTAAAATAGCATTATGAACAACGCGCAACGCGCCACTGACTTTAGACTAGGTTTTTTCTGGTCAGTGGCGCATTTGTTTTATAGAACAGCAAAATAGCATGAGGGAAAGTTTGCGCCGGAACACGCCTCCTCTTTGCGCTGAACCGCCCCGGGGAGCGCAAGTGTATTTCTTAGTTAACCGACGTGTGTCTGTGGAGGGAAAAGTCCGCTTTGCGCGGGTGCAAAATAGGAATGATACATGCGTCAGTGTACAAAGTCATTTGCGCCGAGTGCAAGATAGGGCCCTTAATGGGATAAATCACCCTAAAATGGAAATCTGTCACCATTTACAGAATGTTGTATGTTTCTTTTGTAGACCACGTACAATAATCTTTGAAATACCTTCTTATATGTTCCATTTAAAACTTTGACCTGAAAATAATGCATAAATATTATACTGTATATCATTAAGATACTATTATAGGTTTTATTAATATTTTCTTTTTAATTTTGTTTTAATTGTATATTGTAGTAATTTTGTTGTTTTAATCATTTTAAGTTTAAAAAACAAAATGTCTATATCATATTTTTTTTGTAGTTTTAGTAATTTTATTACATCATGTTAAGCTAAATGAAAATGAGAAATGAGAAATTTTGCCTTGACACCTAGCTGAATTTAAAGCGCTTTATATTTTATTTTATTTTATTTCAGTTAACTTTTAGTTTAACACACACACACACATATATATATATATATATATAGTATATAAAACATGTTAGTATAGCTGCATTTTTTTGCATCATTCATATATTTACATTTTTACTTCATTAAAGTATCAATATATATATGTGTCATATTTGTACATTTTCATTTTAATTCAACTCAATACATTTTAATGTGGGAGGAACAATGAAACATTTAAGTTTGGTTCATTAAAGTTTATTTTCTTTAGTGTATTAAAGTTGTTGTTTTTTAATCAAAACTATAGTTATGCCTCTATAGTAAAGAACGAACAAATATGCAAGCGCAGTAAGATTTCTGCTGCAGACTGTCATGTTATGAATCAGACTTTAAAAACCTGCGTTCGGAGTGACAGGGAGTGCAGATAGGCTCACCTGGATCAGTTGTAACACACTTTGGAGAGGCTTTTAAATGAAAATATGAAAGGTGAGAAAAGTGTCCACTGAAGCGTGAAGAGAGATAATGAATGTGGGATCCTCACAGTGCAGGGGAATGTGAATGTGATGGGATTTAGAGTCCAGTAACAGTCATTTCAACAAGAAAGGACAGCTGGAAAAACTTAATGGTCAATGATCTGCTTAATATGGAGGTTTTGAAATTCTTCGTCTGTGTGCACTCTCCTTTATATAACATTTGTTGGGCCATTTCAAAAGTATGATTAATGTGAACTTAATCAGATGTAGGGCACAAAGAGGTCTTATTTAGCACACTGCTCTGTATTTCATCATGAAAGTATTTGTAGAGACATAATCCCATTGGTGCAATGTAGGGAAGATCTCTGAACACACACACACACACATAAGATGTAGGAATAGAAATTGTATAGGATTTAGGAAGATTAATTTTGACCTTGTTAGGGTTCATCGTTATTAATTGTGTGTGCATGTGCGTGTGTGTGTGTGCAGGTTTAATATACTTTGTAAAACCTTTGTAAAAAAAAAAAGGATAGTAAAACATGAGATCACCATCTACATTTGAATTTACTTCACGACCGTTAAAAAGTCCGCTCTATAGTATAAATATGGGTACTAGTGTGAATGAAATTCAGACGTACTACGTCCGCCATGTTGTTACTGTCATGTGACCTGTCAGTTGTGTCGGTTTACTGCCATTCATAAATGTGTGATTGATTGATGTGTGACTGGGTTATTGTGAGCTTATGATACTGGGTCACATAACAATTCATACTTATCGACTTTCTCTAAGAACATTTTTGCATGCGAGTAAGTGTGTGTGTGTGAGTGTGGAAAAACTCATTCATATTTATCTCATTGCCTCACATTGTGTTGGTACACAAACTACACATCTGACTGCTGTCTAACTATTGACTAAGGATGGAATTTTACCTATAGATGTGTTTCAAAGTGTCTTCGGTGATTTTATGTGGGGAATAAATAACTTTAGCTAAATTAATGAATGATTCTGGTGAATGATTTCTCATTTGTTTCATTATTTTTTTTTATTCATTTATTTATTAATATTATTTTATTACATTTTTTTTTTTTTTGCAAAAAGACTATATCCAAATAAAGAAAAAATGGATTTACCCATAGGCTGTACTGCTATAATTGATTTGTGACATTGCATTCTTAATAGTGCCTCATCCAATCAGATTTATAATGCATTACTCTTTTGAGATGTTTTGGCGTTTAATTGTATTATAGTTCTTTTAATTTTAGTATAATTGAGATATTATAGTTTTTATTAATAATTTGAATCAGTTTTTATTTTTTATGTTTTTCTGATTTAATTTTAGTTCAAGTTTTAGTAATTTTTTTTATACTTTAAAATGTCTATATAATTTTTTTTTTTTGTTATTTTAGTGCATTGGGTTAAACTGAATTAAAATGAGAAATGTTGTCTTGGCAACTAGCTGAAATAAAGTAAGTTTATTTTTTTTAATTTCAGTTACATTTATTTTATGAAGAAAAAAAAACTGACAAAAAATGGTCAGACATTGCTTGTAAATTTCACAAATAATTACAAAGTAACATTGAATTAAACATTACATTTTAGTAGAAAGACTGAAATGGTGTTTTCTTGTAAAACGTAGTCAATTAATCCTACAGTTTCATTTAATTTGTTTCATTTGTTATGAATAATCTTATCTTTGGGTGCATCCATCAAATTCCCCCAAATAAGGAAATAATCAAATGAGATGAAGTGACTTAAAATAAACAGCTTGATTATGTAATTTACTTGACTTATTATAATGAGTACATGTTTATGTGATTTATTGTAATTAAATATAAATGTATCTATTAATGGACAACACACATACATATAATTTAACATATAAATATATATTAATGTGATATATACTGTAATATAAAAATATTTTGTATATAAATTATTGGTCATATTGCACTGTCTGTCCTAACTGAACAAAGGCCTGATCCTGGCTTAGTGTAAACCCTGTCTGTGAAACCAGGCCAATGTTTTGTTTTTTATTAGGAGTGTGGCCCTTGAGCTTTCCAAAGTTGAATCGCTGCTCTAATGTTCTTGTGTGTGTGTGTGTGTGTGTGTGTGTGTGTGTGTTTCCAGATTATTTCTTGGAGCTGTTGAATCGTTCTGAAACATCACTCCAGACTTCCTTCCAGAGTGGGTTTGGACCTCTCTTCTCCCAAATCACAAAGGTGTTTCAGGATCTGTACTCAGACCTCCGGCGCTACTATCGAGGGTCCAACCTCAATCTCGAGGAGGCTCTGAATGAATTCTGGGCCCGTCTGCTGGAAAGACTCTTTAAAGCTTTAAACCCTCAGTACAGTATTGGAGAGGAGTATCTGGAGTGTGTAGCCAAGCAGTCAGAAACGCTGAAGCCCTTTGGAGACACTCCCAGAGAGATGAAGACCAAAGTCACACGCACGGTTATTGCAGCCAGAACATTCGCGCAGGGTCTGGTGATCAGCGGCGAAGCGGTCCGGAAGGTTTCACAGGTAACTTTCACTCTCTGTGTCTTCACCATAATCTAATGTTTTGTCCCGACCACCTTGATATAGAGACATTTTGTCTGTCACTTGTCTGCTTTTTCCAGTACTTTGCACTGAGTTGCCCAGTTTATATCATGATATCTCATCGGTCCACTTCACATACCGTATACACTGCCGTGCAAAAGTTTGGGGTCCTTAGATTTTTTTAAAAATGTTTTTGAAAGAATTCTCTTTTGCTCAACAAGGCTGCATTTATTTGATACAAAATACAGTAAAAACAGTTAAGAGTGTGAAATACTGTATTATTACAATTTAAAATAACTGTTTTTTATTTGAATATTTTTTCAAATGTAATTTATTCCTGTGATGCAAAGCTGAATTTTCAGCATCATTACTCCAGTCTTCAGTGTCACATGATCCTTCAGAAATCATTCTAATATGCTGATGTGCTGCTCAAGAAACATTTTTGATTATCATCAATGTTGAAAACAGTTCTGCTTAGTGTTTTAATGGAAACTGTGATAAAAAAAAAATTCAGGACCCCACTTTCTTTACTGTCACTTTTGATTAGTTTAATGTGCCCTTGCTGAAAAAAACACCTTTAAAAATGTCATAGGTCCCAAACTTTTGAACGGGAGTATAGCTATATATTACAGGGATGGCAAACGATCCCTTTAACTACACTCCCGTTCAAAATTTAAATGATTACAGGTTTTATTTTATTTATTTAGCCTCACATGATTCATATATGCAGTTATTTCTTCTCTGGAACACACAATTAGAAATTACAGAAGAATCACCACACATCTCTTGCAATAAAACAAGCTTATAGTGAATGTCAACACTAAAAGTACCATAAAAGTATCATAAAAGTGATTCACCTGTGCACTATATTAACAGCATGCAGGTTTGAAACAGCATTGGGTTGAGTAAATAATTTAGCATTTTGCTGTGAACTATTCTTTTAAACATCAAATATGTTGGGGCTTGCTCTGATTTCTTCACTTTATGCTGTATTTCAGATTTCACGAAGGACAGACAAATATCTCGATACTGGAAACTTGTTGTTTCGCGCTTGGTTGTAGATTTCAGAAAGATTTCCTTCTCAGTATTCATTGTATTTGTATTTTATACCTGTGGCAATGCACAAACCCAATACCACCTAGAACCGAGACACAAACAGACACAAACGCATGTTGAAGCATTGTGGGAAACCGCGTAGGATCAATGCATCAGGAAAACAAGACAAAATGAATATCCCTGAGGCTGTGGCAATCAGTGTACATATAAACACACCCACACACACAGACACACTGCAACAAAAGTATTGCATCTATCCAATTAATGCTGACATTAGACTCAGCCTTTGCAGGTTCATCCAAACTGTACTTCCTTCCTTGTAAAGACCATTTATTGTTGTTTGAAATCATTGGAGGCAAAAGCCCATTTCCTTGCCCAATAAAAGTGCCTGTATATTCTGACATGTTAAAGTCAAGCATGTAAATGAAACCTAAAATGTACCGCACACATAGCACATGGCCATATTATTGCACTATATTACATTGCAGGGAGACAGTGTAGTGATAGATCAAACTAATTATTCTCATTCATTGATATTTTGCAGTTTACTCACCAGTTGGAGAGGAAACTGCAAGCTACTTATATTTTTAAAGTAGTTCAACAACAGTTGGTGATTATATAAAAAAAAAAAAATATCTCAGATATATGACTGAATTAAAAAATTTTTCATCCATATTTATGACACACAAACAATCATATGAGGATCAGCATTTTAACCGATTTATTAATAACAATTATTTATAAAACTACAAAACATAATTTTCTCATATATTATGCAATTAACAATGACCATCGCACACCTGCAGGTAATAGACAGGTGCGTAGGAGAGAAGACTAAAAAAAGTAAAAAATCGGACAAACAAAAGTATCAATGCTTGCGAAAAATATCAAAAAAATATTTATTAGCAATGTTTCGAAACGTTGCTAATAAAATTTTTTTATACTTTTTGCGAGTATTGATAGTGTGCGGGATTTTCTTTTGTTTTCTTGTATATTATGCAAAATAATATAATTCAAAAGAGGCTGTTGACTAAATGTTTCATATAATAATAATAATAATAATAATAAAAAGTACAATAATAGCTACATATTGTTATTATTATTATTTATTTGTATTACTATTATTACATCGAACATTTAGTCATGAAAAGCATCATTTGATAAAATATATTATTTTGTATATATTTATTTATTAGGACTAGGTATTGACACAAATTTCACAAAGTCCATTCATCAACTGAAAACAGACTAAAAAATTGATTCTTGCGATTTAAGAATCGATATTGGTTCGTCACAATGAGAATCAATTAAAGCCCTACAATATACTGTATGTACATAATACTATTCTATGTTTATTATTGTAATAAATATTATTATTTTTTATCATTTCAAAATGATGTAAGATGTCCATTTGTGGTCTCAAATGACTCAAAAAATGTTTTTTTTTTTTTTTTTTATGAAGTGAATCATTATCTCAAGAAAGTGATTCACTGTGAAGAATCAGAATTCTCAGTGCTTTATATGAGAGAGAATACACATTAAGTGTGTTTGATCAGTGTCATTCAGCGAACAACAGTGATATAGCGTTTTCTTACATTAGTTGTTGAAAAAGTATGTTTCTGTGAAAATATGTGCAGGAATTGAATTCTGGGTAAGGCCTTCTCATTCTCTCAACCCTTGAAACTTCTATAAGCAAGAAATACTTCACCCAAAAATAAACAATCTTATCATTATTTACTCACTGTCGTATTGTTCCGAACCTGAGGCGTTCCAAAACCGTGCTGAACCATGATTCAGACAGTTTCACATAGGGTTAAAAACATGTTACATTATCACTGATAAAGGATAGAAAGATCTTTGATTTCTTTTTATTGCTGTTGTCCACTTTGGTTTATCTGTTGTTTACTTCTCATTCTTTTCCTCCGCTTTTCTTTTCCTCTTCTCAATTCTCTTCTCTCCTGAAATCTAAATGAGTAGTGAAGGGAACCTAACTCTGTGTCTGACCTCTTCAAAGTAAGTCAAGGTTGACAACACAGAGAAACTGCCAGCACTGCATATTGAAAAGGGCAGTGTGTGTGTGTGTGTGTGTGTGTGTGTGTGTGTGTGTGTGTGTGTGTGTGCGCGCTTAGGTGGGGAAATGATTGGTGTGGCAGTTCAGTTCCAGTCAGTTTTGTCTGACCAAGAGATGTTTTTTAACCCCAGCATGTAAGAGGGAAAATACGCAGAGAAGACACTCCCAGAATGCACTGCACATCACACACATATTCAATTACATTTTGCACGGTGACTAAATAATGTATATTGTTAGCCATAACGCACAAGCGTCAATCCCATTGGCTGGCGCTTACCTGTCACACTTCACGTTTTGATTGCAGCAAATCAGTTTCAACAACTTGATTAATATTCATGAGCCCAGCAGCCTGTCAGACATTAGCACGTGTTATATTGTTATTAGAAGTAGTATTTGTTTTTATTGTTAGTAATTTTTTACAGAAACTTGAAGTTACCAATAATGTTTTGAGCACCACCACCAGCCAAAAATTCTCAAATTTCTGTTTAATATGACAAATAAGCATTCATACATTTTCATTCATACATAGCCTAGTTAGAACTTTAGTAATTAGAACTAAAACGTGGCGTCATAGTAACGCTTGATTGGCTGATGTTTCATTCAAATTTTAGTTGTTATTCTTTCAAAATGCATCAGGCATCTTTGTAAAAAAAAAAAAAATTATCAAAACTGTGTGAAGAGAGGCTGATTGGGATGGGAATTATTTGATTATGAATATATGCTTGTGTCAAAAGTCTGACAAGTTCTAAAAATGTACTAGCCAATGGCCATTATTATTTAAAAAAATGACCTAATATTTGGATGTGTTTGTAAGTATTTTATGTTTATTAGAGTATTATGTTGTTAGCTTAGCAACATGCTAATGTCAAACTTGCGCTTCCACTATGCAGTGTTGCTGCCTGTGTAGGATTTCCCAAATCTAGGCAGTTGCCTATGCAGGGAGCATACAGCAAGACAAACAACTACATGTTTTGGAATAAAACTATTTTGTGTGCATGCGCCAAAGGGAGTTGAGCGTCCTACTTTTGCTTTGTTCTTTTCTTCTGAGGTTTGGTTAAACAAACTGTCTTATCTTTTGCTCTCTGTGTATCTTATCCAACTCAATCTGGAAGTGATTGTTTTGCAATAAAACTAGCGTCCCTGTTTCTTTTATATTATAAAGTTGATCTCCAGTAGTGCCCTCTTTCCCTTATGCCTCCATGCCATTTCTGTTCAATAATGCGTCATTCTATTCTGTTATACTCTTTCATAATATCGTTCATTATGTGCGGCAATTCTCTTAATGGATTGTTTTGGCTTCAATAAAAGTTAAGCTCTATAAACAGCATTTGTGGCATAGTGTCGATTACCACAGAAATGAATTTAGACTCATCCCTCAGTTTTTCTTTTAAGCAATAATCGCAGTTATAATGACATACTTACAATGGAAGTAAACCAGGCCAACATTCCAAAGGCTTTAAACGAAGAAATGTGAAGCGCATAAATTATTCCGTAAAACCCTTATCAATTAAGTTGTAAAGTCATCTACTTTGGACTACTTTTATTGGGTGGATGAATGTTTGGTTATGGACATAATTTCTAGTTGTAGTTTGCTTCAAAGAAATACATGAACTTTGACAGGACTGAAAACAGTACAGCAAAAACTGAGTGTGATTTCTTTTTTTTTTTATGTGTGTGTGTAATTTTGTTGTGCTTTTGTCATTTTTGTTTTGTATTTATTAAATATTACTATTTAG
The DNA here is from genome assembly GCA_029959095.1 of Rhinichthys osculus. NCBI lineage: Eukaryota > Metazoa > Chordata > Actinopteri > Cypriniformes > Leuciscidae > Rhinichthys > Rhinichthys osculus. The sequence goes on along the minus strand of JARWKJ010000007.1, from coordinate 8,551,559 downwards.
GTTTAATTTTTAATTTCATTTTAGTTGTATTTTTTATTTAGTTCCAGTTAGTAATTTTGGTGCTTCAACTTAAATGTATTTCAGTTATTTGCCAAGGGAATATTTCTAATTTTGTGTTTATGTTTTAAGTTTTTCATCTAATATTTAAAATGTAATGTTATTTCCACTTCATTTCCATCGACAAAAATGTTTTAATAGTTTAAGTTTAAACGGAAGTTCACCCAAAATGAAAACTGTCATTAAGAACTCACCCTCATGTCGTTCCAAACCCGTAAGACTTACATTAATCTTCAGAACACAAATGAAGATATTTTTGATTAAATCTGAGACCTTTCTGTACCATCATCTACGCAACTGACACTTTCAAGCCCCAGAAAGGTAGTAAAGACATCATTAAACTAATCCATGACTCCAGTGGTTTAACCTTAATTTTATGAAGCGTCACGAGTGCTTTGTTTGTGTAAAAAAATAAATAATAATGTTGATTTGAATCTTATTGAAGCTTATTTCCACCACAGAATTAAAGTCAGAACTTGCGAGAATTAAAGTAAATATTTGCAAGATATAAACTCTGAAAAAAGTTACTTTATTACTTTAAAATTTGATTATAAAGTTTATATCCCATAATTCTGACTTCTTTTCTCATAATTGTGAAGTCAGCTCACACAATTCAGAAATTTTCTTGCAATTGTGAGTTTATATCTCACAATTCGGAGAAAAAATAATGTCAGAATTGCAAGATGAAAAATTGTATTTACCTTTTTTACTTTGTTATTCAGTGGCGAAAATAAGCTTCCATAGAATCCATATACTTGCTAATACTGATTCTTAGTGATATATTTAAATGTATCATGCAAAAGCAATCATTTTTGGTCACCAAAGCCATTGTAGAAATGCTCTATTAGCAGCTGGCCATTTTTAATTTATTCAGTGAGCGAAAGTGTCCTAATGAGTTGCATTTAAGTGGTCATGTGATCTAAACATATATGCCGCCATGAGGGCATGAGGCGACCCACTCCTTGTAGAATAAGACAGCTTGTGTTTGGCTGGATTCTGGATTATGAATGATTTAAAATATTTTTTTCATTCTTCCAACACACAAACGTATAAATTGTTTGGGGTCATTCAGGTTGAATATACGAAGATGAAAGAAAAAGAAAGAGTTTTAGAGGAAAGAAGAAGTATTAGGGGAGTATTAGCCTGAAATGAAGGAAGGAAATGAAAGAATAAAAGAGCGATGAGCACAGCTGGTCTTCCCTTCTTTCCTCTTTAGTCATTCCTGTGTTTTATTCATTTTTATTAAGGACGGCATGTGCTCCCCGTGTCTTCAGAAGTAGTCCAGTCGCCGAACACTGGGAGGAGCGCAGCCATATTTCTTTCTAATTACTTAAGAGAAGGTCGCCTATAAAAAGAGCACATCTAGACGCCGACCACTTACACACATCCTTTATCAGACGTGCCATTTAAGAACACAAGCACAAGTAGAGCCTTATAAAACAGACAAGAGATGGCTTCAGCATATGTTAATGAATTAATAAATCAAACAGAGGTGAAAACTCCTTAAAGAAGACCAATTATGTTTTTTCATTTTCAATGCTTACATTTTTTTTATTTTAAGCACGAAAAAGGTCTGCAAAGTCACTCCGAAGGGAGATATTCTCTATATCAGTAAGCACTGTTTCTGAACTCTCTGAAACGCCTCCATTGTAGTCTTTCATTTTCATCAGTGAATGTACAACACAATATCCCTCATTTAAATAATTTGTTCAATAATGTGTACGCAAATAAAGTGGCGAGGCCTGGTTGAGTTGCGTTAGTAGTGTGTTGAAATTTCTGTGAAGCGGTTGAACAATCACAACACACTGGTCCAGCCGACCAATCAGAGCACATTGCGCTTTTCGGGAAGGAGGAGCTTCATAGAGACAGAAACTAAACAGAAAGTTACTGGCAGACTGGGAAGAGAGGTGCTGCAATAATGAAAAACTTGAAAAATAATGTGTTTTTTGAACATTCAAGCAAGAAAACCTATTCTTATACACCCTAAAAACAAAATCAAGAAGTACATACAGTGGTACATAAAAATCCAATGTAAATGTGTTTTGGTGGTGATACCATGGTATTCTTTGAATTACATTACAGTACAATATTAAACCTTGCGAAAAACATGCTCTGGTAGTATCATGGTACAAACTGATGGTATGTGATGGTAATATTATGGTATTCTGAAATAGACCATGGTACTAACCCTAATGTATTCCATGGTATCATCATAGTACTCCATAGTTCTCCCATTGTACTGTACATCTAAAAAACATGGTAGTACGTGGTAATTTTTTGTAAGTGTACATAACATTGCACTAGTAAAATGGGTTGTGAATGCCATTTTATGTTGATGTGAATTACTGTAGCATTTAAATATGGTAATCAAACAGCAATATTTTGCAAATAGTATGTCTGTGAAATTGATTATACAGCTGTAGTTGAATAAATAGCATGAATCCTCTGGAAAAACAGGGCTTTTGTGGGATAGGATGAGCCCAGGCGAAAAATCCAGAGCAGACAAACACAATGGACCTCACAGGATCAGGCCTTCTGCTTTCCAACGCAGATCCATCACAGCTGGGAATGTGGAAACAAGGCATCATGATTCAATTGTTTTGGCTTTAAGGGTCCATTGAATGCAGAAAGCTATATGAGAGAATGGCTCGATGTCAGTTGTGATGTGTGTGTTAACATTGCTAATTAAAAAAAAACATATGCATTCATTAAACATCATTAAATAAGATCAATTGTATTTGAGAAATTGCATTTGATATTAAGACTTCTTTTCAGATAATACACCACTAGTCAAAAGTTTGGGGTCAACACATTTTTTTTTCTTTTGGAAAGAAATGTATACTTTTATTCATTAAAATGATCAAAAGTTACAGTAAAGACATTTATAATGTTGCAAAAGATTTCTATTTTTCTTTTCTTAAAAAAAAATGCTTTCTATTCATCTATCAACTTTCAGAAAATATTAAGTAGCATAATTGTTTTCAACATTGATAACAATAAGAAATGTTTCTTGAGCACTAAATCAGCATATTAGAATGATTTCTGATGGATCATGTGACACTGAAGACTGGAGTAATGATGCTGAAAAGATTTGCCATCAAAGGAATAAGTTACATTTTAAAATATATTCAAATGAAAAACAATTGTTATAAATTGAAATATTTTTTCACAATATTACAGTTTTTACCATATTTTTCATCAAATAAGGCAGCCTTGGTGAGCATTAGAGATTTCATGTATTAAAAATCTTACAGACCCCAAAGTTTTTAACAGTATAGTGTATCTTAAATTGAGTTTATCTTTTGTAAAACATTGGCTATTTCACATCATTAATGTCACTAATATGCGTATTTGATTAGAGTATTGTAAAAACTGCAGAATCATAAATATTTCTTTATTGCATGTTACATTTTTCATGTATGTTCCCGTTTAAGAACAACAACCAGATTTTCAATGTGATCTCAGACTTTTGGACCCCACAAAATAGCAAGTATTATTACCTTGTACAATTTTTTATTACCGTAACTAATATGTGTATCTCTGAATCTGTTCTTCTGCTTCATGTGGATTTGACTAATTTCCCCAAAGCAAAATATAACTATAAATTGTTCACAAAAAGGGCAACGAGAGCAATAAGCTCCGGAGATATTTTTAACCATAGCCTGAGCTCTCAAGAGAACAAGTTATCTTCTCTGAAATTGTCACCCAATGTTGTGAAATAGCTCAGTGGCACTCTAACTTTATCTGACTGGATTTTTGCCCTTGTAGATACTGATAAAGATTACATTTTTTGAAACAGACAAGGTGATGATCTCAAGTATAAATTAAATGTGAAACTCCATTCACAACTCATGTTAATGTTTAATGTGACAGATTTCACACAGCCTTTTCTTAATATCTTGACTGTAAAAAGGCACATTGTTAAGGGATCATTGTATATGGGAGGCATTAAACTGATCAAAAGTGACATATAAGACTTTTACATTCTTACAAAAAAAAAAAAAATTCCAATAAATGCGGTAGGCTACTGTTTATTCATCAAAGACAAAAATTTCCAATTTTAACACTAAAACAACGCATTACAGTGATTTCTTGAAGGATCAAGTAGCTGAAATTCAGCTTTGCCATCACAGGAATAAACTGCATTTTAAAATGTATTAAAATAATTATTTTTAAATTGTAATATATTTTGACAATATTACTGTTTTATTGTATTTTTTATCAAATAAGCGCAGCCTTGATAAGCATAAGAGACTTTTTTTTTTAAACCGAAGTAAAATACAATAAAAACAGTAATATTAACAGTACTACATTTGTCCAGACCAACAACCCTGTTTAAACCTGTTTAAAGCCCATAAAATGTCATGTGATGTCTGGGGTTTTTCCATGCAAACAGTACTTCCTCAACCACTTTAGATAAACCGATATGACACAGTAGCCCATTTAAGCTCAATTAAGTCTAATTTAGTCTGGACTACTCTGAACTACTTTTGGTGATGGAGGTTTGGTCCAACAATTTTTAATTTCTGTCCAAGAAAGATGTTCCAAACATGTGTCAGTTGGTTTGTGTTTTGTTACTCCAAAGCTCTTGATCAGATTCACTGTGGTCTGTTTGGTATGTTTTCCCTGACACATATTCCAGCAGTTCCTTTTAATTATCAGGAATCAGTGATTCGTGTGTAATCTGCTCACTGGGGTGTCTGATTCAGAGCTGAAATTAATAACGTGAGGCGATAAGATGGGAACAGATAAAAGGATTACATTAGATACTGTTGCCGACATTAACCTCTAGCTATCGTAGCATTAGCTAAACCGCTAATTCTTTTAAGCCCTTTGTTTTGGGATTTTGGTGCCAAATAGATTCTGGTATATGTGCCATGCAGTTCTCATTAGGATGCAGAGGCTAGATGGTAGGGGTGTAACAATATATCCCAATACAAAAATGCACCAATAGCCCATGTATTGTGGGTAGTGACAATATATATTGTGTATAGTTCACCCAAAATAAAAATTACTGTGAGACAAAAAAATTCAGGTTTTCAGAGTTTTAGTGTCAGTACTACATTAAACTACTACTATATAATGTATAATAATGCAATGGGGGAATATTTGTGGGTCCTGTTAATGGCAAATGTCTTATGTTGCCAGTAAAAAGTGTCCTACATTATTTTAAATATATCTAGTGACAGAGTGCAAGCATATTCGTCTAAAATAATTCTGTATTTTCAGCTTCAGAATCACGAATATTTTTATTCTGGTGTCACCATTGTCCTGTGTATTGGGTTTCCAGCATTAAGTCCGAGTCTATTTATTTACACCCACAATGTAAAATCAAATTTAGCATTTTAATCAACAGTACATTTTATGTTAACCTTTTATCATATGTCTTGGAGTATCGCAATAATATCGTATCGTGAGTTCAGTTTCGTGATATGTATCGAATCATGACATGAGGGTATCATTACACCCCTACTAGATGGCAAGTAAAATACAGGTCTAAAGATTCTGTGAGTGCTCGGTTTTGAGAGACATGCATATTTAACTCAAACTGATCTGTACATGACGGATGAGCTCGTCTCACACCATTCTTTCCTCCATCTGTGGTCATTTTTTAAAATCATTCTGCAAGTTTCAGTGGTTTCAAATCTTGTTCAATGTTCAGAATATCTGGGCACAAATTAGTAGTGTTTGGAAAGTATGACTCATTTCTGCGAATTTGGTTCCTCCAGACAGTTCCACATTAATGATTCAGTTATTCTAATGTGTTACAGTTCAGTCTAATTGAGACTAACATTTCATATACGGTCACACTACAATACTTTACTTACACATTAATAAGCTTATTAAATATGAGACTCTGCTCAAGGACTTAGATCTCCACTTGAACTAAAGCAAAAACATAATAGATAAATAATTTAGTAATAATAAATAATATAGAAGGTAAAAAAATAAAGGTGAAGGAGGGATGCTGGAAGTATTGTAAGCTTATATATCCTTGAAATATGATTATATGAACAAGCTCATCCAAAATGTACATTCTCGTTATATTGACAGTTATGCATCATGACATATTGATCAAATCTCACTCATTGCCTAAATTATAGCAGATGTGGAGTTACATAACAGTGTTGCAGTTAGAGAAATATGTAATAGTTGTTATTTAATAGTCTTATGCAACTCATCCTTGTTTTCACAGCAGCCATGATTTTGCTCATTAATAATTATTTGCATAAACAATACTAAAGGTCATATCCTGACAGAGAAAAGTGTTCATATCAAGTTCAGCACACTCTCAGAAAAAAAAGCTACTGGGGCTGTACCCTTTCAAAAGATACTAATATGCAGGAAAAGTTCACCCAAAAAGGACATTTATCTCATAATTTACCCTCAAGCCATCGGTGTATGACTTTCTTCTTTCAGCAGAACACAATCTGAGTTATATTAAATTATATCCTGGCTCTTCCCAACTTTGTAATGGCATTGAATAGTGTCCGAGTTTTTGAAGCTCCATTTTTTGAAGCACATCCATCCACCATAATCCATCATAAGTAATCCATATGGGTTAATAAATGCATTCTGAAGCGAAGTGATATTATTATATAGCAAAAATATTATATTTAAATAATTATATTATAAATATAATATTATATCATAATTAAAACTTTATAAACTATAATCACTGTCTTCTGGCAACGGCTGTACGTGCGTTCACGAGAGAGTCGAGTTCCGGCGCAATGGTGACCTTTGACCCGACGTATGACGCAGGGCGTAGCTCCTCTTCTATTATATCTAAATCCTTCTCATTTTAGACTTCTAAATCGTGACCGGTGTTTTGTTTTGCTCTATCTATCTTACGTTTCCATTGTTATGCCGATGACACTCAAATATATATTTCATCACGGCCAGGTGAATACGCTAAATTATCCAAATTGACAGATAGTGTTAAAGATATAAAAGTTTGGATGACGCGTAATTTTCTTTTATTAAATCCAGACAAGACAGAGGTAATACTTATCGGTTCTAAAAACCGTCCACAAAACCTTTCACAGCACGACTTTAACATATTAGGATGCCCTGTTACTTTATCCGCTACAGTAAAAGACCTGGGTGTTACATTAGACTGCAACCTGTCTTTTGAAAAGCATACTTCATATGTTACAAAAACAGCCTTTTTCCACCTTAGAAACATTGCTAAGCTACGCAATATGCTATCAGTCTCTGATGCAGAAAAGTTAGTTCATGCATTCATGACCTCGAGACTAGATTAATGTAATGCTTTATTAGCTGGTTGTCCTGCATCTTCAATAAACAAGCTACAGTTAGTCCAAAATGCAGCCGCTAGAGTTCTTACTAGATCAAGAAAATATGATCATATAACACCGATTCTATCATCACTTCATTGGTTACCTATAAAGTTCCGTATTAATTACAAGGTCTTGCTTTTGACTTATAAAGCTCTGAATGGTTTAGCTCCAGTCTATTTAACGGATCTTCTATCGCCCTATAATCCATCGCGCTCTTTAAGATCACTAAATTCGAGGCTTCTGGTCATTCCTAGGATATCCAGATCCACCAAAGGAGGGAGAGCATTACAACTAGACTAAAGACGCATCTATTTAGCCAGGCATTCATATAAAATCATATTTTTAATCTTACAGTTACTGTAAATTCGGCCTCTACTTCATACACGCCAGAGGAGAACTGGCCCCGACTGAGCCTGGGTTCTCCCAAGGTTTTTTTTTTCTCCATTGGGTCATCTGATGGAGTTTAGGACACCATCGGGTCACTTGATGGAGTTTTTTGGTTCCTTCCCACTGTTGCCTTTGGCTTGCTCAGTTGGGGATATTCAAATTAAATGACCCATCATACCACTGATCAGCTCTACCAAACTTGGATGTCTTTTCCAGTAATAAACAAACACTGTTAAGTTGTTTTGATTGATACTGTGAAGCAGCTTTGATACAATCTGTATTGTGAAAAGCGCCATATAAATATATTTGACTTGACTTGACTTGACGCTACACCTACGTCATGCGTCATAAGCATGGATTACTTTTATGGATGAATGTGCTTTTTGGAGCTTCAAAAACTCTGACGATATTCAATGCTATTACAACGCTGGGAAGAGCCATGATATCATTTAATATAACTCCAAATGTGTCCGGCTGAAAGACGTAAGCCATATACACCTAGGATGGTTTGAGGGTGAGTAAAGTATGAGATCATTTGTTTAAGGTGACAGCTTTTGTACCTTTTTTTCCTGGGAGGGTATGACATGCCCAGACCAATTCAATGAGCAAATAACACATTTGCAAATTGGTTCAATCAATTCATTTGATTCATAAAAAAATGTAAATAATTTTTGAATCACTATCTTGAGATTGCTGAATGTCCAGCCTGGCATTCCACTGAAGTCCACGAAGCTGAAGCCCAAATATGGGTCCAGTGTCAGAACTGAATCTGAGCTGTATACTGGGCAGCAAACTCTCTATCCTGCTCTGATCTGATGAATCACGAGTGCTCAGAGGATTTAACGTACCATATTATCCTCCCTCAACCCTTCCTCTCTCTCACACGCTCTTCTCCTGTCCTCACTTTCCCTCCTCCCCGGAGCTTCCTGTGCATCTTCACACATCCTTCTCACATTCACTCCATTTGTCTATTCTCTACATTCCTATCTCATCTTATTTCTCTCGTTCTTCTCTTCTCTCCTCATTAAAGCTGCATTCTGTAACTTTTTTGGGTTAAAAATTATCCAAAATAATTTTTTGAGCAAGTACATAACAAGCCAGTGTTCAAAACTCTCTGCTTGCCTTAGCTCGATTTAAAGCGGTAAGCCTGTAATAATGATTTTAATTCCAGTGGTACTAGTCAATTTCCACGGGAGATTCGAGCATGTCTTTGCGTCATTACGTCACATCTGTACACATAAAGAAGGAGTCTCGGCTAGTAGGCTATATTGTGTGTGAGGATGCTGGAGGTGGAGATTTATAGCCTTTTCTCACAGCACTTGATATAACTAAACTTATCAATTTGATGGCGGATCCAGAAAGGTTCAAACGACAATCACCAGTGACAACAGATTCACCCGCTGTAAAATGCAAAAGACTTGGATCCGACTTTATAGTGGCTTCAGAAAAAAAGAGACTGCAACCGGACCCATGCGAAAACAAGGATAATATCGGAAGGACATTAAATGTAGTCACGCAATGCTGACGTTGTTAACATTAACAATTTGAGAACAAAGTATAATTTGCACGGTTTGACGTGATATGATAAGCGATCGTTAGATTTAATTTACTGCAATGCTTTTTCCCCTTAGTTGGTCAGAACTGAACCCCTTAGTTGGTCAGAAAAGTGGATGTTACTTACTTGTTCAGGTGACATTTTCCGGTGAATATTCTTATGCTGGTCATACTTCCAAAAAGTAGAATCTGTGATTCCGAATGACAGTCTCTACACCGGCGTGACTGACAGCTGCACAATATCCTCAAAACATTGGATTAATCCGCGCTGTGCCGTGCCGAGGCACAACCCACGTAAAGTTGATAATTCCGCGAATAACTGCAATTGCAGATTTTGAACAGAGATGGCGACAAAGAGGAAAAACTATGAACTGCAGCTTTAAAGAGTGTGCTTGAGTCATCCTTTAGGTATCAAGCACTGCCAGGTCTTCTGAAGGGTGGTGTGTGTGTGTTTGTGGGTGTAAGGTGTGTAGGAGTCTGAATCAAGTATTTTTACCTCGGTCCAGTCCAGTTATTTATATCTCAGCGTGTGATAAAAATTTCTTCCTCCCTTGATGCTGCCGGATTTCACTTTAAAGTGAAATATATGTGCATATTAATATCTAGAGCGAAGCGAATCTGCTACCCATGTGGCGCCTTTCCCAGTCACATTACTACAGTTCAACAAACAAAAAGTTGATTTTGAGTAACTTACATTTTAGACACTATTGCTATTTACACTGTCTATTTTTGCATCCGCCGACAAAGCCACAGCAGAATTGACTGTTGCTCGTCTCCTAACATCCACTTTTCATCCAGGTTTAATATAATGGACCATGTAGTCTACTTTTATCAGGCTGAACACATACTGCATGACAGAACTGCAGCTCAGCATTAACTGCGCTGATCTCATCTGGGGTTACTTGTCTGTTTCGATTTGAATTTAAAAGTATAATTTTCAATGAAATACAAATTTATTCGCATCACTTTCTGAACGACTCAGAGTTGATAATAAAAGGAACGCATGTGATTGCAAGTGCTTCGTCTGGTCGCTTGGAAGGTTTTGATTAAAGATTGTTCAGAACAAAGTCATTGCATATACAGTTGCTGACATTCAGATTCAGCTTTGTAAAAATGTGTCAAAGTTGCATGGCAGAGCTGCCCCAATGTTTCATGCAGCCTAATGCAGTTAGGACAGAACAAATACAGTTATATGTACAGAAACTAAATGTCAGGCTGACTGTATTTAGATTTACACCTAAACAAAAACTAGTTTTGCCTTTTAATATCCATGAAATTAGATTCATTTAAATATCTATACAAGCAAATTTCAAGTTTTTCTTTCCTTTCCGAGTCGCACTACTTTTCCCTATGGGGCCCTGAATAAATCCCATGCTTTGACATGAGAAGGGCGGAGGTTTCTGATAAAAAGTGGGAATATTGTGAAAGATGTCTTTGACCTCATGAGGTTACTCTCAGAGACTATCTGTAGAGAAGCATGATATTACGCAATACAAAAATGTATCATCCCACATCCTTGGACCTCATGGGAAACTGTAGGAACTGACAAAGACTTATTTGTGGATTGTAATTATCAATTTTATTTATTATGTGTGACACAAAACAATTCAGGGCATTTTCTGAGTCAGTATAGATATGCTTCCGCTGTTCTTTCATTTCTTTGTCTCTCTCTTGCAGGTGTCTCTGAGCACTGAATGTGTGCGTGCCGTCATGAAGCTGACGTACTGTCCTCACTGTAGCGGCGTTACCATTGCCAAGCCCTGCTCAAACTACTGTAAGAATGTCATGAAGGGCTGCCTTGCTAATCAAGCGGATCTGGACACTGAGTGGAGGAACCTGGCAGGTGGGCGGGGCCAAGATAGACCCTTATAAGCCCTGTCTCAAACGGCACCCTAAACACTTGCAGTCTTCTTATGAGTCCGTCCTTTTGTGATGTAACGCCGCTTTGGCTGTCTGGAGCTCGCTGCAGAACCTGATTTCACCGAGTAGAACATGTTCCTAAATCAACATCTTTGTGGATCCTGGAACAACATTCCAATCAACCAATCAGATTTGAGGGACAAGTTTATAATTTATGTCAAGTTTAGTCTTACGACCAGGGTTAGGTGCTTCTACATCAGCGTTATTCAGCCGATCATTTCCCTCTGATTTTAGGGATAACTTATGGATAGGGTTTGGTTTAGAGGTAGGGATATGGTAAGGATACAACTTTTTTTGACAGGAATGTTGTTCCAGGATCAACAAAATATGTTGACCCAGGAATGTGTCTAATTCATAAAAATCAGGATATGCTAAATTTTGGGAAAATTGGGGCGCTCGCAGACACACTTCTGAAACTTCAGAAACAACAAATGGGACTCCCTACGGTCTTGTAGACTTAACGAATATGCGCACGCGACAGCCATTGTAAGTCCATAAGAGCGTAAGTGCATATAAAGTGTGCCACTTGGGACAGGGACATCAAATGCAACAGTCGGTTTCCGGAAGTAAAAATTCCATACATTTTCTTCAGGGGGATTGATTTTAACTTTTAAACTTTTGAAGACAGACCTGTGTTGAGCTCCAAGGTTGTTAGTTGATGATAGTCTTTTGCTGAAGCCATCAGTTCTCATTATTTCAACTTATTTGTTTTCAAATAATCGTGTTTAACAGTGGAATTCCTAGTGCTGCGAAGAAAATGCCACCAATCTCAATCAGAGAGTCACTGCGAGCAAAATGTAGCAAAATGGCATGGAACGCTCTCTCCAATGAAGCACTGCAAATGAGTCGGTCTCAATACAGCAAATTTAAAGGTAGGGTAGGCCTTTTTTGAAACGGCTAGCAATAGGAAGTCACGAGAGATGGCGTTAAATTAACTTATTTCTCAAAGCACATAACATTACATTAATTATGAGCATAAACAACTTAAAGAGACCTGTACCACCTGACTGCTGCAGATTCATTTCGGCGTTGATAGTGTTGCCATTGAAATAAATTTGAGTCACAAATCGCCTACCCTGCCTTTGAATTAATAATTTAATCTTTTTTTATTTGATTGCCATTTGCAATGTTTCATGGGATTGTGGTTATTCCCCTTATTAAAGCCCTTAAGTACTTTTTGTACGATTTTCAAATACTTTTTTTGCTTCAAATCAAAGTTTATGATATTGTGATTTACCTTGTAGTTGGTTGGTTGTCTACATGTCAACATGATATAAAGACTGTGTTTGTGTGTAGATGCTATGCTGGAGGTGGTTGACAAACTGAGTCGGCCTTACAGTGTGGATTCGGTGGTTCTGTCTCTACCAAAACGCATTGCTGAAGCTATTCTCTACATGCAAGACAACCGCAACACATTCAACAATAAGGTCAGTGCTGAACTTAACAGACTTAACCTTTTATATATCATGAATTCATTAATATATATTGAACCAAAGTTAACCAGAACCCTGTGCCAAAACCAATGCCATGATTTGTTGTTCTTTAGGTGCTTCAGGCATGTGGTTCTCCTGCTCAGAGCTCCGTCTCTGATGACCAGATCAAGCGAGGGAGAAACACAGCAGAAGAAGTCAGCAGCACCCCAGGAGCCCAGTTGGAGAAACTGGTGAGTGTGTTTAGATGGTGTACTGTAGCAGTTTTTGCTCCAGGACCCAGATTTTACATTGAGCATATAAAGTGGCAGCCCACCACAGTAACAAAATTGTTCATTATACAAAATGTCACAAACATTTCATTCAAAAAATATTATTTTTTTTTACCTGTAAAGCCTGACATATAAAATAATAATAATAATAATATATATATATATATATATATATATATATATATATATATATATAATGTTTTCATTGAGTACAATATTTGATAGGTCTTTTATGGTTCATATGGTATGATTTAGGAAAATATATAGTTCAAACTCGATGAGAAAAAAGTTCAGAGGCTCAAATATAGTCAAATTGGTGCAGTTAATGATATTAATATAGCTGAAAAATAAGATAAAATTCTGATACAGTAGCTTGTAAGGTAAATCAATAAAAATTTTAACAGTATAGCACGTACATAAAATGCCTATAAATATATATATATGGATAATCAAGTAAAGTTGCTTCAGTCCAGTAAGTGTTAATCTTGAAATATTACTAACAATATAAAAGAAATTTTTACGTTTACTTTATAAAAATCAGTAAAGATTTCACCGTAAAAAGACATGTGTACCACAACCTGAATGTGGACCTTTTAAGAATCATTTAAAAATACTAAAAAGTATGAACTATAAATCAGATGACCTGTAGTATATTGCGTACAACAGGTTTTTCTGCAACGGTCTGATCATAGTGATAATTTAGAGGCCTTAAAAATGTGTGTATCGAAGAGGATACAGTAGGTTTTATAGGGTTAATATTACAGTGAACTGCAGGCTCAATAATATGCTAAATGATTAAATGTAAGCATAATCTAAAAAAAAAATTAATGCATTTTTTGTAAATGCATATAGCAGAAGTGTTATTTATTTTATTATTTGTAATTATAATTGTTTTTTCGTTGCCGTATGCCATATTTGTGAGATCACATTTTCTTTCTCTCAGTTATCCGATGTGTCCAGAATGCTGAGGGATATGATGCAATACTGGGTCCATTTGCCCAGAAAACTGTGTGTGGATCGTGAGTCTGGACCGAGTGATGTAGACAGATGTTGGAATGGAATGAATGTGGACAGGTAAATGCACACGAACAGCTCAATCAACCTCAGTTTTAATAGAAACACACACTGTGTTGCACAGCTGTACTGTCTTGTACAGTGACTACAAGATGGCTCTCTGTAGATTATTTAAAGCAATGGAAAAATGTGCACTCAGATTTTCGTCTGTGTGTGTGATGTTGCCTGTTGATGATTGTATGCTGCTTTCTTAATGCGTCGTGTTCTGTCAGGTATCTCCCTGAAGTGATGGGAGATGGGTTGGCCAGTCAGATCAATAATCCTGAGGTGGAGATCGACATCACTAAACCAGACATGACTGTACGCAAACAGATCATGCAGCTTAAGATAATGATCAACCGACTGAAGTATGCCGTCAATGGAAATGATGTGGACTTCCAGGACACCAGTAAGTACTGTCTAATACACCAAAAAAATCCTAATTTAACAGAACTGAAAACTACTTATTTTGCTTATTACAAAATAAGGGATACTAATTGATTGACGACTGGTCATTGACAACGTGATTTTTTTTTTTTTTGGGTAACACTTTACAATAAGGTTTCATTGGTTAATATTAGTTAACTACATTAGTTAACATGAACTAATAATGAACTGCACTTCTACACCATAAATTAATTTTTGTTAATGTTAATTTCAACATTAAATACATTTTTTGAGCATTTACATTTCATTAAATCTCATTATTTTGCATTATTTCTATTAACTAACGTTAACAAAGATTAACTAATACAGTAAGAAATGTATTGCTCATGGTTAGTTCATGGAAGTTCGTACATTAACTAGTGTTAACAAATGAGACCTTGTTGTAAAGTGTTACCGTTTAATGAACCATGAACCACTTACCACTAAAATTAATCAAATTCAAAACTAATTTAAAAACAGTCTACATTCAGGATCCACAAATGTAGTTAACTTTAAAAGCGTTGCTACTTTTAGTTAGTTACTCTCCAACTTTGGAATGTAGCTTGGTCATTCCTGTGGAACGTTCCTGAACTCTGTCTCACTTTAGCTCATTGTTTTCTCATCTTTAGGTGATGATATCAGCGGTTCAGGAAGTGGAATGTGTGTCGATGATCAATGTTCCAGTGGTCCGCGTTTAAATGCCCCAAAAACGGACAAACCCAAAGTGTACGACTATCAGCCGGGGATCAAGAAGGTGGTGAATGGAAGAAGCAGCCAGAACTTGCCTTGCGTCAGCCTCTACCTTCTCTCATTGGTCACAGTCCTGCTTAGGCGATAATTGACAGGCATTTCCACCAACTGGGACTGAGTACAGTACTGGGTTGGATTGTGGAGGGGCGGGGTTAGTCACATTGCCAAAACAAACATGCAAACATCAACGCAAACCGGCGAATGCATCACTTTTTTTTTGTCTTGAATAAGAACACCATGGAATAATATTCTTAGATCTGTGTACTTTTTTGTCTCTTATTTGATATATGACACCCCTAGAGCTGGTCTTTTGCTTGTCTTTATGTCTGTGGTGAAAAGGTCTCTGAGAATGCTTCCATGATATCTAAAACAATAGCTATGAAAATCCACCCCAACAAACAAAACATGCAGGTTTTTCCTTATTCAAAAATTATTTTAGGTAATATTTATTTATTAATTAAGACCCATAAAGAGAAGACGTCTCAAAGCTTGAGAATGTCCTTCAACACTCGATCAAAGCAAATGAAAGAACCGTGTGTTCTCCTTTGTTTTAAAGCTTTCTAATCATGAAAACAAGCTTTACTGAGTCTTATTTTGTGAAGACCAGCTGTCTCACTCTTTCTCTGTCTCTCTCTCTCTCTCTCTCTCTCTCTCTCTCTCTCTCTCTCTCTCTCTCTCTCTCTCTCTCTCTCTCTCTCTCTCTCTCTCTCTCTCGTTTATTGTAACAGTTTCCGCACTCCGCTTCACAAATTTGGTTCCGGGGGCCATTTTAAAGAAAAACCCTACATGTATTTTACTCTGGATGTAAATAAACGTCTACTAACCACAGTCACATTTTCAGTATATCCTTGAAGACCCTCAACGGCACTAGAGCAATATATGGAATGAAACGTTAATGCACCAGCAATGAGAAAGAGATGGGCACATTTTACGAAAAGATGTGCTCTAATCCGTGGGACAGATATATAATGACCTTCATCTCAGAAAGGGATTTTACACGCGGGAAAGGACAAGCTGGAGAATGAAAGACTCGAAACCAGGGGGATGTGGAGGGGTTTCTGGACATTGTTAATTTGATATTGATTCAAACCTCATTATAGAGATGTGTGTGTTATGTGTGAGTGTACTTCAGAGAAAGCGTTGTAAGAACTCACAATACGAAACTACACTTGTACTCAACACATGCTGCATCCATGTCAGATCAGATTAGTTCAGTGAGTCACATTTTGTATGTGTGTCTCAAATATTTCCCAGCCCCACACCCTGCCCTTCATTATTTAGCAGACAAGTTGGAATTGTTTATGGCACACACACAATGTTGATGTAAAAAAACGGTGTTGCGCAACATTGAGCAAACGTTTGCGTAACTTTTACCAATGAAAGTATGTCAGTTGTAGGCAAGAACCATACTCTATGCAAGTATGTAAATGCGAATAACATGCCATCATGCATAATAATGTGTGTTTTTGCTTGCGATGTAGTGATATCACACCTTAGTTCTCAAGGGGGTAATAGAGTTACCTTTGGATATTTGAGTGTCCAGGTAGCTATAGCTAAACATGTTGAGAGTAGGGATGGGCATCGTTAAGAAATTATCGATATCGATGCCATTGTCGAGTCTGCTTATCGATGCGATTCCTTATCGATTCCAATATCGATTCCTGTACCATTTGCTGAACACTTACAGGGTGGCTTTGAGAGTTGTTGGCTTTGAATGTCTAATTTAAAGTGGTTTTAGAGAATGAAAACCAAGTGTGCAATATCTAGAGCCCCATGAAATCAGTTTTATTTTTTCCCAAATTCCGTTTTTTCCGTTTTAATTTTTGGGAATTCATTTTTTTACCCTTTACTGTTATTTTAGTCATAAAAAGAGTGTGCTTTTAAAGTTAATGATTAAAATGTATACAAATAAAATAGGAATGACCTTAAATTACAGACATTTACTGAGTAGCCTTTTCAGGACAAATACTGCATGATGCAACATGACACTGCACTCTTCAAGTAACAACAAAATATGGCTATGAGCTTTAATTGTCCAGTAAAATAAATTATATTAGTTTATATAAGTTTTAAAAAAGTCACACTCTGTCTCTCTCTCTCTCGCCCAGTGTCGCTCGCGGAGTTCGCTTCGCTTTTGTCTAGTCCTGCGCCTCATAGACAGACACGATGTGTGTGTGTGCGTGTATGTGAGAGAGACGCGTGAGTGATAGAGAGACGGAGGGAGAGCGGGGAAAGGAAATACAACGGAAAGAATATGCTGCGTGTTTTAAATAGCATACAAAAAATGAACGAAACGCAATATGTGGCGGCTGGAGTTGATTTTGTGGCCGCGAATTAGTCTATGTGTGGGAAACACTGCATAAAAGTCACGTGCGAACTGCTCGGCTCGGTACTGAGGGCTTATAGCGTCGAGTTTCTTAACTTTTTCGCCGAGGTCCGAGGAAAGCAGAGCCGTGGAGAGCCGCTTCGCCATGCTTTCATTGTTTTGAAGCCGTCATTGGAGCTGAAATGACGGGAGGGGTTTTGTCGCCCAGATTTGCTTCCCCGGTCTGTATTTAAAATGAAGCCACACTCTCGATCGTTTACGTCTCGTAGCCATCGCGCTTTTGGGGGATTTAAAAATCCAGTCGCATACTGTAACGTCATGCCGCGACGCGGGAATGGATGGAACGGAACATTCGGAATCGTTAGGGGAATCGTTAACGTGTGGACGTGTACGATTCCGATGGATCGGAACGTTTGGAACCGGTTCCAAACCGGAACCTGGAACCGATTCCCAAGCCTAGTTGAGAGTTTGACTTACTTCAACTTGCTTGCTCAGCTAGAATTCACTTCAAACTGTTGCTCCGCCATGATAGTAGATCAACAGTTTGCTTCTCTTTTATTATTTAATACATTTCAGTCCTGACAACTCTCGGGGTGGATTATTTCAACCAGCATTTATTGGCATGGGGCATGGAATATACATATGCCTAATTTTGGCGTAGATCTGCTACGCTGCTGCTGAGCAAATACAATCATTTGTTCAGCTTAGTCAAAATAACAAACAAAAGGACAGGCTGCCGCAAGAAAATGGTAGATCTCTACAGGTGGTGCTGGGGAGGAGGAGGGATAACAGAAGCTTTTATAATCGCGCAGCATGCCAATCACAGGCTAGGGTACGATATATGGTTACGTGGATTAGGAAGTACTTCTGATTGGCCAATGGCGTTGGAAGAACCAATCAGTGTTTGCTTAGAGTCTGAACTACGTATTAAAACTCATTTCAAAAAGCAACGTGAAACTGAGCATAGCTAAGCATTTGCGTTCTCGTACTTGCATAGAGTTTCAGGCCTAAGAGAGAATGATGCATTTCGACCAAACCTGAGAAGAGCATATTTATTCCGCTCTATTAATGAACTTTGCGTTTCTAGAGGTTACAGGAAGTGATGTAACTGTCCTGAATGATGATTAAGGTTGCCATTAGCACTGTAGAGAAAATGCTGCAGTTTCAGCCAGTATATACAGTGGTGGACAGATCTGACCGGGTCATTAAGATGGAGAACAACACCCTACTCTTACAGTTAGAAATGCTGCACTTTGCATGACGCAAACGGCCACGTCCGCATGACTACATCATGACCAGCGGTCGATAACAGAGAAATATCCCACAGGCAGTGTTATGGATTGTTTTGTTGATCGATTGGATCAGATGTGGTTGAAGAAAAGGACCCGTGACGTGGCACAATTCACTAACTATCTGTAGAGTGATATGCTTTGAAATCAAACTGTCTTTAGCACATTTGTCAAATCTTTCACGGTTAGTGGTCTGACTCCAGGTCAGGAAAACAGTCCCACCTGTTGGTGCAATGGCGTAATGGTGGCACTGCCACTTTCTCCTTACTGATGAATGTTGCTGATATTGTCGAAATGTGCTGAGATTGAAAAAAAATGCATTCTGGTATATAGTTTATTATTTTTGTTAGTTTGTTTTTAAATGAACAATAATGGGGAGTTTGTGTTTAAGGTTGAAAGTAGAACATTTTGAAGAGACTGAAGAAATGATCTGTCCCTTGTTGTTGTATGTTCTTTAAAAAGAAAGAGAAAAACCCTTGTGTCAATTATATAGATCAAAAGATTTTGAAAACAACTGTCGTGTTTATTTTGTTCACACACTCACACACTTATAACACACAGACATGAGATGATACCCAAGTGCTTTGAATATTTCTCTAAAAATATTTTTCTTAAATTGGCCTGATTTCAGAAAAGAAATCAAACCATTAAATATAAGTGCAAACCATTATATAATCAAAACAGTTTTGAGCAGTTTACTGTTCAACTGAGTAAATACCATGGTACTTTCATAAACATTGGGGTTTATGTGTCTGTTTTACATTTTTATAATGTATATGAATTAACTATATTATTATCAACCTAATTTAAAGGGATAGTTAATTTTATTACTCACCCTCATGTCGTTCCAAACCCATAAGACTTGTATTCATCTTCAGAACACGAATGAAGATCCCTCCATTGACAGCTACACAATTACTACATTGACACTTCAAAAAGAGATCAGGGCTGGACTGGGACAAAAAATCGGCCCGGGCATTTTGGCCCAGACTGGCCCACTATATAACACAACCGAACTTTGCACGCCCTTGAATATGTATACCAACTCCTATTAAAACCACTAATGCCATAAGTGAATATGAGTGAGTAAGAGTTAACCGATGAAATAACTACTAAGTTGAACTACACTCCACAGTGATGCATCCTAAAGAAAGCTATAAGCTGGGATAGCAATAGGGGTTTTTCCCACAGGATTTAGTGAAATCTGTGGTGAGTGCACCTCTGTCCCTCTAGGGGGGTTCGGGGGCATGCTCCCCCGTAAGAAAATTTTGTGCTTTTTAATGTTAAATTCATCAATCTGGTGCACTTTGAGAGTTAAAAATAAAGAGCTCCAACCCATATTCAGTGTGCAAATTGAACAAAGAAAAACTCAAAACTCTTTTAGTTGTGATATAGTGTCTGTCTACATTACACTACTACATAATAATAGTTATAATATTAATCCCATGGCAGTAATAGCCATATGTTGTAAAACAAATGCACTGAAAAAATAAAAGCAACTTTCATAATTAGTTTCGTACTCATTTCTATACAGAGATAAGCACATGATCTTTTATTTTGACGGAAACGGCATCGAGCTTTTATTTTGAAGAAAAATATGGTTTACAAACTCATTACTCATTATTGTCTCATTACAATCTAATAAAATGCGTAATCGTCAAATATGCAGATGTGTAAATAATGCGTAACTGGGTAGTGGGTTCCTACTAGCCTAATGGTGTGTTCACACCGAACGCGAATTTAATTATTTGGGCGAGTAGATTACATACAAAGTCAATGCAACGACGCGAATAGACGCATCATTTGCGCCAGGCGTTGCGAATGACGCGAATTGTGCGACGCGTTTGCCGCGAATGTCCTCCGCGCAAGTTGAAAAATTTGAACTCGAGCGAATGTTCAAGCGTCTAACTAAACGCGATAGACGCGTATTTGACGCTCTATTCGCGTTCGGTGTGAACACCATAAGTGTTGTGACAGTATAGCCTAGTTCTGCTTACCACAGTTCTCTACACTCACTCATCTCTCTCCTTATCCTCCTCACTATCCTCATCAGACACTTGAAGGGCCTTTGAAGTTTCGTTTTTCACGCTATTTCTCTGCACATTCCTTGCGTTTCTTCTCCATCGCTCTGACTAGTTTGACAGATACACACTGACACTGCTCGCTCACTCAGAGCTCACAGGGGGAGGAGTTTAAAGATGTGATTGGACCAGCCCAGTGTCAATCAAGAAAATAACCAATGGGCTGCTGATTTACGCGTTTCATCATGCGCCGGTCTGTGAGAAAAAGAAAAACCTACACTGACTTTTTTGTCCAATGCATTACACCGGCACAAAGATCCCAGAGCCGCCAATTAAACAAAACTAAACGCAATGGGCAGCCGATGTACGAGTTTTATGGGCCGTTTAGACAAAAAAAAAAAAATAAAATAAGTATGAGATGTATCGGCCCACAAAGCACGTCGGCCCACCGGGCAAATGCCCGGTATGCCCGATGGCCAGTCCAGCCCTGAAAGAGATTGTAAAATAAATCCAAATGAATTAAGAAGATTTTCAGAAGAGACTTGATTGCTTTATATGATGAACGGATTGAATTTAGGCTTTTATTCACATATAAACATTCATCAACTCACACATTAGTTGTGGTAAACGGGAGCTCAAGAATGTTCGCTTAACGTGCGAGAACCAATGAGGTTCATTCTCGTGCTACTCTGAACCGCATTGTTTCTTGCTGAAGCTCAAACGTGCTGAGTAACACTAGAATGAACCTCATTGGTTCTTGCTGAAGCTCAAACGTGCTGCGTAACACGAGTATGAACCTCATTGGCTCTTGCTGAAGCTCAAACGTGCTGCGTAACACGAGTATGAACCTCATTGGCTCTTGCTGAAGCTCAAACGTGCTGCGTAACATGAGTATGAACCTCATTGGCTCTTGCTGAAGCTCAAACGTGCTGCGTAACACGAGTATGAACCTCATTGGCTCTTGCTGAAGCTCAAACGTGCTTTCTCATGTTACGCAGCACGTTTGAGCTTCAGCAAGAGGTTTGTTCTCGAGCGTCAAGCAGGTTTGGTTGAGCTTCTGTTTATGTTTGCTGATCAATGTGTATATGTGAATAAAAGCCTAAATTAAATGTTCATCATATAAACATTGATTATTAAATTGTTTAATGAAGGTTTATACATAGTTTCCATAACAGACTTCAAGATTAAATTTTACCATCTTACTGCTGGAGCTTCCAGTTTGCTAAGTACTACTCATTTGCCGTACTGTTTTTCGCATACTATATAATAGGGAAGTATTCTATTTTTGATTCAGCGCCAGAGTCCAAAATAACTCACTCACGTTTCATTCACTCACTCAAGTGAACTACACACTTTCGGACACAGCCAACGTCTAAAGATTAGCATGACACTAGCAGCGGACATACTAAAAAACAGGTCCGGAGCATTGTAAATGAGTGGAGGGGAGCGACAGAGATTCTTTGCAGTAATCACTCTGCTGTGGATCCACTCCGGGATTTCACGCTCACCTCTTTCTGGTGAGGAAAAAAAGCTTCCAATATGTTGTGGTGTCATGAAGCCGTCTATAAATGTATTGTATGCATCCAGTGGATGTCATATTATGAAGAACATATACTATGAACAGTCCTGACTGAAATTTGAGACTAAACTACTCCATTCTGAACATTTAATTATAATATTATTTATACACTAAGTGATGTGAGAACCAATTAGACTTATATTTCATTGTTATGACACTGAATGACACCCTCTTTTAATGTCGAAAGCCATAAACTAACATACATCAACCTTTTTTCAGATGCTTTCATCTCAGCTATGAGGGTCTGTTCCAATGTTTTCTTTCCTCTCACCTTCTTGTCTCCTGGGTAGAGTCCATCTGTGCCCTCTACACAACTTATGATATCAACAGCCCTTTCCTGTCTAATTATGCCAATCTGTCCATGCCAGTGAATCCGCTCAGGGATCAGTATCAGTGTCTCATTGATTATTCTGCCTAATCTCATTTGTTCTACATCTCTCTCGCTCTCTCTCTCTCTCGACATGTTTGGCTCATGCTGTTTTTCTCTCTTTCCCTGCTGATCAGGTGGGTCTGTGTTAATTTCACCCAATTGTGGAGGTTGATTACTGAAACAGACATCATTTATATTGTGAGCTCCTCTGTGTGGCTCTGCAGAGAGAGAGAGAGAAAATCGCATCTCTCATTCTGGAGCTAAAATAGCATCTTATCCCATCCAAAGACACATGCACACACCCCACGCTCGGTACAGCAGATGGGCAATTTCTACATTAAGAAACAGGGTTTTATATTCATTCATTTTGTTTCCATGAAATGCAGCCTGGACCAAATTAAACTGGCAAATACTCAAACAGGGGCTGAATATAGAAAATTACATTTATTATTATTATATAACTTTTAATAACTTCCTATTTTTATCAATTCAGTATGCTAAGTTTTATTTCTATTATAATTTATATGTTTGATTGCTTATTGCATTAAGTGATTCATATTGTTTTCTTGGTTTATGCAGATGTAAAAGTCCTTTTCACCTCAACATTAACAGCATTATTAACCTAAAAAAAAAATCACACTTGACATCTAGAATGATGCCATATATATACTGTACTTCACTTCTTTCTTATACGAGATCATCTCATATTCTCTATTCTCTTCAATTAACCATTGATATACCAAATATCATTGTCCAACTTTTATTGTCCTCTTGCATCACATACCATTGTAAAGGATTTGGACACTGCCATAATATTCTTTCAATCAATACCATAGCATATGAATGATAATCGTACAGTATTAAGCTTTATGTCAAAATGAAATATTGCCCGTCTGATTCCATCACAGTAATGCTCAAACTTTCTCCATCACTCTACAGAGAACTATACGCCTGCTTCATGCTTTAAACCTGCCGTTCCACACCCCACATGGAGGCCTGCAGCCCAGCTTCAGATTGGTCTGTTTGAAGCTTATCTCTTTTATGTGACATAAAGGCCCTGCAGCAAGTCTCTCACTTTGATGAAATCTGGTCAGCAGGCAATGCGACGCGCATCCTCTTTGTCCTGTGTGCTCAGAACACAACCGCTTCCATTGTCTTCCCCCAACAGATTGATACCAGGCAGGTTCCCCATAAAACAAAAAGCTTCAATGCGACAACGTGTCAGCATGTGTATTTATTTTTCAGAGCGATGATGGCTGTAGGAAGATCTGAAGCGTATCTCTTCCCACCTCCAGATGGATGGTGGTTAATAGTGTGACAATGTGATCGTCCAATGTCAACAGCACTATATTCCACATCTGAGATTCCTCTCGTGTTTGTAGAGCCACCGGCCAGAAAAAAATGTCATACAGTTCTTATTTGGGTTCTTAAGAGCGGGTCCAAACGTTATTTTATTGAATTTGTGGTTCATGTCTTTTAGACATTCTTCTGTCTCCGTTAAACATTCCTTTCTCGCTAGACTAAATTGACCATTGCTGTTATTTATCCGCATCAGCGAGCTCTTTACTGATTCATAGCGTTCCACATTAAGAGTGCCTTGACCCTGCTGACAGATTGAAAATCCCTCAAAATATTTTGTGCAGTGTCTTCAGGAACACTGTGAAATACAAGTTTCTTGCTTACTTTGACTGTTCCACCTTCCACTTTATATATCACAAAGACAAACTGAGTGGTGCTTGTGTTTCCCGCAATGCTATAGTGTTTTGTTGCCAGGTCTTTGCTGCTATAAGGTAAGTGCTTTTAGCATGTTTCTATTGGTTGTTATGGTGTTTAGTGCGGCCTATCTAAAGCCTAGTTCACACTACATGATTTTAAGCCCGATTTAAGCCCGATTTGCAAATCGTTGAGCTCACCGACAGGTCAGGGTGTTATCGTGTGCAAATCGCGGGGGATTAGCAGGCGATGAATGCCGAGCCCAGAAAAATATCTAGCATGCTAGATATACAGAGCTGTCGCACGACTCAACCTCACGTGATGTCACGAGCTACAGCCAATCAGAGCAAGGCATGGGTTGAGGTCATCGGGTATTGGCGCGCGTGCTGTTTCGCGTCATTTCCGGTTCGTTTTATCGCGTGATTTTTCGTGACAAAACGTGGTTTGTAGACAAGATAGAATCATTGGGTGAAAGAGTTGTTGTCAACTCGTGTAGTGCGTTACCTCCTGTTGCGGATCAATCACGTTGTGTCGTGTGGTGTGAACAGCTCAACAACTTGAACACTCCTGATTTCACAGAGAGCAAGACATGTAGTGTGAACCGCACAGTTCAGCCCGACGTTTTAAAATCAGGTAGTGTGAACTAGGCCATGTAGTGTGAATTTGCCTTCTTCAATGTAAATCTATGGGGGTTTTTTTCTAGCATGTTTTTCGAGTCTTTGTCATTTGTTTGTATGTCTTTATAAATTTAGCAGTTTACACAATGGATTAAATATTATAGATATAAAAACTACAGATTTGCAGACAGGCAAATTCAAGTCGATCATTTGCCGCCACCTACTGGCGAAATATGTCATTTGAAATCTTCACTAAACTAATCTGTAAATTAATCTTTTTGATGAACAGTTTCAAAAGTATCGGGCCAATGGGAAACCAAAGTGAGCAATAATAGTTCTACTTGCCTTATTTAATATTACTAGGCTAACTCTATCTAGAAGTTTGGTTGCTAAAATTTACTAAAGACATTTATTAATCCTAATTTGTTTCTGATAATATTTCCAATTACCCACGTAGGCCTACAGTTTGTTCTTAAATGTCTCATACTGCCAGCTATTCCTTTATACATCTCTCTCAGCAGGACTTTCCATGACTTGTTGCATGTATTCATAATAAAGTCATGTTTAAAGAAGAGTTCAGCTGGTTTTGATCACAGTAACATCTGATGAATTTCAAGCATCAAAGCTGACTGTTTACAATGAGCTTACATATGACAATAAAATAAATGTGTGGCAAACAACTGGAACATTTTAGTAATTATTTTGATATGTTTTATGCCATACTAACTCTGACTGTGAGAACAAAAAAGGTCAAAGATCTGTTTTTCATGTTAATTACAATAAAATGAAATGCTGCTTCTAATTAGGCTATATGTGGTTGATTTTCTAGAAACAAATGCAGATTTGAACCTGTCAGATATTCTGATGGAAATTTTTCAGTTTTAGCCAAGCCTTTGCTGCCATCTCATGGTTGTTTATAAGGAATTTTCTTGGTTCTCTATCTAAGGTCTGCTGACAGCATATGGCGCTCTGTTCGTTGCCACAAAATGAATAATAATAACAATGATAGACCTCCATGAGTCTACATTATTTACTGTGGTACTTCATAGTGCTGTACTTCCAAGGAGCATTCTGATTTACATATAACTTGAGAACGATCCATAGTAGCCTATTAAAGTGCCTGTTAGAAAACAAGTTTATAGCTTTTGTTGTTTTGAGATCACTTTACCACAGTTTTCTCAGAACCGAGCCTCTCCTGGCTTTAAAATCCCACTCTTTAAGACATCTGGAGGAGAATATACCCAACATAATAGAGAGAAAGCCGGACAAGGAGAAAGAGTCTGAACTTCTCAGATAATTGCCAGGTTGGCCTACATACCTGCTCACTTGCTTGGTTGGTCTGGTACTGGGTCAGTTCACACAAAGATAATCAATTACACTGGCTCTGATGGAGTGGGGCAGGTTATAGTCTAGTATGTATTTTAACACCAGACAGAAAAGCCTGAAGCCTGTTTTTTTGTGTAGTTTTTTTCTGTGGCCCATATAGGCTACACAGAGAAACATAAAGGTCTCAATGTTGCAGTGACCAACTTTTTAAAGGGATACTCCACCCAAAAATGAAAAATTCTGTCATCATTTACTCACCCTCAAGTTGTTGCAAACCTGTATGAGTTTCTTTCTTCTGCTGAACACAAAGGAAGATATTTTGAAGAACAATTGGAACTTTGGCACCATTGACTTCCATAGTATTTTTTATTTTTCTATACTGAAGTCAATGGTGCCAAACAACTGTTTGGTTCCAATCGTGCTCTTCCTTTGTGTTCAGCAGAAGAAAGAAACTCACACAGGTTTGCAACAACTTGAGGGTGAGTAAATTACAGAATTTTCATTTTTGGGTGGAGTATCCCTTTAAAAAGACTGAGTTAAGCATCACATGCGAATCAATCTCTATCATACAGAGTATGGTTTGTCTTTCTATTTGTCCTTCTACATAATTTCAGACCAGATCAATTAACTGATTCATTCAAAAGATCAAGCTCATAAGAAAAATGTACTCATCTTTACTCCCGTGAACAAGCCGTGGAGACATGCCATGGATGTTAATATTTTCAGTAATGTTGAATCTGTTTTTTAAACAAATCTATATGTTTTCAGAAGACTTGGAATATAGTACACGAGTCATAGGGACTACTTTTATGTAGCTTGCTTTTTGAAGCTTGAAAGATTGATCTGTTTGTGTTCTTCATTCAAACATTAAAGAAATTAATTTTCAGATATGGAAGCTTTAGCGTAAGTTCAGCCAGGAATACTCAATTGTTACATCATCTAACGAATTGTGTTCTAATACTCGTAGTATAAAAGACATAGACAGTAAAAGAAATGGACACAGCGACCCCATAGACTTCACAGGAGAAAAGTGAAGTCAAATAGAAGCACTCACTTCCTGATTGCCAAGCGCACTGCGAATGCTCAAACTGAGCTTGAAGGCGTAGTTGTGACGTGAGCAACCTGACTGAAGGTTGTACGTCTTCTAGTAGCGGCGCCAAGAGCAATCTGAATCATTCCCTTCTGAATCTTGCAGAGCCGGAGATCATGAGTATTAGCTGTTCATGACCTCGCAGTAGGAGCAACTTTATGACTCTCTATGGGCTTCTCCCTTGACTTTATGCCTCCACGTCCCCCGATTGTGCGTGAGCTTCTACATCTGTCTTTACGGTCATTTCTCTTCTATGCGACAGAGAGTCGCGTGTTATGATGCAATCGTTAGCCTATTTTTACAAAAACTGCTTCTACGGGGTCACAACGTAAGATACAAGGTAATGGAGCATTTTATACATTGTCGTGTTTCTTTAGAAATAAATAATGGACAAATGGAGTCTTTAAACGCCTCAGATGTAAAGTTATTCGCTGTCAAAGTGACGCAAAAATGAATGGGAGTCAGTGGAATGCTAACAGCAGGTGATGGCTTGTTAGCCAATGGCGGCGCCCGGGGAGACTTCAGTTTCCGGCTGGTGGATTACCCCCTTGATAAAAGATCGGTACTTACACATGTCTGAGTTCGCAAATGCTGACGCCAATATTCACCTCCATCCTCCCCACCACCAGCAGGGTAGTCCCTTCCCAGACCTCCCAGGGGGTCGGCTGCGCCCCTGCCTTCATCTTCAGGTAGGAAATGCAGAATCCGTTACCCTCGGATTGCTAGTTACGGATGGGGCCTACGCTAAATAACTTTATATCACAATATTTGCTTGCTGGGCCGTTAATAAATTTATGCTTTGTTACGTCATTTTGCCTCCAGAGACTTCCTGGTAGAACTAGTGTGCAAGTGCTTTTATAGTTTCAGCGCCTGCAATTCACCTCCTGTCCATTGGTAGGCAGTAAAGCACATGACTTATGATAAAGTTCTGATTATCAAAGTTTTGCAGGACTGATGCAATAAACAACAGAAAACAATTAGGGCTTAAGAGACTCTACTACACTAACAAAAACATACTGTGTACTACCTTTATTTAGGAATATCGTGGCATGTTTTGAGGTAGGCTATATGTAAATAAGGTACATGCACTACCGTTCAAAAGTTTGGGGTCCCTAAGGTGTTTTAAATGTTAATTCTATAATGCTCACCGAGGCTACAATTGTTTGATCAGAAATAGTCAAAACAAAAGTATTGTGAAATATTATTAAAATATTAACTGTTTCTTATTTTAATATATTTCAAATTGTAATTTATTCCTGTGATGACAAAGCTGCATTTTCAGCATTATTACTTCATTCTTCAGTGCGATCCTTCAGAAATCATTCTAATATGCTGAATATTTTCTTTTAGAAACCATGATACATGTACATTTTGAAATTTGATGAACAGAAATTCCAAAAGAACAGCATATATTTGAAGTAGAAAACTTTTGTAACATTACAAATGTCTTTACTGTCCCCTTTTATCAATTGCTGAATTAGGTTTTATTTTATATTTATTTGTATATCAAAGTATTAGCGGTATGTTACCATTACAGTACTTTTTTTTAAAGAGTGCATAAATCCTGAGAGGCTCGCTCAACCTGAGTTCAGCTAATTCAGACGAGGAAATGTCATATTATTAGATAAAAATTCCAAATCCAATTATATGTGAGGCTGTTTGAGGGCACCGTACCAGGGGGACACAATTACAATTTCCATAGAAGAAAAGATGTGAGTAAGAATCCTGATGTAATTCTCAGCAATCATGGAGAACTTCCTGAGCTTCCAAACCGTTTTAGCCAGGCTGAAGCTGAAGTGTGTGTGTGTGTGTGTGTGTGTGTGTGTCTGCAGGTAATAAACAGTGCTGAGGCCAGCTGAGCAAAGTTGAAACTTAATCTGAAATAAATAAAGAAGAAAAAAACAAGCCCTGGTGGCTTCCCTTAAGCCACATTTTATATCATACATCCCAAAATGCTGCCCAGGTGTAAACAAACTGACAGATTCATTACCATACTGCTGATACAGGTTCAGTTTTTTCAAGGGGTTACTCCCTAAAACTACATTTCAACTAAAAACTTTCTAGCGCTTTGACTCTATCAGTAGAAGTTCTACTAAAGGCATAGGAGAAGAGCTACTATCAAGGACAACATTTTCTAGCATAGAAGAGGGCAACATTTTCCAAAAGATATGACTTTACGTTATGCACAGCGGAGACAGCTTTAGCAGTCTTATTATCATAGTTACTGAAGAGTAGAGTCTATTTCCACTGCAGTTTGATAATGGCTAGTCATTATGGAAGATAATCTGTGCCTTATTGTAATTAAGTCATTTCAGAGGAACATTGTTAAAAACACTCATAAAGTTGTTTTTCATTAGCAACCTGCAGAAATTGTTTTGAAATTAAGCATTACTTAATTTTTGATGACGCTTAAATCTTCAGTGAAAAACAAAGCACAGGGATTTGTGACTGCTACAATGAAAACATTCAGTCTAAACTGGGCAGAAATTGTTAATCAAATTTTAGGTTAATGTTTTAAGTCTTGGGGGTGCGATCAATTAGTTAATTGAGATATGTTAAAGGGTATGTTTTTTAGGCACACAAATACTTAAACATATATATATATATATAACAAGATGTTTCTCAAATACTGTATGTCTCTCTCTCTCTCTCTCTCTCTCTCTCTCTCTCTCTCTCTCTCTCTCTCTCTCTCTCTCTCTCTCTCTCTCTCTCTCTCTCTCTCTCTCTCTCTCTCTCTCTCTCTCTCTCTCTCTCTCTGTGTGTGTGTTTGTGTGTGTGTGTGTGTAAAATTACAACTTTCAACCCTTATTCTGACCATCTGTCTTAAATGATCTGTTTTTAAGGAGCGGCTCCTTTAAAGGGGACATATCAAGAAAATCTGGCTTTTTCCGTGTTTAAGTGCTATAATTGGGTCCCCTGTGTATCTACCAACCCTGAAAACGTGAAAAGCAGTAACTTTGTTTTGGTAAGCCTTTCTTTGCAAGCATGTCAAAAATTAAGCCGATCTGATTTTGCTCCCCTTCTTACGTAAAAAGGGGATATTATTATAATACAACGTCCCTTAATCTGGACGTTTCCACCCGCGGCGCCGCCATTTGCCTTTTGGTTTTCACAAGCGACAACAGTGTCAAGTTCAAACGCAATGGCAAAAGTTTGAGCAAATCATGCAAACTGTTCTGCCGTTGGCTGCACAGACGAACACAGAACACTATTTGACCAAAAAATGTCACAGCTGTCTTATGAAGACATCGGGGAACTGTCAACTTGTGTAAAAGTTAAACATGACAGTGCATGCAAAGTCGAATCAATGTAACTCCACAACAACTACATCCGTGTATCCACCAACCATTCAGAAACGTACAGGTAGTTGAACCTTACAGGTAGCTTTAACTGTGCCATTTGGTCTGGCCATACGTTTTCTAATGTAGTTGGTAATCCATATTCACACAGAAAAGTGCATATTATATGCAGAAATACTGTAGTATGAATATTACGGTAGTGTGTAATTCTAAATTTAATCAGTCTCAAAAAAAAGTCTTAAAAATCTATTAAACTTGTCGACACACAAACTCTCTAAAGAATATTACAGTACAAATACACTTTCATACTGTTACACACACATTTAATGGTCTAATCTGAAATGAGCTTGGTTCCATTACAAAGCTTATATTCATTTAAAAATTACATTAAACCATAGTATTCTTTATTTCAGGAGTGATTCAGTTTTCTTATTATTATAACTCCGTCATGCGCTCATGGTTTCCCTTTTCTCTCCAAATTCTTTGTTAAATTAACCTGGTGGAGCCCATTAGGACCAAGTCAATATTCCATATTCTAAGTCAAAACTATCCAGACTTCCTTATTTGTCTAGTAAAAAGAAAACTTTTTGGTGAATCTCATATGAGTCAGAAACGGTCTGGCCCAGAGGAAACAAATATTGCTCAGTAGTTGCTTTTCCTAATCTCTTCTGAATCTTTAAAGGAGACAAATGTGAGCGATCCAGAGTCTAAGTAAGAGAAATCTGAGCACAGTGTGTGATGTTGATGAGATCTCTCCTTAACTTTAGAGGACACAAATGTGAGCGATCCAGAGTCTCTAGGTAAGAAGAAAATTCTGAGCACAATGTGTGATGTTGATGAGATCTCTTCTAAACTTTAAAGGAGACCGTTGTGAGAGTGTTAGAGTTTTTTTTAATCAGGAGACAAGTGTGAGAAGCAGGAGACTCAAGCAAAAGTCTTCATTTGATGTTAAAGTAAACCTCATTTTTAGGAGAAACATTTGAGATGTTAAAGAGATCTCATTTTTGATTTTTCTTACCTCTGGGGGTGCATTGAGTCAACCAATCAGCCAATCATTTGCTGACTTCATTGCTCCAGAAAGTATTTGAGGCTAACTGCAGGCAAGATGTGAAAATGAGAGGCAAATGCTGTATTTACATTTGATTGACATAAACAAATTGCGCTCCGAAGGCTATGAGCTTGGCAACAGGTAATATATCTGCAGTCACTCACGGGAGGGAATTGTGTTTTCGCTGAATATTCACTGGCACAGATACGGATTATGCCACGCAGGTTATTCGTAATGCTAAACATCCCTTAGGGCAAAGTGTTCGCTGATATATTTCAATAAGGAGACAAGGATGTGCTACATATCCGTCTGTGATAGAGCCTTTCCAGCTTGTCTGCAGTTTCAATTTGCATTCCCTAATGCTGTTGTTTGCTTTCCAGATGCCTGGAGCGCCCACCCCCTCCCACCATTGTCAGCCGACAGGCCACGGATCACTCCCTCTCCTAGACTGAAACCCCCTGTCCCCACCACACACATACATACATTCTGATTGGCCCATCCATCAGCTCTCCAACAAGCACTGAATCCAGGGACTTTGGGGAAAATGAAAAATCATTGACTGAGAAATTGGCAAGTAACAGGACCTCACTGCAGTTTAACAGGATCTCAACACAATTTGATAGCGAGTCAGAGTCTATGGGACGGAAAATGGAAATATGGGGGGAAGAGAGAGAGAGAGTTTAATCGAGTCTGCCCTCTGTGGCCCTGTTTTGAATATCAGATTAAGTATGAAAATGAGCAGCTGTCTTTGAAATAGAAGAGAAAAACAAAGAGAGCGATGACTGATCAAGAGCTGACTCTGGTGCATTAATAAAAAGATGCAAAGCGCTTTTTATCAATGCATGTCATTTGTTATATGCTTGAAAAGCATCAAAACTAGAAAATAGTTCCTGTTATTGGGAAAAATAATAGTGCATATATAATATAACTAGATTTGACATCTTTCGTTGAAAAGATGTGAGTGGTACTTTATTGTGCAAAACTTCCTATTCTGGATGGTTCAAGGTGATTGCTTACCGGACACCCATAACATTTTGGATTTAGATCAATTCCACAGTGTAATTTTTTTGCTCCTTTTATTGTCTGCATGTGAAAATCATGAGCCTGATTGCTTTACAAGTAATAGTACATTAGCACAATAGTCACATGCTGACCAGTAACCATTAAGAAGAGTCAAGAGGTTTGTTGAAATCTCTATCCCCAGGTATGAGCAATAGTAAAAGTAATGTGTGCCTTAGCTAGGACCATGAATAAAAGACTTTTCCAAACCGGAACAAACTCCTTACGGACATTTTACGAAGACAGAATATTTTGGCATGGTATTGTGAATGGCCAATTACTGTATCTCTCTAGACCCAGCAGTGCAAAATCTTAAAGTCCCCCTGTGGGGAAAATCAAGCTTTTAATGTTGTTTATATGTCTATGTGGGGTTTTTAATATGCTTTCAGACAAACCATGTGTAAATTCATAAGTCAACACCAATGAGTGGATCTCTGAGCTGGTGTGAGTGAGTGGAGGTGGGGCTGATTTGCATATTCATAGAACCGCTTGGCGCTTATATTAAATGAGGCATAAAATAAAATTTATTTTAAGGCATGAAGAGAAAAAAAAAGTTTAAATATGTCATTTTGGTGATCAAAGATGAGTTTTAAGGGATACAATTATTGACTAGGGGGACTTTAAGAGACACAACTCTAGCTTGACTGAACAACATTCATGGAGCCAACAGAATTTTCTTTGAATCACTAATCAGAAACTGGCTTGGACAGTGTCCCAGTTCTTTGTTCTCCTCTGATTGGTGGACCCTCAGGGTCATGTGCAGCGAGCGACATATTCTGTATCTCTGAGAAATAGGAAAAAATTTTATGAGCAAGGCGTTTAATATCAGGCTGCTCCAGAGTGACCTTCAATGCAATTAGTTTCTGGTGTCAAAAAGTCACTTTGGAAAAGGTGTCTGCAAAATGACATGTAACCAAGAAACTAAAAGTAATCTATGTATTTCAACAGTGAAGCTTGAAATGTCTAGGTCAAAGAGACACAATTTTAATTTGAGAATATTATCCCTTTAACACAGCATAATTGACGAGGATTGCATAT
This sequence comes from Rhinichthys osculus, assembly GCA_029959095.1. Lineage (NCBI taxonomy): Eukaryota > Metazoa > Chordata > Actinopteri > Cypriniformes > Leuciscidae > Rhinichthys > Rhinichthys osculus. The sequence continues at coordinate 8,517,631 of JARWKJ010000007.1, read as the reverse complement.
TTAGTTGTTTGTGTACTTCAGACTGTTAATGCTAATTTATACCGGGTGAGGAAGCTTTGTTTAGTAAATGACGATTTGACTTTGTTTTTTCTGTTTGCACTTTGCACACATCCCTGTTACGGTCTTAATATTAAAATGGAGGGTTTTGAAGCTCATCTCTCTAAGGGTTTTCAAAAGTATACTTTTTAAAATGACTCTGCACTGTAAATAAAAAGTTGCTGCCTTAAAAGTTTTAAGTACAATCAACTTGAATGTTTAAGTCATCTCAACCTAAATTGCGTTGAACTGACTTTAAAAAAATGACTTATTTTGATGAGTTAAAGCAATGTAAAAACATTTGTTGTTATAACTTATGATCATATAATTTTTTACAGTGTATGTATCATCCACTATGTGGTTGACAACCTTATGTGGTATCACCATCAGCAAAGTAATATTAGAGTGCTTTAGTCAGTTCCTCCAAAAAAACGCAATTATGCGATCGCATGATTTAGTGCATATTCAGCCAAAGTCCGCATATTTATGCGGGGGCCGCATTTTTTCATATACGCCGCACTTTCGCCGCATACATTTCCAATTTCCGTGCAAAATATGTGGGGCTTGCATGATTTCATAATCCTCGCATTTTCGTTGTTAAAAGTCACATACACTCACCGGCCACTTTATTAGGTACCCCATGCTAGTAACGGGTTGGACCCCCTTTTGCCTTCAGAACTGCCTCAATTCTTCGTGGCATAGATTCAACAAGGTGCTGGAAGCATTCCTCAGGGAGTTTGGTCCATATTGACATGATGGCATCACACAGTTGCCGCAGATTTGTTGGCTGCACATCCATGATGCGAATCTCCCGTTCCACCACATCCCAAAGATGCTCTATTGGATTGAGATCTGGTGACTGTGGAGGCCATTTTAGTACAGTGAACTCATTGTCATGTTCAAGAAACCAATTTGAAATGATTAGAGCTTTGTGACATGGTGGAAGTAGCCATCAGAGGATGGGTACATGGTGGCCATAAAGGGATGGACATGGTCAGAAACAATGCTCAGGTAGGCCGTGGCATTTAAACGATGCCCAATTGGCACTAAGGGGCCTAAAGTGTGCCAGGAAAACATCCCCCACACCATTACACCACCACCACCACCAGCCTGCACAGTGGTAACAAGGCATGATGGTTCCATGTTCTCATTCTGTTTACGCCAAATTCTGACTCTAACATCTGAATGTCTCAACAGAAATCGAGACTCATCAGACCAGGCAACATTTTTCCAGTCTTCAACTGTTCGATTTTGGTGAGCTCTTGCAAATTGTAGCCTCTTTTTCCTATTTGTAGTGGAGATGAGTGGTACCCGGTGGAGTCTTCTGCTGTTGTAGCCCATCCGCCTCAAGGTTGTGCGTGTTGTGGCTTCACAAATGCTTTGCTGCATACCTCGGTTGTAACGAGTGGTTATTTCAGTCACTGTTGCCCTTCTATCAGCTCGAACCAGTCTGGCCATTCTCCTCTGACCTCTGGCATCAACAAGGCATTTCCGCCCACAGAACTGCCACTCACTGGATGTTTTTTCTTTTTCGGACCATTCTCTGTAAACCCTAGAGATGGCTGTGCGTGAAAATCCCAGTAGATTAGCAGTTTCTGAAATACTCAGACCAGCCTTTCTGGCACCAACAATCATGCCACGTTCAAAGTCACTCAAATCACCTTTCTTCCCCATACTGATGCTCGGTTTGAACTGCAGGAGATTGTCTTGACCATGTCTACATGCCTAAATGCACTGAGTTGCCGCCATGTGATTGGCTGCTTAGAAATTAAGTGTTAACGAGCAGTTGGACAGGTGTACCTAATAAAGTGGCCGGTGAGTGTATATCTTAGCAGAAAGTTGAAAAATGTTGCGTTTGCTTCACACAAGAGCAGCCATTTCCCCCTGTTGCCATGGGAACGTTATAAAGTGACGTCATTACGTGACGTGGACATCATCGAAAAGCTGTAAAACAGGAGCACACTTTATTTTTTATATTTTATTTATTTATTTTTTACAGAAGTTGTAGCATATTCCTTTTGTAAAGCTACAGAACTTGTTTACTCATCAATGTTTTGTAAGTTTGATGTGTTTATTAAGGTCTGAAATAAAACAAGATGAGAACTTAAATATTCCCAGCACTTTCGATGTAGTATGCTTGCTTATCATAGGAAGTAATAAGGAATAGCTCTTAACATTAAGGTAGTAGCCTAGTGAGAACAGGGTGTTGGGGGGATCACTTTTTTTCTCTTTTTCATCAAACCGCCGTTTTTGCTAGTTCTACCAGAAAGACTCGGGACAATACTGTAACAATAAATACATTTATTGATAGCCCAGCAAGCAATAAAGTTCTTTGGCGTAGGCCTCGTCCATGGCTCGCAATCCGAGGGTCCGGACTCTGCATTTCCTGCCTGAAGACGAAGGCAGGGGCGCAGCCGATCCCCTGGGAGGTATAGGAAGGGACCATCCTGGTGGTGGTGGGGAGGATGGAGGGGAAGGGACCATCCTGGTGGTGGTGGGGAGGATGGAGGGGAAGGAACCATCTTGGAGGTGGTGGGGAGGATGGAGGTAAATGAAAGCGTCAGCATCTGCGAACTCAAACATGTGTAAGTGGTCTTTTATACCGCAAGTATTAGACACGATTGGATAGATGAGAAGGTAATAAGTGACGTAGCAATTGAGTCTTCCTGGCAGAACTTAACGCTAAAGCTTCCATTTCCTGCAGTTTTTGCAAGTTCCCGCAAATTTTTGCAAGTTCCCGCAATTTCATCGCATAAAATTGCATAAATATCCCGCATATTCCATCGCATTTTTAAAGAAAACGGGCCGCATAATCAAGGATTTTTGCCTGCAACAATCACAAAAAAACTCTTTAGTTTAGTTTGTCGGAGAGGCTGTTCACTGCAGAGCCAATGGGTGGAGCTTGACATCAAGACACCCTAAATTTAGCCATAACCCCCTAAACCTAATTAGATTAAACTCCACCCATTAGGTCCAGAGGTGGGGCTGGACTAGGTCAAGTTTTGGCTGAGTTTTGAATAGCAATTGGCCTGTTTTGTTACGCAGACCTGGCAACCCTGGTCATTTGGCTCTGCAGTGAGCACCACTTGGTTTGTTCAAGAGAAAAGAGTTTAGTTCAGCTTCTTCCAATTGAATAAATTACCCTGTATACAACTGTGCAGAATTCTTTAAATGCAGCCCAGGCTATATGAACACACCTGCCTGGGGTCTGCCCTGCAGGCTTGTTTCAGGCTTACAGTAGCAAAAGATAAAAGCAACATTTCTTTAGAAGTCAGAAGTATTTAATTTTTAAGCATTTCTTAAAAAGCTAAACTTTTTCGGGGGGAAATAAAACCACTGTCAGAATCGGTCTCTGGTGTCTTCATAGATTAATATTTCATTTCACCACAACAGTATCAAGTCTGATCCCCAGGCACACACAGGAATATTTCAGCTGTTTGCAAAATGACGTCTGGTGTCAAGCTCTGACATTTAGTGGCGCGCTCCTGTCCTCGAGCCCTTTTGCATGCTGTCATGGAGATAACAGGAAGATTATGGGATGGCCGAGTGGTGAGCGTAGTGATGTGAAGCTAGTGCTGTGTTTCTGTGTGAGCGAGGAGCCAGTCACCAGTAAAGGTCTCAGCTCAAATCAGAAGGTCAATGCGCTGGCTATCATCCTGCCTGTCTAATCTGTTTACGTGTCACTGGCTGTAGTACCGTCCGCATTTGTGTTTTCCACAGAACACACTGACAACAATTAATATTTGTATGTACAGCTGTACTGTATCGTACAGAAATATAGCCCATACAAAATGGGCCTGAAACATTAACAAAAACTGTTGTTTGAAATAAAAATATAAGTTCCAAAAAAGAAAAAAATTGTTGTTTGAAAAAACTAATTTTCATAACAATAAATAAGACAGTAGATGGCATGCATGTGTTATGAAACGTGTTATGCAACGTGTGTGATGAGCGAACTGATAATTTAGAAAATTACTGCATTGTGCTGCGATTGACCAATCAATCAATCAATCAATCTAAATTATATTAAATTGGCTTCATCACTGTCTCCTCTCCACCAGTAAGCTGGTGTTTGGTGGGCGTTCTGGCTCAATATGGCTGCCGTCGCATCATCCAGGTGGATGGTGCACATTGGTGGTGGTTGAGGAGATCCCCCCCTTCCATGTAAAGCGCTTTGAGTACCCAGAAAAGCGCTATATAAATGTAACAAATTATTATTATTATTAATCAATCAGTATGGATGAGACGAGACTGATAGCTGAATATTATGGAAGCTTGTTTTCACCATGGAATAAAAAATAAAAATAAAAAATAAGGGTAATTGCGACTATTTATCTCGCAATTCTGACTTTCTATCTAAGCAAAAGTCAGAATTGTGAGAAACATAGTCAGAATTGTGGAAAAGGGTTCCATTTTGTAAGAATACGCTGTTGAATTTGAATTGCCGTCTATGTAGAAAGATTCATTTTCATCATAATGCTGTAATTACTTCCGACAACAAGTGTGCTGCTATTTTGAAAAAAGGGTCTTTATTCTATCAAGTATTGACTACTTTATTAGCCAATCAAAGCTAAACAGCAATAGAGAAGTGAGCGTTGTTTATATAGATGCCAGAGAAGTTGGACATGATTGGAAAAAACTTTCTGGATATTCACTCTGCTCGAGAATGTACCGGTATGTGGATTTACCCTGCCTTTCAGACAAAACCTGGGGTTGGTATCTTTATTGTTTTTAATGCAGTTTCATTTAGTGAATGTGTGGCTAAAAGGATTTGATTACATATGGTACAAATGAGTTTGTTTCATTCATTTCAGGCTTGATTTTCATACTGTTAAATAATGTTTGCATATGTTTGTTTATATGTCATGATTAATGTGCAGAGTGTTTATAAGTGCCATTGCATTGCATGATATCTGGGTAGATTTTAAAAATGGATTTTGAGTGACTAATTTTTGTGTTGAAATTGTATTTGCGCTGTTATGGGTTACTTTTATGTTCATGGATGTGGAAACAAAAGTGGAATAGTGCACTACCTTGTAATATACTGCTTAAATAGCCAGTCAATATTTTTTACTGGTTTCCAAAAACACTCAACTAGTTTAAACCACCCAGGGTTAATCAACATTAAGTTATTATTTCGCCTATAGCTTTATCTTATAAATTCAAAATTCACCTGTAGTAGATGTTTTAAAATCATCATACATAAAGTTTCGTTTCAGCTGTGCAGTATACAGTACATAGCCTGGGAATACAGGTTTTTGAACATTTGCTTGCTTGGATTTAAAATGTAATGGTTTAGCAAAGCCTGGCCTTACTGAGCAAAACCTGATTCTTTAAATCTATTCTAGTATCTTCTTTGTTCAGTGTATGCCTCAATCTCTCTCTCGTCAGCCCCTCATTTCCCAGTACTGGCAGCTCCACTCTTCAGCCTAATGACACTGTAATTGAGCGTTACCCAGATAGCCGAGGCGTGATAATGGAACAGCTCTGTGCTGCCGGAGCAATCTTGAGCTGAAATGATTTGTTTGTCTAAATGCTCATCCCTCTTCTTGCGCCGTGTGAATGAGACTCTCTGCTCTTGTGGCACGTCAGTGCTAGGCCTCTTCTCTCTAGATCACACATCTACTGTACTGCATAGGCAAAAAGATAATGGATCATATCTTAGACATGGTTTTTGAGAAGTATACGACTCTACTGGAAAATTCTGGTTTAACTTGATTTTTAGATGGTCATTTATGTTCCAATGCTGGTCCAAGATGGGCTTTCAATCTGTCATTGAGGGATAGAGCGATACCTGCCTTATAGGGATAGTTCACGCAAAAAGAAAAATTCTGTCATCATTTACTCCAATTACTGTCATCATTTACTATCAATTACTTTAGGCCAGCAGCCATATCACCCAGCCATATCATGTAGCCCAAGACTGGTTGCCCACTGAAGCTAAGCAGGGCTGAGCCTGGTTAGTACCTGGATGGGAGACCTTCTGAGAAACCCAGGTTGCTGCTGGAAGAGGTGTTAGTGAGGCCAGCAGGGGGTGCTCACCCTGTGGTCTGTGTGGGTCCTAACGCCCCAGTATAGTGACGGGGACACTATACTATCAAAGAGCACCGTCCTTCGGATGAGACGTTAAACCGAGGTCCTGACTCTCTGTGGTCATTAAAAATCCCAGGATGTCTTTCGAAAGAGTAGGGGTGTAACCCCGGCATCCTGGCCAAATTTGCCCAGTGGCCTCTGTCCATCATGGCCTCCTAATCATCCCCATATATATATACACTGATTGGCTTCATCACTCTGTCTCCTCTCCACCAGTAAGCTGGTGTGCAGTGAGCGTTCTGGCGCACTATGGCTGCCGTCGCATCATCCAAGTGGATGCTGCACATTGGTGGTGGTTGAGGAGATTCCCTGTTGAGTTATGTTTCAGCTAGCGTTGCATTCAAAAGAAAAAGTGGACGATAGAGATGAATCATCTTTAGCCGATCTCGGCATATTTATTATTCGCGCTGCAGACACATCAGTCTCACGGTCAGACAGCCAGAAGATGAACTACATAAAATCAGAAAGGACAAACATAATAACGCAAACGCGTCCTACATAGTTTGTACTTGAGTGCCCTCTTGTGGCATAAACATATGCTATACACAGAACTGTACAGCATTACATTACACAATATACAACTTAGGACATAATGACCATATTTTAACACCCCCACTTGTACTCAGGTTGTTATATTCTTAAACAAACAAACACAAATAAATACAATGAAATGAATGTGGACTTCTGTTATACACATCAATCAGAAAACAGAGCACCTGCAAACCTCTTCAGTTTCAACTTATTCACAGGTTTGGTCATTACATCAGCAATCATTTTGTCAGTAGAACAATACATTAAAATCACTCTTCCCTCATCCACAGTAGACCTGATAAAGTGGTACTTTATGTCGATATGCTTACATCTTCGCCTGTTTACAGGATTGTTGGCAAGAGCGATTGTTCCCTGATTGTCCTCATATACTATCGTTTGAGTGTACTCATAGTTATCTATACCTCCCAGTAACTGCTCTAGGTATAGACACTCCAGTATGGTTGAAGCCAGTGCCATATATTCTGCCTCACACGTTGATAATGCAACCGTAGGTTGTTTTCTAGTCTTCCATGAGACTAGGGAGCTATTTTGACTAAGGCTCACACAGTATCCCGTGGTACTGCGTCTGTCACTGGTATCAGCCGCCCAATCAGCATCACTGTAGGCCTTTATACCTAGCTTTTCATGGTCGTTTCTCCTGAAACTTAACCCTTTCTCTGCTGTGCCTTTGAGATATATAAGTACGTGTTTCACCGTGACCCACTGCTCCTCTGTAGGCTCAGCAAAATACTGTGCTCACTACAAAGCTCAAATCTGGTCTGGTGCACGTAGTCAGGTATATAAGACTTCCCACAGCCTCTTTGTACACCCTGCTATCTTCCATCTTTACTGCATCCGCAGTATACTCGAGCTTTTGCTCACAGGGTGTTTCTCTGGTCCTACAGTCTTGCATATTGAAACGCTGTAGTATCTTATTAGTGTACTTTTCCTGTGACATCTTTACACACCCGTCTGACTGACTGAAATCGATACCCAGAAAATGTTTGTGTTCACCCAGATCTTTCATTTTAAACTTTTCTGCAAGCATCTCTTTCACCTTTTTCAGTCTCTCTTTGTTACTTGCTGCAATAACATTATTCAAAAATCGCTATAAAGCCAAAACAATCTCTGTTACCGTAAATTGTATGTTTATCTCTGTAAAGCTGCTTTGAAACAATCTCCATTGTTAAAAGCGCTATATAAATGAAGATGACTTGACTTGACTTGACTTGCAATGATCAAGTCATCGACCCATATGATCATGATCACCTTTCCTTCTCTTGACTCTTTAGCATTAACACAGTGGTCGGCTGGGTTTTGTGTGAACCCATCCTCAATCAATCAGTCGTGCAAAACCCTATTCCAGTTCCGTCCAGATTGTTTAAGACCATAAAGGGATTTCTCTAGTTTATAAACTATACTCTCTTTCTCTTGATAACCTTCAGGTGGATTTATGTAGATCTCATAGTCTATGGGCGCGTGCAAGTACGCTGTTTTCACGTCCATTTGGTGCAGGAGTAAATTCTCCTGCGCTGCTTTCTGTAACACCACCCTTACACTTGTCAAATCTCCCGTGGGTGAAAACGTCTCCCCATAGTCTACTCCCATTCGCTGGCTGTAACCCTTTGCAACAAAACGTGCTTTGTATTTTTCCCTTCCATCTACATCGGTCTTGATAGAGTAAACCCATCTACCCCCCACTGTTTTCTTGCCTATTGGCAGTGTTGTCGGGGTAAAGGTCTTGTTCTCATTTAAAGACTGAATTTCCTCATCCATGGCTTTTATCCATTCTTTTGAATTAGCTGACTCCATTGCTCCTTCAAAAGTCTGTGGAATGCCACACACCGCTCTGCAGCAGTAGTCTACCGTGATATGAACCTCATCACTATCTTCAGTTACGAAGTCATCTAAGTAGCTCGGTGTTTTTCTTTCTCTAGTCGGATACCTTCTACTCTCCGGTTCATCACATGTCACACTCTGTTGTGTTTGATTATGGTCACTACACCTCGTTACTGCACCTGGACTGTCATGTACATTTCTACCCCGTACACTTGGCTCGGGAGCATTTTCTGTACTCCTACTCTCTGTGGGCTCAGTAGTCCCGGGTCTTACACTGTCATAGTTATCGCTTGGATCTGTCTCATCTGTCTGTGTCTGTTTTTCCACAGCTGCCTTGCTCACAAACTTCACTAGCCTGTGTTTCTGTACTTTATTTGTATCTGGATGATACACCAAATACGCCGGGCTGTTCTTGTCATAACCTACAAAACGCCCCTGGTCACATCTGGAATCAAGTTTTCCCTTGTCCTGTTTGTACGTGTAGCATACAGACCCAAACTTTTGCATTTTAGATACGTTAGGCTTCTTGTCTGTCAGTAACTCATAAGGAGTCTGCCCTGTACGCCTGTTAAAACACCTGTTGCGTACCATTGCTGCTGTTTGTACCGCGTAGTTCCATAGCTGCTTCGGTAGTACACTTTCAACTATCATGCACCTACCCATCTCAAAAAGAGTACGCCAACCCCTTTCTGCAGTTCCGTTCTGGTGTGGGGAATACGGAGCTGACGTTTCATGTCTGATCTTGTTTTCCCTCAACAGTGCTTGAAAATCACCGCACGTAAACTCGGTTCCGTTATCGGATCTGATGCACCTCACTTTCCCGTAAGGGGATACATCTGCTAGGAACTTTTCAGTAGCCTGTACTGTATCACTTTTCTTCTTTAGAAAATATACAAACACAGCGCTGGAGTAATCGTCAGTAAATGACTGCACATATTTGTAACCATCTATCGACTCTGTGGCTACTGGACCTGCTAGGTCTGTGTGTACCATCTGTAAGGGAGCCTTTGCTCTGGCATCAGGGTCCCTATTTCTGGTTTGGGCAAACTTCCCCTTAATACACACCTCACACTCTTGTTCAGGTCTGCCTGTTTTGCCCTTGATTTCCATACCTTCCACAACATTTTGCAGCCTAAGAACATCGTCGTAGTTACAGTGGCCTAATATCTCGTGCCATGTTTGTATGTCGTGACATGCATTACACTTATCATTAGACTCAGCTTCAGTAGATAATACAGCCTACCATACACGTGTATGTTAAATCTGGTACCGTCTCTGGCTATCAGGGCGTCTTTATCTTCTTTAAAGACAACCGTAGCCCCACTTGTTGTCGCTGCTTTCACTGAGAAGATGCTTTGGGGGTACGACGGTACGAACAAAGCGTCTTTCAGCACTGCCTTGTGTCGCTGTCCTCCGCTGTCTGTAAGAGAAACTTCGGCATTTCCCCTCCGCTGAGCGATCCCGCTGCAACGGGTGCCATCTGCCAGTTCGACACTGTGCGTTTCAGGCCTAAACGCGCTGTCGAAGCTCTTGAACAGGGTTATGTCCGTGATGATATGAGAGGTAGCCCCCGTGTCCACCATCAGACCCCTCTCTTGGATGCTGCATGCCGGCTGCCGCTGGATACTGGTCCCTCCGTCTCTCATCTTGAACACGTAGTCCTCAGCATCTTCTGAGGCTTTACTCGCACCCAACATCCTTTTTGTCCTTACGTCTACATGTGGAGTCTTTGTGTGTGTCACTTCTGCAAAAACTACACCATGTTTTCTGTCGACATACTTTCGCTCTGTGGCCTTTGGTGCCACACTTGAAACACATCGTCTCTGTGTCGTCCTTGGTCCAGCCACGTGCGTTTGTCTTGGCGGGCCACCGTCCGGCTTTCCCTTGAGTCTTCATCACACTGTCGCTTGACTCGGCTGCTTTTATCTTCTCTGTCTCTTCAAAATTACGTAGCTTAGTCTTAAATTCTGCAAACGTGATTGCATCGTCTGTGTGAGCCACATGTCTCGCGAATGGCTTAAAACTCTCAGGCAATCCCTTTAAGACCTAGCCACTACTAGTAGTCCGTCTCCTAACGTTTCTCCCGCGTTCCGCAGCGCTGTGATGGCGGTTTCTGCTCTGATAATATAGTTCATTACACTTTCATCATTTGCCTTCAGAAGCGATGTCAACGTGGTGTACAAGTTGATTATACGGGGCTTTCCCTTCCCTGCATAATATTCTCTCAATATTCCCAGAGCTTTTCTTCCATCGTTGGGCGCATCCCTCATAACTAATGAGAGGCTTTTGTCATCGAGTAGTAAAATCAACTCTGCATATGCGTCAGCGTTTTTCTCCGCATCCGCTGCTATCTCGGCTTCTGACACCGGTTCTCTCAGCACCGTGTTCTTTAGCCCTGACAAATGAAAATGTCCCAACATTTTGGTCTCCCAAAGCTCATACTTAGTCTCATCTCCGTCGAACGTCAATTGAGGCAATCTGCACGTCCTTCGTTGTTCCGTCATGTTGGCTTAGGCTACTATTTTTCCTCAGCCAGCAATCCGTTAGCACGCGGTCCGTTGCGACTTTCTAAACGGTGGAAAACGACAAACTTATCTTCCGAACGACTCCTGGGCCCATAACCTGTTGAGTTATGTTTCAGCTAGCGTTGCATTCAAAAGAAAAAGTGGACGATAGAGATGAATCCTCTTTAGCCGATCTCGGCATATTTATTATTCGCGCTGCAGACACATCAGTCTCACGGTCAGACAGCCAGAAGATGAACTACATAAAATCAGAAAGGACAAACCTAATAACGCAAACGCGTCCTACATAGTTTGTACTTGAGTGCCCTCTTGTGGCATAAACATATGCTATACACAGAACTGTACAGCATTACATTACACAATATACAACTTAGGACATAATGACCATATTTTAACATTCCCCCTTCCATGTGAAGCGCTTTGAGTGCCTAGAAAAGTGCTATATAAATGTAATGAATTATTATTATTATTACTCCGCCTCAAGTTGTTTCAAACCTGTATGAATTTTTTCTTCTTCTGCTGAACACAAAAGATATTTTAAGAATGTCGGTAACCAAACAGTTGACTTAACCCATTGACTTACATAGTATGGAAAAAAAGGCAATGGGATCTCATCAACTGTTTGGCTACCGACATTTTTCAAAAAATCTTCTTCATGTTTCAAGGGACTTGAAATATGAACTTGAAGTTTGTCTAGATTACTCTGTCAGACTGCAGAAATGTCACAGAAAAGGTTTGTCTTTGTACCACCTAAAAGCCGACTGATTGGTATCACAGGGGTATTGTAATACTTTTCATTATAAGTCCTAACAATTGTTATGGATAATGCCACGCATATACCAGTCATACTCACAGTAAACTGACCAAGGGAGACGTTTTGAGTTTTAAAATCAACATGAAATTAAAATGTACTTTCCTGGACTTGTCCATAATTAATAATTGGTGCATTTTATTCTAAAGAAGAAAAAAATGTTTTCATAATTTATGCATTTGCCAGACATGAATAGCTAAGCTTTGCATATGTTTGTATAGTTATTAAATATTTATTTATACATTCAAGCCATACATTTTGCCCATATGCGTGTTCCCTGGGAATCAAAATCAATCATCATGCTCTGCCACTTTTCCCAATCCGATCAATTCTCAATGGATAAAGTCAAGTTTACGCTTGTCCTTTTTGTTTCATTACATAATTTAAAAACAAATACCATTTCATGTTGACTTTTATATTATATTATATTGTAAAAAACAAACAAAAAAACTGACTTTAATATATTGAAATCAGTCAAAGGTATTTGTTGGGTTTCAGATGGTTCAGATCTCAGATTTTTTTAATAAGAGAAATGGAGGCAGGTTTTCATTGTGTCGGCAGATAAGAGTGTGATTTAATGGCTTGACCCTTCCCCTCAGACATATGCTGTGCTTTATCAGTCAGAGCTCAGCTGCTCTCAGTAGACCGCCAGCTCAGAGAGGTAAAGTTCAAACGCTTTTCAGGAAGAGATTAGGGCAAGCGTCTTTATGTGTCATGGAGATGTGATAAAGCTTTCTGGCAGGGCGAGTTCTTGCTTTGCTCTTCAGCGGCTGTAGGTAGACTCCTGTGATGGCGGAGTGGGTGAGTCTGGGGATTTAATGGGGATCTGAAAAATAAGTGAATCAAGCTTTTCTCTGCATTTTCATTGGGAAAAGTATTTATCTAAGGAGCTTTGTGTGTCTTCACAACTGTCAGAAGAAAATAAAGAATGTTGTATTAATGCTACTGTTATCTCCAGAACATCAGTCTCTCTTAAGGGGAAAAACTTTGGAAAGTTTCACTAGAAAGTAGTCAGAAATGGTTTTGTGAAGTTTTGAGAGTGTTTCTTTACCTGCCTGTTCCAAGTCTGCCTGTTCCATGTTGGTCAAGAGAGCGGTTCATGAATTTTATGTGTAAAACCCTGTTAAGCCTGTCTGTTCACCCTCACCTGCACTGCCCAGCCTGCACTGCCTGGTCACCAGTTATTCGCCTCGATCTGCGTTTGCAAGCCCAGCCTTGGGTTGTTGACCACATATCTCCTCACAGACCCTCCAGGCCCGTAACTCTACCTCGGCCTGTTGAGCAGTCAGCTCCACCTTGGCTCCTCACCCCCTGGGACCATATTTCCTACGAATCCAACAGGCTTTATGATTTAGACAAAATCCATGTTTGGAATTTTAATTTTTGGTTAAACTATACCTGATGGTGTTTTAAAGTTAATCCACCGGGCTTGTATTTAAACATTGGTAATCAAAATAATAAGTGCGCATGGTTTCAGCATGATCTGATTTTATTTATTTTTTTGCAGCTTGTTGTCATTAATGGGTTAGGTCACCCAAAAATGAAAATTCTGTCAGTAATTACTCACCCTCATGTTATTCCAACCCCGTAAGCCTTTCGTTCATCTTCGGAACACAAATTAAGATATTTTTGATTAAATCTGAGAGCTGTCTCACTCCTCCATAGGCTTCTCTATAACTGAAACTTGCCGGCCCAGAAAGTTAGTAAAGACAATGTTTAAAATAGTCCAAGTGACTACAGTGGCTCAACCATAAGATTATCACGCGACTAGAATACTTTTTGTGCGCAAAAAACACCCAAAAATAACGACTTTATTCAAGTATTAATTTTCTTTTGTGTGGGCCTCAGAGTGAGTTCACGTAGTGTAACAGTGTAACTAAGTGCTGGCCAATAGTGAGCCTACGTTCTGACATACAAACCAGAAGCGCTGTTACACTACGTGAACTCACTCAGAGGCCCACAGATAAGAAAATGAATAGTGATTAAAGAATAAAGTCGTTATTTTGGGGGATTTTTGCACAAAAAAGTATTCTCGTCGCTTGATTAACTTATGGTTGAGCCACTGTAGTCACTTGGACTATTTTACTAACTTTCTGGGCCGGCAAGTTTCAATTACAGAGAAGCCTATGGAGGAGTGAGACAGCTCTTGGATGTGATCAAAAATATCTTAATTTGTTTTCCGAAGATGAACGAAAGGCTTACGGGGTTGGAACAACATGAGGGTGAGTAATTACTGACAGAATTTTCAGTTTTGGGTGAACTAACCCTTTAAATGAGCTAGAGCTTTGTGGTAGATTCATGTCTATATAGTACAACTCTTATTTTAAATGAGCAAGAAGAGTGGTTGTCATGGTTGTCATGATACTGACGGTCAGTAGTGTCACTAGCTAATTAAAGAAACCATCCAAATGGGTAACCTTCTCCAAAAAAAGTTATTTGACACACATTTGAGGTGAACGAAACACCAATTAACCCTGGAAATGGTTAATGACCTTAATTATAAATGTTTTATGTGTTTAATTTTAGAAAATTCATTATTCATTGTGGCTCTGATAAATGGCTCTGCTTTTCCTCCGAGTTAATTGTATGATGTTGGGGAGATTTGCATTGCATTAGCCAACACAGAGAGATAGACCCATATTTTCTGTATATTTGATTTTCATGTGTCACTTGTTTACTTATTTACCAAGTAAATATATTAAGTTATTTGTTTTCATTTTCATTTCATTCATTCAAGTATTTTAGGTATAAAAAAGTCTATATGAAGGGAAAGTGTACGTGTTTTTGTATGCTTTATTTCAACATTTTAATCAAATACATTTTAAAGTGATTTTTTTTTAAATTACAAAAAAAATAATTAACGCATGTATAATATTTATAAAAATTGTATGCCAACATCCAGGAAACTGGATGTTGTTTGTGTGTCTCTCAGAGTTAGAAGTGTGTGTTCACTTCCTTTAATAATGAAATAAACCTCCCAGCAGACCCGGAGATTGAGCTGCGCGCGCTGTCACATTAGCTGTAAGAGATCCCGCTGATCACCCACTCGGCGCTGGAGGATGTTATGCTTATGAATGAAGGTCAGAGGTTGACTGCCTCCTGCCACCTGCACACCTTCTGTTAGACTGTCAGCTCAGAGTCTCAAACGGTGACAGAATGAAGTTAACGCTCATTAATCCAACAAATCCAATAAACAAAAGATCACCATGACTGCTGCTGTGAGACTAAGATGGCAAACAGGGGCTAAGTTTTAATTATGAAGCTTCAAGGCTTGTGTATCGCATGCAGATACACATTCAGTGTTGGGGAACGTTACTTGAAGTAACACGTTACATTATTGGCTTTACTCATAGAAGCATTACTTTTTCTGGTAGTCTCGCGTAGCCAGATCTTCAGACTGACAGCAGAAGGAGTGAACTCCATCAGCAGCTTTCGTTGACCAAGGTCTACCCAGAGGTCGTCTGACTGACATGAAAAAAACAAAACAACGACAGTTTGATTTATTCTGGTTGAAGTTGTGTGTCTGACTCGTGCGTCCTTTTGGTCTCCTGAAGCCAGAATAACAAAGTATTAGAAATATGTAATTCCTTGCACGACTAGCCTTTAGATTAGGTGTCAATGTCATTCATTAGGTTATTCAAATTAGCACCATTAAAAAAAGAACGTCTTGGTTACATATGTAACTCTCGTTCCCTGAAGGAGGGAACGGAGTCGTTATGTCTCAATTGGGATCCCAATTCATCGGTATGTTCCAACGTGACGTCGAAAGTGACCGACTGAAAGGGAACTTCCGATAGGGTAGACCGACTCTGCTTGCATTCACGTGATTTGTCGAGATGAGAGGTAATTCACGTAGTGCCCCCTGGGTAGTGCAATGTCATTACTAATCACCCAGACACGGACGCTTTGACTCTGAGTGAGTGCTGGCAACGTATGAGAAGTGGCAATATGCAAGTAAAAATGAAGGTACCACTGGCTTCGGCTCTGCATGACTGTGCGGATGAATATGGTTCTTTCTCATAACTAAAAGAGAGAAAGAGACTATCCTACTGCTCATAAAACATTCCCTAATATGCTTAAGAGATTTAACCAGTTTAGATGGAAAGGATCTCAAGCTGACTAGCTGAAGACGCTATTGCAGCTGTACCCACTAATATAGGGGAGAGCCGGGACGATTGAAACGTGGGACGGATGAAACAGAACGATTTCCTCGAAAACAACTCACGTCATTTACGTCAAATTTCGTCAGCACGTAAGGCACGCAATGCCTATCAGATCCGCGAAAACATTTCTTCTTTACGTCATGCCGTTTTAAAGTTAGAGCCGGAAAGCTGTTTTTGAGTGCGGTTAGTGAATTCCTTCGTGCAGCACTTTTTTTGTGTGTTTCAAGTGTTTCAACCATCCCGACAGCGCCTCTTACATAGGAAAACCTATATATATATATATTATTCGTTTTTTAACCTATAGGCTACTCTTCATATTTGTTTATTCAGCCTTTAGCCTACTGTTAATAAATTCATATAGGCTACTGGTCCATGTTATCTCTTTAATAATCATTAATTGTCCCATTTTCAATAAATTTCATTTATCATATACCGGTTGACCTTGTTTTCTTCATAATAACAGGCTATTCAACTAGCAAACACTCAATATGATTTAAGGAAGAAATGTAAGAATATGAATTGTAAACGGATTCGTCAAAACAGCCAGCCCGTTCTCATCCTTTGGCGTCATACATTTGACGCTTGTACATTTCGTTGAAATCTTACGCACATGGCATCCTTTAGCATCAATATGAGACGCAGATCCCAAGGCGTCATACAGGTGACGCGCGTGTAAATCCAACGCACATGGCATCGTTTAGCGTGAATATGAGACGCAGATCCCAAGGCGTCATAACCGTAACCCGACCCCAGACCTAAACCTACCCATAACAGTGCGTGTTATATTGACGCTAAAGGATGCCATGTGCGTAAGATTTCGACGAAATGTCATATGGCGTCACCTATATGACGCCAAAGGATGAGAATGCGTTGAAATAGCATATTAGAAAGAGCACGCAAAATGCGCACGGCTTATCGCCTATTGTTTATTGGGCGACAGAATAAAATGGTTAATATGAACCTTTAAATTAAAATAAATTACAAAACATGTTTGTAACAATTATGTACATAATTAACTTGTTCGGTATTGTTCATAAAAACAAACATTAGATGAACAGTTGCCGTTTAAACTGTAATGTTTCATCCGTCCCACCCCTGTGTTGCAACCGTCCCGCTCAGGCGGGAAGATTGAAACAAAGCACAACTCCCGTTCAAAGTCAATTTTTACTTAAATCATTCTATATTTGTACCGAATAACACATGATACTAAGAGAACACATTTGTGAGTTGTTGATTACAAAAACAAAAAAAATCTATCTGTAATCTTATCTTAGAAAATTACGTTTATCCGAAAAGTGTTTCAACCGTCCCGGCTCTCCCCTACATGGCATTTCCAGAACAGCGCTACAACAACCATTATGAAATTATTCTTTACATTTAACTCTGTTAGAGAGCCACTTATGGCAATTTATCTGTTCAATAAAATCCCTTACTCTCCTGTAGAGTAATGAAAAAAAAAGGTCTCTGTGTTACTTTTACAGCATTTCAAATCTCTCAGTTCGAAAAGCCAAGCCAATGTTGATTCTTGTTTTATTACAAGCTCTGTTGCAATGACAGCAGATTCTCCTCTGTTCGGCTAATTACCTATGGGTTGGAAATACAGGTGATTCCCTGGAGGTTGGAGATTTACCATGCTCTATGTCAACCTTTCTCACTCGTTGTGACATCTAACCTATGCCACTCTCACTATACACGTGTCAAGTAGCCGGACCAACTTTTCTCTATTTTCGGATGTGACGAGACACACACACGGGTGAGTGACGTAGTATACGCAATTTCCTGCGAAAACCATCTCGACGGGTTTAAAATATAAACTCTTATAATATGCTTACCATATTGAATCAGGGTATTGAGAACAAAAACATAGTAAGTGTATCTCTTAAGATCAAAAAACGTCATTAGTATTCTTGGTCTTTTTTATAGATAAAATTAAGACCCTTATACCACACTTTTTTTCCCTACTTATTTTTTACCTCTAACTTTTGCCAATTATGAAGATATTTGTACCCTGAGGAGACTCTGATCCATTCAGACTTGAAAGAAACACATTAGTATATGTATCTTAGCACAGCCTCATGATCTTTGGAGACTTTGGAGTGTGTGTGTGTGTGTGTGTGCGCTGCGTGTTTGAAGAGAGCAGCACCCATCTGTCTGTGTGTTGAGTATAGATTAATAACTCATCTACATTTAGCCCCAGTCTTGTGGGCTCTCTGTTTTGCCTCTGTGAGTTCGTTTTTACATTATTAACTGCAGTTATTAAGCACTGGCTTAATCGTGTATTTGAGGTGGATCAGCCCAGACAGTGTCTAGAAGTTTCCTGTGTTTTACAAAACTGCTTCAGTCACTTAATTCACAATGTAACACATTGAAAACTGCTAAGAATCCACTCAGGCCAAATCTCAGCAATGGTCGGAGTAGTGTTTGTGTGAAGCAGTGACCTGAGAAACCACAGTCCTGCTCATGTTGACCTACTTTATAAACCACTAGCCAACCCACACTTCTGCTGCAGGTTCAATTGCCATTGCAGCCTTACATTCACCCAAAAAATTTAATTCTGTCATTTTAACCATGTGTCTTTCCAAACCTGTTCAATTTTATTTCCTCTTTTAAAACAAAAGGAGATGTTTTGTAGAAAGTTCCCACTTCTCCAATCCATATAGTGAAACTAAACAGTGGCCAGAGGCTGTCAAGCTCCAAAAAGGACAAAAATGTGCTATAAATACCACAAAGCTCTAGCTCATTTAATGACAACAAGCTGCAAATAAATCCATGAAAAAACCATGCGCACTTATTATTATGATTACCAATGTTTACATACAAGCCCGGTGGATTTACTTTAAAACACCATCTTAAAGGTATAGTTTAACCAAAACCGAAAATTTGAAACATGGATTTTGTCTAAATCATAAAGCTCCCTATTTTATTTATTTATTATTTATCTAATTTCTTTTTATTTCTTTTATGTATAATATTACTTATTTTTTTATTTCTTGAGGTATTTGACTTTTTTATTTTTTTATATTTCTTATTTATAATATTTGTCTTTTATCTATTTATCTTTTGTCTTATTTATTTACTTTAATTGAATTTTTATCAATTGCTAAACTTATTGCTAAATTTATATTATTTATTTATCTTTTCATTAGTCCAGACTAGGGCCCTATCATACACACGGCGCAATGCAGCGCCAGGCACGACGCAAGTGTTTTTTGCTAGTTTCAGCCCGACGCAGTTATCATTTTCATGTCCTGCACCACATTGTTTAAATAGCAAATGCATTTGCACCCATCTGTGCGCCCATGTGTGCTGGTCTGAAAACAAGGAGTGCTCAGGCGCATTGTTGGCGCTTTGCTATTTTGAGGCTACTGAAAAAGACTGCGCAATTGACCAACAAAATCCGGGTCTAAAGTCAATGCCGCAATATTTTTTTTGTTATTTAAAGAGCGCGTTAGTAATGTGCGCCTATTGGCGGGTCCAACACGCGCGTACACTCTGCTTATTCAACACATTCTCATCCCAAGGCGTCATCTAACTGACACTTTTGACCATGCGTCAATATGCCGACGCACATGGTACCCATTAAGCGTCAATATGAGACGCTCATCCTCGGGCGTCATCTAACTGACGCTTTTGACCATGGGTCTAAATCCGACGCACATGGCACCCTTTAGCGTCAGTTAGATGACGCTTCCGTTATGGGTAGGTTTAGGTCTGGGGTAGGGTTAGGGTTAGACCACTAGGAGGCGCGTCTCTTATTGACGCTTAAGGGGTACCATGTGCATCGGCATGATGACGCATGGTCAAAAGCGTCAGTTAGATGACGCCTTTGGATGAGAACGGGCTGGCTTATTAAACACACAGGGACGCGCAGCGGCACACAAACTAGCCAAATATTAAAAATAAAAAGATTACAATGTTAAAGATTATTATTGTGTATATAAATATATGGTGGAATCCGGCTTGTCCCGTAGATGGTATGCTTGCGCGCTTTAACCTCGCACACGAGCAGATCCGTTTCCTTTCTGGAGAAGCGTTCAGTCTTTCCACTTGCAAATTCCGTCATGTAAATAGCGAATCCGTCATGGCGCGAGTGCAACTGGCTTTTAAAGGGAATGGGAGATGAGACTCTGATTGGTTTATTGCATGTTACGCACAAAACACACCCATTACTCTTTAAGAGAATAGGAACAACACTTTAAGACCATGCGGTGGGCGCACCGACCATTTTTCCCACCGTTTAACTAGCAAAAGTGGTTTCAGACACGACCTAAGTGCACTTGCGTCGTGCTCTTTAGACCATGCGCTTAGATCGTTAAAATAGGGCCCTAAGTGGGGTTAATTTAAACTTTAAACAAATAATAAAACATAGGGGCGACTTTCTTTTCTCTCTGTTATTGTTACTCTCTTCTCATTCACTCTCACACAACACCCGTATCAATAAAGCCCAAACAAAACTAGTATTGATTTTAGCAGCATTCGTTTACCCTCCCCATTGAGTATTTGTTTCTTCTTTGTCCACCGCACTGTGAGCTGTGCCGTTTTTTGTCTGTAATCTTTTTTGTGCGAAAATTACCAGTATGGATATGTGTATCAGAAGGAGCAAGTTCAAAATCTAGTGTGTTTCTCTCCCTTGTGTGTTTGAAAGCAAACAGGGATTGATTGGTCCAGGCTGCAGTTCCTCTCTAGAGATGACCCAGGGGTCAAAGGTTGGATTTAGTGTGTCGGAAGTAGGCATGGAAATCCACACCGTCGTAAATCCACACACACTCACAGAAAGAAGGAAGCAGAGAGACACCATTAAAAATGATGAATGGGCTCAGAGAGCAGCGGAAGCAGATGACAGTAGCAGCGGGCCAAAGTGCTGTGTTTTGTGTAAAACTCTGGCCCAGTTCTGTACCTGACACACACACACACACACACACACACACACACACACACACACACACACACACACACACACACACACACACACACACACACGCACACACGCGCACACACACACACACACACACACACACACACACACACTCTCTCTCTCTCTCTCTCTCTCTCTCTCTCTCTCTCTCTCTCTCTCTCTCTCTCTCTCAATCTAAAGCTGGTATGATGTTTTTTGGTCAATACTACTGGCCTAGTGTTGCCAGAGCATTCAGAACAAGTCTCTCAGATATTATGAAATCAAAGGCATGAAATCAAAATTGACCCTATTTATTTTCTTAGTCACCATGAAATCAAAATGAAAAAAAAATATTTCTGGAATTTTGCAGAGTTTATTATAAATGATTTATCTGTGCACATTATTATTTATTTATTTTAATTTGTATCCTTGTGATCTCTAATTAAAAAACATGAATGCTCCCCCACGCAAAAACCCTCTTCTCTGATGACGCTTGCACCGGCGCGAGGGCGGGACAATAATCCTTTTCCTCCAGCAACCTGTCAATCATACGAGAATGCTGGAATTAGCAAAAATCAACGATTCAACTTTACAATTTCCAATCGTAAGAAACCAATTTTCCAATTACCAAACATTTTTGTTTATTTGTTAAATAAGTCATTTAACTCAATATACAGTATACGTCATAGTAGAGAGGAAAAGTTGAATTTTCCATTCCATGCCGAATTTAAAGCATTATGTTTGTGAACAGTTTCTTGTAGCATTTTTTTAATGCATTTTTTTTATAATGTTTTTTGACTTTTGTAATATTTGATCAAAATGCATCCATTCCAGTAAACAGTGCTCACTTTTCACAATCCAATCAAAAACTCCAAAAAATAGTCCAGCCCATTTTTTAAAGTTAGTTTCACTTGTGAATATGATTACTTTTCTTTTTTGACACATAATGGGAACATCTAAAATAATAGAAATAACAGTAGAACAAATACGTCTTTCCCATAGCAGCACATTTTTATCTAAGTAAATGTGTTAATGTAATATCCCACTCCCAGCTGTTCCCAGTTTTGTCATCAGAGAGGTCCCTGTCACCACACGTTTATTAATTGGCTTTGATAGTTTGATCCACCATTATGCAGCCAAAAAGCATATATCTTCATTGCCAGTTATTGAAAAAATGTACTCTTGCAGTATAACATTTTCATTGAGATGTTTGAGCAGGTGGTTACATATATCTGGTAATGCATTTCAACTAATTTATCTGAGTAATTGTGTTTAAAGTATCTGTTAGTTTTAGTTAATGATTCATTTGATACTTTACCATTTTAGTTGCAATTTGAATTTTAATACGTTCTGTACGTGGATCCTGCTCCCATTTACATGCAACGAGAGCATGAATCGTCTGTTTGAATCTCTGCTTCTGCCCTTGAAGTTTCCCGAGGGAGAAATCTCAAGGTGATTAGAGCCTGTGTTTGAGTTCGTACTGCCTTTCCATAAAAAGAAATAAAAAAAATCATTACTTTGTATAATACTTGCGATTACCAAGCTGTCCGGCATAACCCCTTGCAACCTTGCATTTTCAGCTTCAATTAGAGGCAGAAGAACTGCACAGCTTTACTATTCAAGGTCAACTGTAGGTTTTGGAAACAACTTTAATTATAAACCTCATTTGTTTCTTTGAAATGCTAGACTAAATTGCTGCATTTAAGGTGAAGCACATTAGTAGTCCATTTCGAAAACATGTTCAGAATTGAATACTATCATACTGCTCTTAGTTTAGTACATTTGGAATATCTGGAGGATATTGAACATTTACAGCATTATATATACTCTGTGGAATTCATTATCCCACAATACAATGCTCTCAACTTGACCTTCCATTTCCAGTGTGTTTAACTCTTGCTATTCTTATTATTCCAAAGATATGGCAGAAATAATAAGAGTAGTATACAAGTATTACATATTCTGAATCTCTTTCTTGACTCAGTATTTGATTGGACTTCTAAATGTTTAGGGTAACGCTTCCTTTTACAGTCCTGTTACCCATGTACTTACTACGTACTTATTATAGTAATTATAATTACTGGGTAATAACTAGGTAGTAACCATGAACCTACCCCTAACCCATGTACTTACCTTATATTAGCCAGTACTTTCTAGGTAAGTACACTGTAAGTACACATAAGTACTGTACTGTAAAAGGAAGCGTTACCATGTTTAGACATCTTTACATTTAAGTTCTGTCAGGACCACTATTGTCGAATATGATTGACAGTTAGCATGCAGTTTGGATTGGCGGTATGGTTCTGTTCTGGGCAAGAACTCTCTGCGCATCCGTGCAGCCTAGCATGGATAAGAGCAGAGAGAGCAGCAATACCCCCCCTTAGGGTAAACAGAACAGAACCAACATGAATGTATTGCAGATATCATTAATTCAAGATTTTAAAGTACAACATAATCGAGAATTTATTTTATTCAAGAGGAATCAGGAAAACCAAATCCTGACTGGGACAGGAGGAGCTGGGGATGGAGGAGGGTAATTCGCTCCTGAGGAACACAATAGCTGCTGATAATACTGAAGGAGCTTATATATGTATACAGTGATAGGCGTCGTATTGCTATAGGTAGACGTGGATCAGCTGATGCGAGCTTGACTAACGTGACCTGCCAGAACTGACGCTACACTTAATTTAACATTATTTTTTCACCTAAGATGATAACTTAAGCATGGAATTTCATGAGGTGATTGAGGTCACATTTTGAAATGTTTATTTTAAAATTATGTCTTCTGTAGGTAGTATCAGTGTTATTGTACTATTATTTATAATTAGTATATTAATATTTTGAATTTACTTTTATTTTTAAACTTTCAGTTTTCATTTTATTTATTTAATTTCTGTTTAGCTCTAATTTAAGTTTATTTCAGTTTTGGTTTTTAGTAATTTTGGTACTTCAACTTAAAATTATTAATTTCAGTTAGTTACCAAGGCAACATTTCTAATGTTCATTTCAAGTTTAAGTTTTCTTTTCTTTTTTATGATTTTATATATTTTATTTTATTTCAGCTTTATTTCAGTTACTGAAAACAAAGTTTTAGTCAACAATAACAACACTGGGTAGTATAGTGCACTAGTACTTTCTGTTGTTGTGCTGGGCTGCGTTTCCCTAAAGCATCGTGAGAGTTGATCGTGGAGACTATTCCCACCAGTGTTCTCTACGTTCAACTACTTTGAGGTTACGATGCTCTGTTAACAGTCAGAGAAAATGAAATTGAGCAAATGTGTCCAGTGATGGAACTTTACACAGATAAAATGAGTAGCATTAAGCTGGTCATGTGATCAAAAACATGGCGGCCTCCCTGAAGCAACTCTCTCCACCTGTGTCCCAATTCGGAGGCTGTGTCCTCCAGAGGGAGCATTTGAAGGCTGCATACGTCATCAAGGTGGTCTCAGTTAAGAAAAGTAACCCTTAGATTGCAAAGTAAGGAAGAAATTATAGTATTTTAGACCTCACAAGGAATCACAGTCAACTTTTCTTAAATAAGACATCCTTGATGACATATGCAGCCTTTAAATGCGCCCTCCGGAGGACACAGCCTATGAATTGAGACAAACACTATGGACCCTATTTTAAGGATCTAAGCGCATGGTCTAAAGCGTACAGCGCAAGTGCACTTATGGCGTGTCCGAATCCACTTTTGCTAGTTAAACGGTGGGAAAAATGGTTGGCGCACCCGGTGCATGGTCTAAAAGGGTTGTCCCTATTCTCTTAATGAGTAATGGGTGTGTTTTGGGCGTAACGTTCAATAAACCAATCAGAGTCTCATCTCCCATTCCCTTTAAAAGCCAGTTGCGCTCGTGCCATGAAAGAGTCGCTATTTACATGGCGGAATTTGCAAGCGGAAAGGCTGAACGCTTCTCCAGAGCGCAAACGGATCTGCTCGTGTGCGAGGTTAAAGCGCGCAAACAGACCATCTACGGACAAGCCGGATTCCACCATATCTTTAGGTACACAAGGGTACTTGAATACACCTTGTGGTGCAACCTGGATACATCGTCAGTGATACTCCCGGGGTCATAGGGTGTTTCGGGTCTTACATCAGACACCCTCACCCGGGCAACCCAGCCGGGGGTGATCAAGCCCCGACTTGTGTCCAGGTAGCGCTCTACGCCACGCGTCCCCCCTCCTTAACCAGAGCCACCGTGCTGCCTTTTCAGCGGCTTCCAGGATGTTTTTGATGGCTCTTTGCCTGTGCAGTCCGCAAATCCCTAAGAGTCCCAGGACCCGGTGTAGAGACTGGCCTGCGAAGCCCCCACAGCCCACTTCAACAGGCTCACAGCGGGCCTTCCACCCATTCCTCCGACACTCTGCTACCAGATCAGTGTACTTGGCCCTCTTTCTTTCCTGGGCTTCCTCCATTCTATCTTCCCAGGGGACCGTTAGTTCCAGTAACACCACCTGCTTACTTGCTGAGGACATCAAGACCATGTCCGGTCGTAGTGATGTAACTGCAATGGTGTCTGGGAACCTCAATTGAGTCCCCAGGTCCACCAGGAGGTGCCAGTCTCTTGCTGTTGCGAGGACGCCCCCTTGGGTCTTTCTAAGGGGCTGAGGCTTCTCTCCTGCTCGAACAAAGGCAATTGCAGACTTGGTTGGATGATGCTGCTTGCTAATGTTAATGCCAGTGCTGATGGTGTCTGCTACTGCCTTCAGGATCTGGTCATGGCGCCAACGATAACGCCCATCTCCAAAGGCTTTTGAGCAGCAGCTGAGGATATGCTCTAATGATCCCCTTTTCTGGCAGAGTTGGCAAGCAGGTGAGTCCACCAGGCCCCAGGTGAACAGGTTGGCAGGGCTAGGAAGGACATCATACACTGACTGGACCAAGAACTTGAAATGGTGTGGTTCCGCCTTCCAGAGTTCTGCCCAAGTGATCTTACGGCCAGCTGTTTGCTCCCACTTTGTCCAGGCCCCCTGCTTGGACATGCCCACCACTCTGCTGAAGCGAGCTTCCTCCACCTCGGCTCGCACCTCCTCCTGGATAAGCTTCCGCTTCTCCTTTCCTCTGGCTTTGCTGTAGCATGGCTTGGGATTGCTACCAAACCCGGCCCGCCCAGTAGCCACCGTACCCACCAGGGTGCTATGCCGCAGCCTTGCCTCCGCCCGTTCCACTGCATCCTGGGCGCGCCACTTCCTTCCTGTTCTGACCTCTAACCCTGCTGAAGAGACCTTGGTGTCAACTGAGTCTCGGTAGAGCAGGACTTCTCTGGCTCGGGTGACCTTGAACTCCTCTGCCAGACTGCTAAAGGGAAGCTGTAGCTTGGTGTTATGGCCAAAGAAAGCAACGCTGCTTAGGCTCCGTGGCAGGCCCAGCCACCTGCGCAGAAATCGGCTGACCTTACGCTCAGGGCCTTACCAGCCTTCAACGGTGGTAATTGGGACTTCGTATATCAGCAGTGGCCAGAGGAGACGAGGGAGGATGCCATATTGGTAGATCCAGGCCTTAAACCTACCAGGAAGCCCTGACTTATCCACTGCCGAGAGCCATGTGTCGAAGTCATCGCTGGTTCCCTTCCATGCAGCAGTGTCCTTCAGGTTGTGAGTGAAGAGCTTGCCCAGGCTCTTCACTGGCTTTTCTGACACTGATGGAATTCTGGTGTCTCCCAACATGAAGCGGAACTGATCAGCTACTTTTCCTTTCCTCAAGACCAAGGACCTGGATTTCGCGGGCTGGAAGCTCATTCTTGCCCAAGTGATGAGCTGTTCGAGGCCTCGCAGAAGCCACCTGCATCCGGGCACTGTGGTTGTGGTGACCGTGAGATCGTCCATGAATGCTCTAATCGGGGGTTGTCGGGTGCCAGATCTGGACAGTGGACCTCTACATTCCACTTCTGCAGACTTCACGAGCATATTCATGGCCAGTGCAAACAGAGTCACAGAGATTGTGCAGCCTGTAATGATGCCCTTCTCCAGACGATGCCACTCCGATATTGAAGTCCCAGAGGACACCCTAAGACTGAAGTTGTTATAATAGTCAAGGATGAGATTTCGAATCTTTTCTGGGACGTGGTATCTGCTCAGGGCCAATTCCACCAATCGATGTGGTATCGATCCATAAGCATTGGCAAGGTCCAACCACAGCACTGCCAAGTCCCCTTTGCCCTCTCGTGCCTCCCTGATCAGCTGTGTCACCACCCCTGTGTGTTCAATACACCCTGGGACCCCTGGGATTCCTCCTTTCTGCACCGAGGTGTCTATGTAGGTGTTCTTAAGGAGAAACCCCATCAGACGATTGGAAACAATCTTGAAGTAGATTTTGTATTCAACACTGAGGAGGGAGATTGTCCTAAACTGCTCGATGTTACTTGCATTCTCCTCCTTGGGAATCCACACGCCTTCTGCATATCTCCACTGCTGAGGTACTTTCCCTCTTCTCCAGATGGTTCTTAGAATCTTCCAAAGACGTTCCAGAAGCCTGGGGCAATGTTTGAAGACCTTGTATGGAACTCCACTTGGGCCCGGTGCTGATGATGTTCTGGCCGATTTGATAACCTCTTTGACTTCCTTTAGGGTGGATTCGTTGATGTTAAAGAGGGTGCTAGGTTCAGGTGGACATATAAGGGCTGCACAGTGACCAAGGTCGTGCTCCCTCATGCCATCGCTATAGGTTTTACGGATATAGCGGTTGATATCCTCCTCAGGACATGAGAGTTGACCACTGCGTTTCTCTCCCAGCAGCTTCCTTGTAAAACCGAATGGATCTGCAATGAAGGCACTGCGCCTACGGGCCCTCTCCTTGCCCCTCTTCCTGTGCCACTCAACCTGCCGAAGGGTGATTAGCCTTTTCCTTACCACACCCCTAAGTTCTGCCATGGCTCCCTTCTCCTCCTCGCTTGCCTTCCGGTACTGTCTCCTGAGTGTCCTCAGCTCTTGTCTGTGTTGGGTAATCTTGACCTCTCATCGGTTCGGAATTGGTGCCGCAGTAGACGTCTTGGTGGCGCGCTGTTCCTTGGCGCCAAACCTTTCTGAAGCGATGCTGATTATGAACGTGCTCATGGTTCGGAGCCTCTGGTCCACACCACCCTTGGTTGTTACTTCAAGGGCTGCCACAACATCTTCATCAAACTGTCGCCACACTGACTCTTTGTTGGCAGCAGGCCACAAAAACCGACGCCGCTCTGATGGTCTGCTTTGGGGTGTAGCTTGTGGTGCTTGGAGGCTCTGGGCACTGTGGGATGTATCCGGGCCTGGTTCCTCCTCCGTCTCACCAGGTGCTATACTGAGTACTGGCACTGTGCGTTGCGTCACAAGCTTCCTTAGGCAGCCCATCTTGGTCTGGTGTATTTTTAGACCAGTCGTGTTTTTGCAGACCTTGCCACATTTGCAGACTGCACTCGTAGTCAATAATAATCTTTAACATTGTATTCCTTTTAATTTTTCATATTTAAAAATGTTTGTGCCACTGCGCATCCCTGTGTGTGTAATAAGCATAGTGTACGCGCGTTGTGCACCCGCCTATAGGCGCATATTAGCCGCTATTTTCAGTAGCCTCAAAATAGCAACGCGCCATCAATGCATCTGAACACACCTCGTTTTCAGACCAGCACACATGGGCGCACAAATGGGCACAAATGCATTTGCTATTTAAACAACGTGGCGCAGGACGTGAAAATGATAACGGCATCGGGCTGAAACTAGCAAAAAACACTTGCGTCGCTCCTGGCGCCGCATTGCGCATGGTGTAAGATAGAGCTTTACATGTAGAATAAAACTATAACGATAACTTTTTAAAGCTCTTTAAAGTCGGGTGGATTCTGATTGGCTGTCTGTGTTTTTACTGTTCATCAGCTGGGAAAAATCGTTGTGAAAGTGATTCCAATAATATTATTCATCTGACAAATATTCATATTATCACCAACCCGTTCTCATCCCAAGGCGTCATCTAACTGACGCTTTTGACCATGTTTGACCATGCGTCAACATGCCGACGCACATGGTACCCCTTAAGCGTCAATATGAGATGCGCCTCCTAGCGGTCTAACCCTAACCCTACCCCAGACCTAAACCTACCCATAACGGAAGCGTCATCTAACTGACGCTAAAGGGTGCCATGTGCGTTGGATTTAGACGCATCGTCAAAAGCGTCAGTTAGATGACGCCCGAGGATGAGCGTCTCATATTGACGCTTAAAGGGTACCATGTGCGTCGGCATGTTGACGCATGGTCAAAAGTGTCAGTTAGATGACGCCTTGGGATGAGAATGTGTTGTTATCACAGAAGTATTGGGATAGAAATGTATAGTTCAGATAAAAACACTGATGTCTATGGAATCGTGGATCAAACCACCTTTGGAAGGTATTTGGCACTTCAAATAACGATTGTATTGATTACATTGTTACGCCACCAGGTGGCGACAAGTGACTGTTAAAAAATGTATTTGTCACTGAATCATTCATTCAAGATATTTGTTCAAAAACGCTGATTCATCCAGTAATGAAACAAGTGAAGTATTTATGACTGAGTCATTGGCTGATTCCGAAATAGCACACTTATATAGTAGGCGAAAAAAATTAGCCTATGTGACAAAAGAATTATGTCCGAATTCACAGTACTCATAAAAGAGTAGGCAACAGGTACCCGAATGACCTATTACTTCCTGCGAGATTCTGAAGTGTGCATACAATGGACACGTTACTATCCCATGAGGACACAGGAGGGGATTTGTAAATGGCACAGATGCAACACAACTGACCCTAGGTCACATGATAATGACATTCGCCTTGAAGATAGTAGGCCTAGTCTGGATTTCATTCATACAAACTCATACTATACATGCACATCATTGTTTTTAACGGTCGCGAAGTTATTACTTATTCAAAATAAGTACCTATTCAAGAGAGTATCGCATAACCAGCCATTTAATCATTTGATCAAACCATGTTTGTTTTTTAAAATAAATCAGATAAATTAAACATTTTGTAAATCAGATAAATTAACATTTTGTCAGAACCTCTATAAATTGCATGTTTGGAGTTGCATGGGAGAATCGTGATCTCTGTTTGGAAAAAGAAAACAAAAGTGATTCTCAATTTATCCAGAATCGTGCAGCTATAGAATGATTTATAAACCGATATCTTTATCGTTATCGTTATAGTTATCGTTCTTGGTGTGATTTGGCCTTAAATGCTTTCAACAGACTCCATGTTCCTAACACAGGCCGAGTTGATCCCACACTTGTGTATATTTGAAACACACAGCTGTGTTGTCAGACTTGAAATGTGTTTCTGGGCCAGTGCTGGTGTTTCAGCTCATGCAGGCTGTAGCTGTAATTTGCCAGGCATAATCAATAGTCTGTCAGTATACAGCGGCCTCTCGCCATGTACCGCTGTTATTTCAGTGGGGAAATGACATGCTGCATGTTTCTAATGCAATACTGTTGTGTGACAGTCATGTCAGCATGGCCTGGTCTGGCTGTGGGCCTCAATGAGATTACTAAAGCACGATTGAATTTCCTCTCCAGTATTGGAGAAGGAACCCAGGAGAGATACAAGCCAGCGTGTGGGGGAGAGAGAGAGAGAGACAGATGACCGTAGTGGATGCTCTTCGAGTGTTATCAGGTGCAGGACACCCAATGCCAAATCAGTCTGATGGGATGCAGATGAGGAGATGAACTGGAAAAGAGCGAGGCAGGTGGGACGGCCTCTTTATTGATAACTGTAGAACTGGATACAGCAGGGTTGGTCTGCAAGCCCCCCCGTCTGATGACTGTCTCTTTGTCTACACCATCTGTTTCAGCACACCTTAGAGAGATGGACATTCAGCCCAGAAGAAAGAAAGCTTCACTCTATAAGCCCACTCTATACACTCTAAAAGCCTGTTCACATCAAGAACGATAGTGAAAAAAACCTATAAGTATAATATGTAAGTATACTACACATCCATTAAGATATTTTCTGACATATCGCTTGATATAGATATTATATCAACTGATTTGTTTTATATTTATATTTTATATATTTATATATTTTATGTTTATATAACTGATTTATATCAATTGACATACTGATATAGATATTATAAATAAACTTTATTTGGAGTACTTCTTTATTGCACAATGCACATTTCTTAATATTAAGCCTAACATGTGTTATAATATCACTTTTAGTAAGGATAGTATGATCTCTGTATAATATCAGTGTTTAAATGCAAGATATTTAAAGTCTACCTAAAGTATTCTTGCAATAGTTCCATTTTAGCACAATAAAATATACTATGAACCTCAGCACTATTACTGGATAACTAAATAAAGTTAGTGTTGCAATTTAGCAGACTTTAAGTGTATCAATTTAGTATACCAAAAGTACAATTGCAGGGTATTTATATTAAGGACATCAAGTAAAGGTATTTGTAGTGTGCTTGCCATAAAATAAATGTATTTCAAATACATTTGGTTTATTTATTTTTCACTAGGGTATAGTGTATGTGTGTCAAGGTATGCTAATTTCTGTTCTGTCAATTATTTTCTCATCCAATTTTGCCCCCTCAGAGAAAACGACACTCATATGCAATATGTAATGATTAGTATGCTGTCACATGACCTCACTATGTGCAGCCTCTTATCTGATTTTGTGTAAAATGTATGAATTTTTTGGCAATCTCATAAAAACATGTTAAAATCATAATTCTACTTCATTTGTTAAACTGTAAAAAGTAGGCCAGGTCAAATACATTGGATTGTGGGATGAAGTATTCCATAATGTATTCTCTGCTCCATACAGCACACTTTGACAAATGTAGTAAATATATATTTTCCATGTAAAGGCATATGGACATTTGCATATTGTGCATAGTATACTTCTAAAATAGTATGAGCTGTGTGTTATAAAAATTGAATCCAAGGGAACGGAGTGAGGGAGAGTAGACTGTGACGTGTGCTGTTTGCATAAATATGATTATAAAATGTCCCTGACTTTGCAGGGCAATTAGAGTCCAATTTGAATGCAAATGTCTTCCTCCTGCCCTTATGAAGATAATGACGGCTTCAGCATGCACTCGCAATTCTCAGAACAACTCTGCTGGCACTGGGAAAGGCACATGCACACCCGTTTGGCTGAGTACATCACACAAACCTCAAGGTGCACACGGTTTGGATGTCTGAGAATGTGTGTGTGTGTGTGTGTTGCTCTCCTGACAGGTCGGTTTTGTTCTTGTCTCGCTCTAGTCTTGTAAAGTCAGTGCTTGAGAACAGCGGTTCCCCAGCAGTGGCCCACTGCGCACAGCCAGCTCGAACTCATTTACATCCTCTGCTTATTAAACTCAATGTGCTAATGAATAGAGCTCCAATTAACAGCAAAACATTTCACATTGTTAATTCAGGTTCATATAGAAAGCATGCACTTGCTTTCAGAAGAAATTTGACCCGGGTAAAGGGTTAGACTGGTTAGGAGTGTATTAGCTTGGCTGGTGTTTTGGTTTTGCTTTTGATTTTTCAGTTTTCCTTTTAGGCTAGCTCTAGAGGAGAAGTAACCAAACTGCAGTATGTTGATGATTTATGTTGATGAATACTTAATGTTTGTGCTTTAAACTTATATTAAAAACAGTGATAATATCTGCTTTAACTGTTCAGTCTTAAGTCTAATGCTTTAACTGTTTAGCTTTAAAGGAATAGTTCACTTTGAAATACATTTTTGGTATGTTTTAGCTTACCTGAAGGGCATCCAAGATGTAGGTGTCTTTGTTTCCGCAGTAGTTTCAATTTTGATATTTTTAGGTCAAACCGTTCTTGTCTGTCAGTCATATAACGCAGGTCTATGGTCACCACCTCAAAGAGCATGCACAGAGAAGTCCAAATTAAATATGATTTAATGATTTGTAAATGTAAGTACACATTGATGGCCTAAGACACGAAACGAGCGGCTTGTGTGAGAAAACGAACAGTATTTATATCGTTTTTACCTCTTGTAACCAGGGCCGGATTAAGAGTTCAGAGGCCCCTGGGCACAATGTCTTGTAGGCCCCCCCTTAGGCCGGCCAAATGTATGTTTTGTCCAAGAAACATTTTAATATGGCATTTACAGTTTTACTGACTTAAAAGGAACTTTGTTGTACTATGCTGGAGTAAAGTTCATAAATGGTTGTTCTTTCCTAGGAATTTGTAAAACTATGTTGGGTGGACCTCTGTGCCTCTAGGGGGGTTCGGGGGCATGATCCCCCGCAAGAAAATTTTGTACATTTTAAGGTTAAATGCATCAATCTGGTGCTCTTTGAGAGATCAAAATTAAGAGCTTCAACCCATGAACTGCTCGTTGAACAAAGAAAAAGCATTGATTTGTACCAGGACAATAAAGAGGGCTCAAACATCTTTTTAGTTATGAGAGTCTCAGTCTACATTACATTATCAATGGTATTTTAGGATGCCAAACAATTATTATAATAATGTAATAATGATTTATATAATTATTCCTATGACGTAAAATCCATATAGCCTATAAATGTACTATAAATGAAAATGAATATTTCAAAAGTATTTTAGTCTACATTACACTATAATACAGGAAAATTTAAATACTTTTGTCCTAATTTCTTCACTTGCAAGAAATAAACCCTTGAGCTTTTATTTAGGAGAAAACACCAGATCACCATGCTGATCGTGTGAGCAAAGTGCACTTTTCTTTAAATCACCCAGCACAAACAGGATGCCTATTCTTAAAGTCTTGTGCTGTTTTATAAAGGCACAAAGCCATATCATGGTTTCGATTTTATTTCGTTGGCAAAATATAACGCTAGAGACCTTTATGTTAGGTTATACATTTTACATCTCATATGTGTTGGGAAAAGGGAGAAGAGAGAGTTCGGCAAAAGGCGGATTCGAACTCGGGTCGAGCGCATCAAAAGCTACTTTCAAGCACTTGACGCGCTATGATCTACGCTACTGTAGCTATTACATGATGGGCGTCTTTTTGCTAAAAAGACAGGCACTAAGTGCAAATATACGCTCCGTTATCTAAAATATATTTTTTTTCCCTCGCTTGGGCCACAAGTGCGCATGGCGAACTTGCAATGAATACATTTTATCAGACCGGCCCTCGCAGCCTCGAAACACTACCGGCCCACCGGAGAAACTCCCGACTTTCTCGATCGCCACTCCGCCCCTGGTGCCCAGGGCCCCTTAGATGTCGTGGGCCCCTGAGCAAGTGCCCAGTTGCCCTAATGGTTAATCCGGCCCTGCTTGTAACCACAGCCACGTCCAAGTGATCTGATGGCGCGGGCGCCTCTGTCTGCGCAAGCGCCGGAAAGCGCCGGAAGTGATCTCTTGCGCGTGTATGTCACTCATTGTTTACACAGATATTTCGGAAGTGTTACCTTTCACTGTGAAGATCTAAACATATACAGGAAATCGCAATGGAAGACGATTTCGATATATCAACAGACAACGTTTAATTTTTTTCACAACCATATTTGGATCACTTCCGGCGCTTTCCGGCGCTTTCCGGCGCTTTCCGGCGCTTTCCGGCGCTTGTGCAGACCGAAGCGCCCGCGCCTTCAGATAACTTGGACGTGGCTGTGGTTACAAGAGGTAAAAACGATATAAATGCTGTTCATTTTCTCACACAAACCACTTGTTTCGTGTCTTAGGCCATCAATGTGTACTTACATTTACGAGTCATTAAATCATGTTTAATTTGGACTTCTCTGTGCATGCTCTTTGAGAAAGTGACCATAGACCTGCATTATATGACTGACAGACAAGAACGGTTTGACCTAAAAATATCAAAATTGAAACTACTGCGGAAACAAAGACACCTACATCTTGGATGCCATAAGCTAAAACATACCAAAAATTAATTTCAAAGTGAACTATCCCTTTAAGTCTCAATTAAAGACAAAAAGAAGATCTATCTATTCTATCTATCTATCTAATGTATCTAATCTGTCTATCTGAGCATCTGTTAGAATCTTTCTAGCCATTTTTCATTAAATAACCTTTTGACTGATCTGGCTTTAATATTAAAACCAAACAGAAGATGAAAAAAGAAGAAGAATTGTGACATTTTCTGTTGGGTCTGCATCAATTTGAAATTATGCACATTTTGTTACATAATATGCAAATGTAATACTATTATTCATATTTTATATATTTGAAGCTTAGATAGGTGAAGTCACAATCTTGTTTTTGTTTGCTTCAACGTTTCTTTTAATCCCATTAAGAGTAAAGCGAGAATGCGAGAATATGTTCACCTGTAGAACCTCCCCTTAAATGTATCAACCGCATGGTCTCTATGACTCGCTTTCTATGTCTGTTCCAATCGTCTGCCTACTTAAACCCCACTTTCACTTTGCAGATTATTTCGGTCATAATTTGCTGTCTACCTTTGGGCTGGAGTCTTGCAGGATGATGAAAGACGTTGAGTTTTATGTCAGACCTAGGCTACTACTTCTATTGCTTTCAAATAATTTACAACTACGGCGTGCCCAGATGATTAGAAAGACAAGGAACTATTTGATTTATTTCTCCTGACAGACCAGTTGCAAAAACAACCCAGACCGTGTCATTTTTATAAAGTTTCATGTCAAATGCTTATTCTAAAACCATCAATCATAAGAGAAGAGGCACAAACCAGAGCCAAATCTGTCTTTAGACAAATACTTTTCACCTGTTTAGACCTGAATTATGTTCCAGGGACACATGCTTTATTCTTGCTCTAAATGTAGCCATGAATTATGATCAGTAAAAAGAATACTGATAATTTTTAATTTGATTATAATTTCCATTACAACAGTAGCAACATCCAGATAGTTGTGTGGATTTGTAAAACTTTCTAGAAAACTAGATTTATTTGTATTGTAAGTTATTTTTTTAAATGTAACTTTATTATCATTATACATAACATATGCAATGTTTTTATACTATTGCTTTTATATATTGCCTTAAATAAATACGTTTTTATGTTAGTCACCTACTAGGCTACTCGGTTTCATGCAAACGATTTTTTAAGTCAAAAAGCAACATTGTGTTGTATGATAGCTATTTAAAGACTGATTTAGAGAAGCATCTAATTTAATCTTTTGCGATTTAGGTGGCACCAAAGGACAACAAAATAAAAAAAAGCACTTGAGAGAAGTGATTTACACCTTTGAATCTAAACTGTGAAGTTCCTCTTGTGGCCACCTGAGTTCGCTATTTCCCTTCCAACCGAAGACGTATCTCACCTTATAGAGAATCACTGAAAAGTTTTTGTTTTGAATAACAATGCGTGCTGAAAGGAGAGAAGGTCTGTGATTGGTTGGTGGTTTTCGGTTTGCAGTGTCTGATTGGTCCATCCGTTTTAAAGGGGTTTTCGGGGGGGTCCGTTGTCTCCCAAGCTCTCGTCTCGGCGCTCAGCGTCCGTGGCAGCATCCACTCACTCACTCTTTTACTACTGCCTGCGATGTGACTCCACGCCGCTCGCTCGCTGGAATATCACCCTTCGTGACAAGTGACGGATTTTACGCGCACTTCACGCCGTCCGGTTTTCCCAAATCAAGTGGACACCGCGGCAGCGGCCAATGCCTTTTACCATGACTGTGGGATTAATAACGACTTTGTGTGCTGTAACGGCCGTTTTCGCGATGGAAGGTAAATATGTGGATGTTTGTCTCTTTTTTGACGCGCTCCGTGGAGCGTGTCACGCTCCAGGTTTGACAGGTAAATGTCTCGTAGCGGGAAATTGCGCTGGACTTTATTCGTGAGGACTAAGTTGAGTATGGAAAAATATTTTTTTATGGCTTCCAACGGAGTTGAGGAGTTTCTGTGGCGGTTCCACAGACGCGGGATGCTCGTGGTGCTGAGCCTGAATGTTGAGGAATGAATGAAACTGGTTGGATTACTTAAACCCTGCTGGATTTTAACATGGTAACTGTGGTAAAGAACATAATGGCTGTTTTATAGCAGGTCAATGAATGAACAACCAGAAAACATTATTCCTTAACCTGCTTTGGGCCAGTTAAAAAACAGTTAATGACCATCTTGGACTTGCTAATGTCCAGTTATGACCAAGGGAAACGAGCTTGCTTACCTTAAGCTGGTATGACTAGTGCTAGCCGGTTTGTTGCTGGTTCAAAATGGTCTACCAGCCACATACTAGTGTGTGGGTAAACGTAAAGGATGTTTGGTAACCTTAAGATGTGTACTGAAGATGCAATATGTGCAGTATGATCTGTAAGGCTTAGACATGTTATTTTTCTTGGCTATTTAAATGTTTTCTTACAGGTAAAAAAAAGAGATTTTTTTGAAAACTGGTGGTATCATTTGGTTTGGTGTGATTTTGGCCTGTAAAAATTAATCAATTGACTTTTTATGATGCATTTTAATCTTAGATACATTGAAAAAGGAAGAGAAAATAATATAACCACACATTCAGGATGGTTCACCCAGATTATTCTGTCATTTACTCTATTTACATCCTCAAAAATCTGTATGACTTGCTTTCTTCTATGGAGCACAAAAGGAGATGTTAAGAAGAATGTTAGAGACTGACTGACAGTCTCTGTCTTTCTTCCACACAAAGTGGATGGTGACTGTCATTCTGCCTCACATCGCTTTTTGTGTTCCACTGACTGAAGAAAGAGAGCTTGACAGGTTTGGAATGGCATGAGGGTAAATAAATAACGACATAGATCATTTTCTTCTTCAGGTGAACTATTTAATTGACAAACCCATATTGGATGAGTAATAATCTGTGTCCTGTTCAGGAACATTTAAATTCTGTGAATACAAACCACAGATGAAGACCAGTATTGTGTTGTATTCAGGTCACGTCAATGATTTATTCTAAAAAATCAAGCAGAAACACCGCGAAAATGAGAAAGGGAGGAAAAAAAAAAATCTCCCTCCTTGTCTGGCATTTGACAGATGGTGGTTGACTGGTTGTTGGAGCCGCGCCAGAAATCAGACGTTCAGTTCGGCATGCTGTGTGTGTGTGTGTGTCGTGAGATTGGTCTCCAGATCAGTAATGAACACACAGCCAACATGAAGGGATTCTCTATTTGTTTCCATCTCCACTACCTCTCCAATTCCATCCATCACACAACCTGTTTGCCTGTCCTTCTGTCTGAAAACACTCGTACAGGTATTGCTCAAGTCTGTGTGCAGTTCACAATTCAGACACGGTTTTATTTTCTACCCTCTGCTGCTCGGTAACTCGCTTTGCCTAAGCGTGCATGCTTTTTTTTTGCATCACAAGCCAAAACGCTCTCTGATTTTGCACAGACAATCAGCACTAAATGATGTCTGCGCAAGCTCTAATGTGTCTGATTTAGTTTTCAGACATTCAGAACAGACAAAAGTGTTGTTGAAACCCCCCCCACGTTCAGGTTGAAGTGTGTTAGAAGGCGACAGATGGAGGGAACGGGGTTAGTGATCCCTTCTTATAGTGGCTAATTGAAAGGCAATTGGCCTTTGTGGTTTAAAGTGTGTTTGCTGTGGTAGATTTGTGTGTATTATACTCTCCTTGAGCCTATATCAGTCAGATCAGATTATGGCTACTAATTGCCAAACCAACCCGATGACCACAAACAATGTGTCAAAGCCATGTGCGTGTCGGATGAGGGACCGGAGAGAGCGAATGAAAGAGATGGGGGAGGGAGACAAAAAGCAAATTGTATGTGTGTATGTGTGAGAGAGTGGAAGATGAAGGTCTGGGGGACCATCTGGGTTTGTGGAAAGTGGAGTGACTCCGTTTTGAGTCGTTTCCATGCGTCAGTGAGCGCAGTTCACCAGCAGGGCCTAATAACGCTATCTGATGAATTATATGCGGACATGCCCTTGCAATTTTGAAACACTACTAATGTGTAAATCAGGTAATGTTAGAAGGCGATGGCCATAATTATATTGTTATTTATTAATATTCTGTTAGCCAAGTACATTAATACACAGGTTTTGTAACTTCTGGTCTTCATTTAAAGTCCAAATTAAATCAAAACTGACCCCATGATTTTCTATTTTCAGGTCTTATTGTTCATGATTCAACTGTGCACATTATTTGCTTCTTAATCTTTTATCAGAATGTGAAAATGAAACCATTTCATTTGAAATCACAAAGTATTTGTTTTTACCCGTCACCTCCAAAAACATATGGCACAGTGTTGAGACGAAATGCTCACGTGTGTGCAACTGCAATCCAATCAGTTCCTAATCTAACCTGGTTTACAATTTTTTTTTATTTTTTTATTTTATATCCTGTTTTGCTAATAAATGCGTCACATAATTTACAATAGTAAATTGGGGTGTGATTCATGATGACTTTATAGAAGATGATGTGTGGATCATCAACGGCGTTTACATTTTCAGTCGAGTTGATTAGAGATTGATGCAGGTTATAAGAAATCAGCTTTATTTTGATGCAGGTTATAAAAATTAGCTTTATTTTGAAGAATGCCATGATCATCTTTACTCTTCTATCTGTTTGCCGTTCATGTGCGTTTAGGAGGACTTAAGTGCTCAGTCAGGATTTTAAGTGCAGGTTCGATTGGGCTGTCATTTTGACATTTTTCTCTCAGTGGAAACATCAAATAGCCTTGGTTATAGAAAGCACTCTACAGACTCCACACACACACACACACACACACACACACACACACACACACACACACACACACATTCTTTTAGACATCCAAACCGTCGCTCAAGCCATCACCTTTTAAAGAGTGTGGTCATGTCAGTAAGTGCATCGCTGAAGTCCTTGTTCCCACGTCACTGGCCCAAATAAACAAGCCTGATTTGAAGTCGCACATTCTGTCCTCCGTTACTGCAGTGAGAGAGAGTTCTTTTATCAAATGACTTCACCTCAGACTGAGCCAACGCCTGACCGTTGTTCTGTCAGAGACAAAGGAAACCAGTGAACTTTATCCACACACATTGCAGGGAGATGGTACTGCCATGAGATGGTACTACGCCTGACCTCAAATCACCGGTCACATAGTCAGTAAATGATTATTCCGTTGCGATTATATTTATTTAAATGATATATACGTAAATGAATGTATATCATTTCCCACCAGTTTCACAGATAAGGTTTAAGCCTAGTCCCAGACTAAAATGTTTAAGCATGTTTGAGCTGTTTTAACTGAATGCAACTTGCACTGGCATATTTTAGAATGTCAGTGCCGTTGTTTTGTCTCAAGATGCACACCAGAAATGTTTTTTTTTTCTAAGGCACGTTTATAAAAGCTACTTAAATGTCCTAATTGAACTAAGACCTACTCCTGGCTTAATCTAAGCTTTGTTTGTGAAACCAGGCCTTATTATAATTTTTTTTGTTATTATAATTTTATATTATAGTGTAAAAGTTACATCAATATATTATTATTATATTATTATTATTACAGGTTACTATTTTATATATATATATATATATATATATATATATATATATATATATATATATATATATAATAGTAATATATATATATATATATTTTATATATATATATATATATATATATATATATATATATATATATATATATATATTATAAATATATATATTTATAAACTATTATTATCAAAATGATTTGACTGATAGTTTTTGATTAATTGCATTTTAATAATTTGGCTAAATCTACTGACAACCCTAGTTACAATACATGCAGACATGTGTGTGTTTTTTGTCTGTG
Source organism: Rhinichthys osculus (assembly GCA_029959095.1). NCBI lineage: Eukaryota > Metazoa > Chordata > Actinopteri > Cypriniformes > Leuciscidae > Rhinichthys > Rhinichthys osculus. Next base: position 8,477,089 of record JARWKJ010000007.1, on the reverse strand, counting down.
TGAAGATTTATTCATGCTTTCTCTCCAATCAATCTCTATCATGCAGTCGACTAAATGCACACAATGTGGCCATAATTTATTTAAGGGTGGACAGATCTGTGTGTTGGAAATTACTGCAGCTGATGTGAATAATGAGCTACAGATGCTGACCACACTTTTCCTATTTCCCTTTCTCTTTTTTCTACTTGTCCATGGCATGCAAATTCATCTTATCCCCCTCTTGCTGTGGCATGCTGGCTGAGATTTAGGATGGCCATGTTATTTTTCTTCCATCTATCCATCTTTTATTTTACATTGGTGACCAGCTGACTGTAATAATATCTCAGTTATTACTCTGCTACTTTCTAAAGTAACACATTCATTTGTGTGAAATATTGATTGATATTGATTTGCTTCAAAATTACAATTCAGTTTAGTAGTCATTATGCAAATACATGTGATCTTCTTTCAGAATGCTGCCATTGACCAATCAGAATCAAGTATTTTAGACAGCCATATGGTTAAAGCAAAAGCAGCAATACTACGCGCAGCGCACACACAGACGCTAAGGGGGAGAGAAGTTGTTCTTGTACGGTTGATTATGAACCTCTTCATCATTAAAAGACTGAGTCATCTTTGTGCACCGAGGGGTTAAAGGACGTTTACATGTTTCCTCTATCTTCCATATCGCTGTCAGCAGCGGCTGAGGCTCCGAGAGCAGCGAGCGAAAAGCACTAATGCACCTGCAAATGAGATCGCTCAACTCTCTCTAAATGAATGCTTGCTCAGAAAGGTGATGGAAAGAGATAAGAGTTTTTTTCCCCCTTTGTCGAAATTCTTCTTAAAAAGACTGAAGGCACAGATTTAAATCTCTATTAAATATTAACGTGAGGGTCAATGGGCCGCCATGGCTTTATGGATATGCTGACCTGATGATTTTTAAATGAAATACAGCTGTTTGCTTTTCATTACGTGTGTGTGTTTTGACTGTCATTTGACTTTCAAATTGAGCAACTCTTCTAATGCTGACAGCTCCAGCAGTTGAGTTCACTATAAGGTGAATATCCAAAAAATATCCTTATAGATTTGGGTGGATTGAAGCACACTGCTTGGTTTGCATACGCTGCTGGAACGGCCAGATTCATGTTGGTTTAGGTTGGTTTAGTGGTCCAGATTTGATTGTAGTGCTAATCTAGGCTGGTTTATCTCGAGAATTCATGTTGTGCTAGGTTGGATTATGCTGGTCAGTGCTGTTCTAGGCAGTTTTGTGCTGTTTTGGTGGTGTTGGATTAGATAGTGATGGTCCTGTGTAGGTTATTTAACTTTTGCGTAAGATTTTAGCTGAACATTCATGTAGATTCAGGCTGGTTTACTGTTTATTGCTAGTTAAGCTGAGCATTAGTGTCGGTCCAGGTTGGATTATGCTGGTTAGTGCTGTCCAGGAGTGCGTTTCCCGAAAGCATCGTTATCCAACTATGATCGCAATTTCCATTGAACTCTATTGGTAACGACGGAACTTGCGACCATAGTTGGCTTTGAGAAACGCACCCCAGGCTGGTTGATGCTGGCTTGATGTTAAGCATGATGAATAATATTGTTCCCAGGTTGATTTTTGCAAGCTAGTGATGGTTTGGTACTGGTAAATGCTGGTTTGGTGTAGGGGTGTCGCAAAATACTGGTATCGATGATAACTGATAGATGTGAGATATACAGTACACCACATACGATAATATCTTAAATAATAAAGGGCCAGTAGGCTATACCTGGTTGACTCTTCAGCATAGTGACGGTTTTGCACCTTGACATTAATCATAAAATGCAACTTTTGAGTGAGATTTATTTATTTATTTTTTGGAATGAAAACACAAATAAAGTTAAATATGAATAGCAGTCATTCTTTTTTTTAAACTTTAGATATTGTGATATCTAGTATAGTGCCAGTTTAGCTTGTGTTTCAGCATTACTATGAAGCTAGTTAATCATATAAGTTTTGTTGGTTAAGAAGATGTGACACCAGCATCCAAAACACAGCATAGGTGACCAGCTAACAGGGTAGGTTGGGTTGTCATACATCAGATTGAAGTATCCAGGTGTTTCGATCTATGTATCTGTGCTCACACACTCTTCCTGCTGCAGTTTTGGACCCTGATAAATTGCTTCAGGGCATCTGGGTGATGCAGCTCACCGAGACCATCTTCGGTCCTTCGAGATCTCTCTCTGAACTCTCCAGACACGGCTGCCAGATGGTGGATGGGGTGTGTGTTGGTGTGTTGGTGTGTGGCATCACGGTGGGACAGGCAGACCTCAAAGCCCTGCTGGTTTCATGTCTTTTATGGGTTTCTGATTTTTCTGTCTCACTTCACGCTCTGTGGCTTTTTCAGCATCACTAGATTGGCAAATGAGGTCTGAAATGGCCTCGTTAAACCAAACGGCCATGTGTTTGTACACATTTAGAACTGAGATGAATGGCGAATGTCCCCAAAAATCACATTCGGACCAACTGATTAAAGGTAACTGCAAAAATGTCTAAAAAGAATTAAGTTGGTTATGAGAAAATATTGATAATGTTATCTAATGCAATAATTTGTGTTCTTAGGAGATTATTATCTTGTCTCAATTATCAGGTTATCCATTTAGAAGTTGGGCTAAAGACCTATAATAAACAGCTGAAAAGCAGTGCAACTCTATCGCACTGAACCATGAGTTTAGACTTTAAAATAGCCATAAAAATCAGTCCCCTCTGAAAGTGCTGCGCTGTCTATTTGGATTTATGACTCTGTGTCACACAATACTACCCCCACCTTCCAAAAAACATTTTATCGGATGATTTAAAAGTCACCTGGTTGGGGGCAGAGCGAATATATGTAAGTGCAATCAGCAGAAAGAGCTAGAACACCATTTTTTTTCCCTCTTCCTCTTTCTCTGTGTGAGACTGGTCAAATGGCGCATTGGGTAAGTGGCCCCGTCAGCAGATATGGGATCCTCCCCAGTGTGTCCGGAGGAGAGATTGTGGCAGGGTGAATTGATTATTGTGGTATGTTTCCAAAGGTTGTTAAGGCCAAGCTTCAGGCCTACTTAAAGGGATAGTTCACCCCAAAAATGTAAACTCTTCCCCCACTCTTGTGGCCTCTTCTGTGAAACACAAAGGAGACTTTTTGAGGAATCTTCAGTTTTCTTTTTTAATATATTTTTAAATTGTAATATTTTCAATAGCAAAGGTAAACTCACAGTTATTTAAAAATATATTTTCTTTTAACAAATAGGAAATTTCTCTGGCATTTCTTTCTTTTTGCTGTATCGAAAACGTACCGAACCGTGACTTTAAAACCGAGGTACGTACCGAACCGTGATTTTAGTGTACCGTTACACCCCTAGGACATAATCCTTCTGAAATCATTCTAATATGCTGAATTGCTGCTCAAGAAACATCTCTTTGTTGAAATTCATTCATTGATGAATAGAAAGTTCAAAAGAACTGGAGATAAAGACAAGAAATATTGGCTATATAAAACAGTGTAATGGGTCCGTGCGTCAGGTCTTAAAGTGACAGCAGCCTAATATACCGGCTGCCAAATTATGAGATAATATAAAAAATATCTATATGGCAATTTTTCCCTTTGGTAATGATGTTAAAATTGTGGCCAGTGAAAATGCTGAGTGGCTAGTAACTTGATGCAGCCACAGAGGCTGGTGAGCAAAACAGTTAATCTCAAGCCCTGCCTTACTGACTGCAAACCTTTGAATGGTAGTGTGTTTATGTATTATACTAGCTGGAGATTTTACAGCGGCGGGTCTACTTTGTCTGGAAGATGATGCCATATGGTGTTGCTTTGGACAGAAGCATCTGCAAAATGAGTAAATGTACTGTAGATAGCTTGGTGGCATATATTTACTCTAGCATAACGACAAAGAATGGTAGAATGTGAGAAGCCATCATTATGTGCCCTGCATCAAGGTTTGGGACACCATAAGGGAGAGTAAATGATGACAGAATTTTAATTTTCAGGTAAACTATTACTTTATTACTTTAAAGTCCCAAACTTCCCCCAGCACCTCACCTCACCACCGCCTGTTGTCGTCGTGGGGTCTGTTTTGACTGGGACTGTTTTTTCTCATTGTCTCCTTTCTTTCCCTGCACTGTCATTTTTTTGAAAGGAAAGAGGCGTTTTAATTAAAACTTGAGGCGGCACAGGCAGCAAGAGTTCTGCTTCCTGCCCAGAGCGCAGCCAATAATTGGTTCTGTTCACTCTCCCTCTCCCGCTGTATACTCGGTTAAATGGATGCAGTTGTTCAGTTTGTTGGTCTTTTTTTTCCCCGTCGTCTTTTCATTTGCTCCCCCCCACTTTCCGCCTCTCCAAACAGAGGTGAAACCCGAGTCCATGTCTGTGTTTGGGTTGCAGACGGAGAGGCTGTAAAGATCTGGATCTATGAAAGACGGCTTGAGTTTAAGGAGCCTGAGAAACAAAGCAGCTCATTTATTACTCTCTTAATGAAAGCTGCTTCCAGTGCTCTGCCATAATGGTTTAATTTCACCTCTCGAGCCCCTGGATTAGTCCATGAGGCACAGGAACACTGGGGTGGAGAGAGATGAAGGGGCTGCTGGGTTGATTTTAGAGTTCTCAGTCGCTCTCCCAGAAACTTTTTCAGCCATTGAGCTGTTAATATATTCTTTTTATGGTTGTTATTGAAAGAGTGAAGCAAAAACAAGCTTTTGTTCCAGAATATTACCAGTAACTTGGTGCCGCATTTTGAGTTTGTTGACAGTCTTCCAAGTCATCATGGTCTCAAGTCAGTTTATTTTTTATACACATATTTAGCGCTCACACAGACAGTGCAAGTTCAAGTCCAGGTTGCAACGTCATTTTCTGTCCTCTTTTTATACGATTCTATGAAAAGCAAAAAAACAAGAGAACTTTTTTTCTGAAGAAAATCAATTGGCATTTACGTGACAGCATGATGCTATAGTGTCAGGGCTTGGGTGTCTGGTTGCTAGGGTGTTGTGTTTGGTTGCCAGGGTTTTGGTATGTGGTTGCCAATAGTGCATTAGCACCCTCCCCCTTTTTTCAGCGGCGCTGGTTCCAGTGGCGGAGCCAGGATTTTTTCATAGGGGTGGCCAGGCAGGGGCCAGCAAACAGTCTGGGGTGGCCCTTAAATCTGAATTATTTTAACATAATAATTAGTTTAAATAATCTATTGGACTGTTCCTACACAACTGAATACAGTTCATTTGTATTCAATTGTAGCTAATTGAGAGAGTAGTGAATTAGGAATCATGGAATACTGAGTGAATTTGATTTTTTTTTTAATTATTATTAGCTACTTACCACCTCCAGGAATAATAATAAAGGGGACACACACTATAGCTAAAGTTATTTAGTCATATAGTAAACTTGCTCAGTTAGCATGGTTCTGGTTCACAAAAACCCCCAACATTGTTGCACCTTCATGGATGAGACATGCAGATAACTACTGTAGTTCAAAGATTATACCCTTCATTGAATTTTATATAATCAATTAACTCTTCAACTTTCTATATTAGTAGTCAAAATAAAGAATCTAAACCGTTCTATCATACCTAATTAAAAAGGCGGGAAACATCTCTTTTGAATCGCTATGTGCAAGAATGTGAAGTCAACATGCACATAAATGGCAGAATATAAAATTAGTTATTTTATGGATTTAAAAATTATGCATTTTATTTTGTCCTTTACAAATTAACGCAAAATTACCGCCTATCTTCTAGTACAAATGCACAGTGCTCACATTTATTTGTACATTAAAAAAACACATAGCCTGTCAGTTTGTGCCTTAAACATGGCAGAATATTTTAGTCTAGACATATGTGACGCATATATAACAAATACATACATACATGCAGTTTTGACACAGATTGTATCGCCTTTTTGATTATTTCATGAGTTAGTTAATTGACAACAGAACTACGGCTACAGCACGCCACATTTACGCGTGATGTGCAAGTACAGTACAACGTCTGACAGGACAGTAAAAAGTTAGTTTAACTGACATTTGTTGACCTTGCAACATTCATCTTACAGCAGATAGCCAACTGATTCAGGACAACGCGCTTTTCTCCGCATCTGACGGAAGTGTCACAAGCTTTCACACAGATATCTTTCAAAAAAAAAGTAGAATCAGAAAAAAAGAGAATTGCGTTGTTGTTTCTTTGACTGGACATATGCGACTCACTCAAAACGGTCTTGCAACTCACCAGTTGAGGAACATCAAATCTATATTTACTATGCTACGGTCACTGCTGAAGCTGATTCGGCACTTGTACATTTCCGCACTCGTTTGACTTGCGCCTGACGCTGAGGTGAAGTTGGAGTGCGCGTCTGAAAAGTCTCACGTTTTTTGTGGTCGTAAGATACGGTTCTGTGTTTTAAAAACGCAATTCTTGTAAAAAAGAAAAAAAAGAGAGAGACAGAGACAGAAACGGCAGTTGTGAGAGGGGTGGCCAAAGGGGTGGCCAAGCTTAAGCCAAGGGTGGCCATGGCCACCCCTGGCCACCCCCTGGCTCCGCCACTGGCTGGTTCCTTCCTGAAGTATTTTTTCCATTCATTTTCCCCATAGGGATTTAAAAAAAATCTTTGTTAAAGACTTATAAGCCATGAACCAAGCCAATCAGCTATGAGCTGAATCATAACATTGCAAACTTTGATTTGAAGCAAAAAGTATTTGAAAATCAGATGAAAATACAAAGGTACAAGACTGTATACTTAACAGCTTTAGTGAGGGAAAGAACTACAATCCAACGAAGCATTGTGAACAGCATAATCTAATTAAAAATGATGGAGAATCATAAAACTACTCATTTACAAATGTTGATTATTTAATAACAACAATATATTTGAAGTTTATTGCAAAATATGCATATATATATACAAATATTAAGTATTTTGAGGTAGAGAGATCATCTAGAATACGCTATTTGCAGTGCTTCATGTGAGTGGGCGGAGCTTACAAGATCTTTTGCCGTGTTGCTTTTTTCAACTCTGATTGGTGTAATTTTCTGTACAGTATCATGGGTAGTTTTTCGCCAGGAATTCCTCTGTTAAACACGATTATTTTATAAATAATCTGAAATAATGAGGGCTGACATCTTCAGCAGGAGCAAATACCATCAATTAACCTCGTAACTCACAGCAAGTTTGTTTTTAAAGGTTTATAAGTTATCAAAATTAATTCAAAATTAATTTCCCTATTGATAAAATGAATGGAGTTTTTATTTCCGGAAACCGACTGTTATAGGGATGTACAATACCAGTACTATATCATAATTATCAGCAGGTATTAGACATTTTAATTTATTAGTGTCTGTCAATATTGGATATTTAATTGTGCATTCTCATTATTTTTTACATTAAGTTTACCATCATCCAATGCAAAGTTAATCTTTAAAAACAACTATTTAATAACACTGTCAAATGTAATCTAATTACCAAATCTCATTTTTTATACTGTACATTTTTATGTTGTAATGGCTAAATTTCACTCGTAGCATTTACAACCTTTTTCTCTTTTATTTTGAATAAATATTTGTATTTATATCATAATTTTAATATTCTTAGGTGTTGGTATGTGGTTGCTAAGGTTTTCTGGGTGGGTGTTATGTGATTTATAGCTTTAGTATTCCTTATTGCAAAGTTGCATTGAACAACATGTAAATGTGTAGTAACACAAGGTTTCAAGCTTGATTCCCTCCTTCAGTTTAAGTCTATGGGATTTTCCACTCGGTTCATAGTCCACCAGGTGAAAATGTATCTTTCTGAGCAATCAGACTTACAGAGTGCAATTCTCTTCAAAAAGCTGAACGATTTGAGGTTTCATTGTGCATCAAAGTTGAATTCTTAAGGCCTGTTCATACCAAGGACCACTATAAAGAAAAGAATAAAGATTTAGTTCTAAAAATCATTCATCATCAATATTACAGAATAGCAGCACACCAGAGCTATAACGAGAACTGCACAGAGAAACTATATCGATGGAATCACTTTCAGAGCGATTTTATTCTAATGAATGATAAAAACATTGACAGACAATCAGAATCCATCCTGCTGTAACAAGTTCGAGCCTTTCAAGTGACAAATAAGTACGCGCTTAGAATATCGTCCGCTGGTATGGATGATAATATAGTTATCTTTATAGTTATCTTATTGTTTTTGGTGTGAACGGGCCTTTAGGATTCATGCAAATCCTTAGCCCAAAATGTTAGCAATAAACACACTGTAAAAAATATATTGTCAAATTAACAGTAACTTACTGGCAACAATTATCCAGTAGTTGCTGTATTTCATTCAACAGTAAAATTACCGTAACACTAACTACAGTAGTGTTAAGCATACTGTAAAATTAAATACATTATTTTACTGTAATTTTGAAAGCAACAAAATCTACTGTAACTTACTGTACAATAGGCTAGGTTTAGGTTATACAGCAAGATACTGTTGACAAATCATTTACAGTGTAGTGCCTCTACTTTAATGAGAGAAAATAACAAAAAAAATGTTTCCAATCAAAGCTGGAGGTGATCTACTTTAAGTTTACATCATTAGCGTGGGGAATTCAACATGCTGTACATGACTCAGTGTTTTCTGCATCATGTCACCAGTACCGTGTGACTGAACATGGCTTTTCCGCCTCAACTTCACTGATTTTAAACTGCTCACCACACGCAATCAGCTCACCTCAGAAAATCAAGGTTCGGGTCAGCGGGAGGGCTGACTAATGTTATTAGATCATTAATATTTCATCAAAAAGCAGTTTGTCAGGTGTTATTTTTACTGTGGCTGTCAGGGTAATGTCTCTGATGTGTGAAGAGGCAATGCAGAGGCAGTGCAGTTGATTGGGCCTCCTCTTGCTCTCTCTCTCTCTCTCTCTCTCTCTCGCTCTCTCATTAAGACTGAGTTATGACCTCTTTGCCTATTTAGAATCATCACAAACCCATATTTCACTGTGCTCTTGCCATAAATGTAATCTCCATTTTAGGCAGAAAACAGCCGTGCAGGAAAGGATGAAAGGGGTGAAAGAAAAAAAGAAAACGAAGGCAAAGAGATCCTGAATGTTCAAATGGATGGTTGAGGGGCGGCTTTATTCTTCTGTGTGTATTTTTGTGTTATAGCTTCCTGTATACGTTGAGTTTTCTATTCCGGACAGTTTGTGTGTGTGTTTCTGAAAAGAGAGGGTTTGGAGGTAATTAAGTATTGATTTCTAGGCATGCAGGGTGATGGGAAATAGGCGACTGGGCCCTAATTACAGCAGGTTGCCAGATTGGGGGTGTCTGGACTGCGGTGTGCTATAGAGGTGAGCATGGCTGCCAGCCAGAGCTGCTGCTGCCTCATCATTATAGCAGATTAATTAGCAGCTTTTGCCTATGTGGTCGACCCAACACCTTGATTCTATTGCCTTGATGAGCTTTTTTTGATTACAAACTGACGGGAATGCTTGTAGGTTGGATGGATAATTTCATAGAAAGAGAACAAGATAGGCTTGCTCACTTTACAAAATCAGGTAATTTTGGAAATGTAAAAGTTGTAAATGTAACAGACTTAAAATATACTTTCTTGTAGTTGTTGAACTAAAAAAAAAGAAAACAAGATTTTAAATAAATGCTTTTTAAAAAACGTTCTAGCCTATTTATCAGTTTCCCAAAAAATATTAAGCTGCACAACTATATACATTCAGTATTCATATGTATATGTAAATGCATATATATATATATATATAGGCCTATATATATATATACGTATATATACACACACACACACACACACACATATATATATATATATATTAGTATTCATGTGCGTGTGTATATATATATATACACACACACACACGTACATATATATATACACACACACACACACACACACACACACACAGACACCCATATGAATCCTATATATATATACACAGTTACACACACATATGAATAGGCTACTATATATATACTGTATATATATATATATATATATATATGAATACTAGCCTATATGATATTTCCATTACCTTTTTCCTCATGAATTGCACTGATTAGGAGAACATCTGAAAAAAAAGACCGTTTATCTTTAAGAGGACGTTCCCCTATAATAGCTATTTGATTCGCTATGCAGGAACCAGCGACTCAATGACATTAATTATTCAACTTCCTGCAAGCCTTATAATAAATCAAATAACAACAACAACAAAGCACGCCAGAAGATCATACAGTCTAGTTGGATCGTGGAGATCCACCACACAGATCAAGATCTTTCTAGTAATTTAGGGAATACACTTTGGGGCCGTCATCTTTTGATGCATTGGTGTATGGTACTCATTCTATTTTTCAAACAGTCAATTTAAGTTGTTTAGAAACAAACCCACATGCAGACACACCATTTTTCAGCTTTGCCCGCTCCGAGCCATTCATTTTTCCTGGGAGACGTTGCAATTTCTATAATTGGCCATAGTGGAATGGCCATCTATAGTCCTGCAGGTCTGCCACAGGCTATCAGCCATCTGGGCTTTTATGACGCTGATCTTGTATCATCTCCGGGGGCTGTGGATTTCATGCCCATTGGCACTCTCGCTCATATCTAGACACAAATCTGTTCACTTTTACAGCAGTAGTTTCTATGTGGCGAGTGGGTGGTCGGTGTGTGACCATAAGTCAGGTTAGTGTCCAGCTTCAGCCAAACAGGAGCCAAAGCGCCAGTGTGCATCTAAAAGTGGTCACAGTTGTTAAACAGAATCTGTTTGCATGGATTATCTGGACATTTGCAGACGTTCGGTCGTTAAAAATGTTCATTAACAGGAGCGAGTTACTGCTGAACAGACTTTGGGGAAAATGAGAGGGAATTAGCTGAGGAATTAATTAAATCTTCAGGTACAACGTGATAATAAAATAAATGTGAATAGACAGTTTGCCAGTTGCTTGATTTTCTTTATTTTGGATTCTATTCTATTCTACGTTATTTTAGTATTATTTATTTATATTTAGTATTAATATTAGCTTTTGTTTTTTATTGGAGTAATTTTAGCCATTTTAGCAATTTTTGCATAAATGTAAAATAAACCGCTTTAGTAGCCTATATAATCTACATAATCAATAGTTTAATATTTCTACATTGCTCTCCATTGTTTTTAATTTGATTTTCATTTGCAATGACTCATGGGACAGAGGTTCTTTCCCTCATTAAGGCTAGTGTGTGTGCACACATTTCCCCCTGATTTTCAAATATTTTTTGCTTCAAATAGATAATGTAATGTTGTGATTCTTAGCTGTTGGTTTGGTTTATGGCTTATGACTCTTTAATAACGTCTTTTTAAAAATCCCTACAGGAAAAATACTTCCCAATTCCCAACCAAGGCCACTGAAAAATTAGGCGGGCACTGTTGCACTCTACCCCTGCGTCCGAAACCGAATACTTTCCTACTATATAGAATGCAAAAAAAAAAACAATACGCCAAAAGATTAGTATGTCCAAATACACATTCGAAAAACAATATGCAAAAAGTGCCCGGATGGCCTACTACTACCGTCAGGATTCTGAAGTGCACATTTGATGGACACTTTACTGTCCCATTAGGCCATGGGAGAGGATTTATGAATAGAAGTAAAGCGACGCAACTGATGCTGGTATATGCAACAGTAACAACATGACAGATGCAGTACATCCTAATTTCATTCACACGACCCATATTCATACTAGAGTGTACATTTTTTACGGTCGCACCATAAATTCAAATTCAAACGTAGTACCTACTCACACAGCACTTGATTTCGGACTCAGCGTGCTTCTTTTTTATCTCAATTTTATTGCACTAGTGCAAAAAAACAACTCCTGTCTATGTTGGGAAGTGAAAAAGAGGTTGAAGATAGGAGCAGTTATCTAAAATAAATAAATATCCAAATTGTTTAAATGTCATCACTCTAATAAACAGAATGATGCAGTGGTGACAATCATCCATTGGCTTAAACGAAAAGCAAAATCCCCAGCAGCCATTTCTGCTGCACTGATTCAAACCCTGAGATAATTTCCCACAGTGGGACGTTGGTCCCTTTGTCTCGTCTGCCTCCCTGGTCGGTCTAACAAGGCGGTGTGATGAGGCGTATGTGCGCGATGCTTCAATCAGGCATGTGCGCCATTGTTCCAGGCTTATCTGAATATGAAAGTGTCACGGCAGGAGATGGAGTGAGAGAGAAATGAAGGATGGAGAACAAGAGCGAAAGATGTCTGAGAAATTCCACCTCCGGCTCAAGTACTTCCCCTGAGACACAAACTTCCATGTTCTAACAAGCGGCACAGCGGTGGCTGCCTGACGTCCACAGACAGGTGGACACACACACAAACCGTCTCGCTGTCTAATGGGGCCAGCGTTCGCTCAGATCATTATCTGTATCTCGCATCCTCTTATATACCTCCTTTTTTTTCCCCAAGCTGTTGCCTTGTCCGTCCTCTCGGCTGAAAGTTATTAAAACCGCTGTCTTTTGATCTGAGCTTCACTTGTTGTTATTCTCCAACTCCCTCTACACTGGAGGTGAAGGCTGATTTAGCTTCTGCCAGTGTGTGTGTGTGTCTCTCTCTCTCTCTCTCTCTCTCTCTCTCTCTCTCTCTCTCTCCATTTTTTTCATCCTCTGTTTTCTGAAAAGCTACTGAATCTGCTCAGCAAAGGCGCTGACTGGAGAGTGCGGGAGTGTGGTAATGAGGTTCCTATGGCGATGTGCGACGTTGGCGAGGTAAATTAATGGGGTGTAGGAGCGGGGGGTCAGCCCCACTGGTGTGTCCAAGCAGCAAGACGTCCACACTATCTCCACATAAATATCAGATACAGCCCAGTCTCAGAGGACAGTTTCTGGAGTCATTCTCTCTTCTCTTTTGCGCTCTCTCTCTCTCTCTCCTTGAATCTTTTTTTTCTAGGATTATTTTTCTTCTTTCCTGACGTTTAAAGCTAGATTTTTATGTTTTATGAAGAAAATGTGAGCGGTGTTTGGCCATGGGAAAAATCACTACCAGCCTCAAATTACCTAATAAAAAACAAACAAAAACAAAAGTCAGTATGGACGCTACAGATTACAACGGGAGTTCGATGTGAGTGGTGCAGTTGTTTTATCAATATTGAGTCCACTGTTATGCGTGTTCAGGATCATTTACCTTTGTATTGTATTTTATTGCTACACTGGTAGATGGACAGCTTCAGTTGCAGTTGCAACGCGTCATACACTTCGATATGTGTTCTAAAATTGGCTCAAAATATCAAACATGTGTGAGATTTGTAAAATTTGTCAACTCCGACTGCCCAAAATCTGCAGATTAGCACAGGCTTTCGGCAACTATTGTTGACTCGTCTTCACTGCAGATCGGGGTAGAAATCTGAGCAAAAGTTGTGTTTTTCACCCAAACAGTTTCATTCTTCTGCTGAACACAAAAGAAGATATTTTGAAGAATATGGCTTGACTCCATCCAAAATACTATGGAAGTCAATGGGGTCCATCAATTGTTTGATTACCGACATTCTTCAAAGTATCTTTTGTGTTCAGCAGAAGAAAGAAATTCATACAGGTTTGGAACAACTTGAGGGTAAATGGACTGCATTTATATAGCGCTTTCACAGACCCAATGGCCACCAAAGCGCTTTACAATTTGCCTCACATTCACTCATTCATACACCGACGGCGGAGTCAGCCATACAAGGCGCCATCCAGCTCGTCGGGAGCAGCCGGGGTTAGGTGTCTTGCTCATGGACACCTCGACACTTGGTCAAGTGGAACCGGGTATTGAACCACCAACCTTCCGGTTTGTAGACAACCTACATGAACCACTGAGCCACTGCCGGTGAGTAAATGATGACGGAATACATTTTTTTGGGTGAACTATCCCTTTAAGTTCTATTGCATCAGGTTGTAAACTTGTTCTTGCTTTTAATTGGAGCCTCTATTTCGAAGACTAGGCTGTTATTGCTTCACACTGCTTCTGGCTGCTGGACATTTCATCCAGTGTCTTGTTAGCTGTGACTGTATCTGAGCCCTGGGTCTCCCACTGGCTTTCAACCCAGATACCTGGCCTCCCATGCATCACAGCAACACCTGTTTTACCTCTCAGCTTTCGCTGGAGTCGTGGAAAGGTTGAGCTCTGAAAATAGCTTGCCCCAGTTTTTTCTTCTTTAATGTGTAAATGAAGCTCTTAGGTGAGCTCTTAGGTTTTTCTTTAGGCTTTTTCTCAGTCTCAGTAACCAGACAATTCTGGAGTCACATGACAGTTTATTTTTTATTTTTAATCCAAATAGATCTTTAAGGCTTTTGAGGTTTTGTGATAAAATGGGCTGAAATAGTGGTCTGGCTTTCGGTCTGTGTAAACGAGCTGGATTCGTTTTTATGTTGATCGGTTCCTCGCTGTCTGTGGTCCTCCTTGAAGTCACTAAAAATGACTTGCAGCTGAAATGTGTGGTGTATTAGCAACAGAAACACAATTTCACTCTGAAACACTAAACCAGGGAAACGCCGGCCTCAAAAGAGACGCCTTCTGGTCTGAGTGACATCTGTAATATCCTGCTGTCTATCACACACTTTTATGTTGCTAAGCTGAATGTCATGAGCTCAGAGGATCCATGTTCAGGATTAGTGTCTAAGATAAACACACAGACTGTGTACTCTTAAATGGTTTAGGCCTATGTGCTTGTTATTTGTAGCATTTATCATCAATTTAAAGCATTAATTCTAGTGAAGTTTCATGAAACATAATGCAAATATATGCAATTAATCGTGATTTATTTTGATTCATTAATTGACACGTACTGTAGGCTAATTAAAATGAATTAAATATCATGTAATTAAATCGATTGACAACCCTAGTTTTATTCCCCATAAGTTGCTGTAATGCCAATGATGCCAAACTAGCTGTATTTCTTAAACACCATTTTTTTTCATGGGTATTTAATCTCATTTAATTCTTTCTTCTTTTGCTGTTTTATAATAACGGTTATAATTTGATTAATTTGATCACTTTAATTTGATTAATCTGCACATCCTGAAATTAAAACGATTTAAATATGATGTTATTAAATTTATTGACAGCCCTAGGTTTTTTCATACATTGCTGCTGTAATGCCAGTGAAGCCAAGCTAACTTTTATACTTAAACATTTTTCTCATGGGTATAATTAATCTCATTTTGTTCTTTTGTCGTCTTGGAATGATGGTTACAAACAGGGATTTTGTCATTTGAAAAATCAGTGCTGTGATTACCACTATTCTCAGATCTGTGACATAATTTTGTAATGTGATGCGTGAACATCTGATGATCATGTTGTGTGGTCTTTTCATTTAGTGTCTCTTTGTTGGGCAATTTGCTTTGCGCTTATGTGTGGTCTGCAATTCAGTGACAGCTGGAGGGGAAAACAGACTGATTTAAATAATATTGCATAAGCTTTACATTTACATGTGTTTTGAAGTAAAGCAAAAAGACACTTGAGTGTTTGCAGTGATTTGAAAGGGTGAAAAGGTTGTTGTTAGGCAAAAAAAGAAAAACAAGTTTATCATTTGCATCTAAGTCTTGCTTATATAAAAGTCCAAGCAATTTTAAACTATTCAAATGCAAGAAGAGGCGAAAGAGAACTCTAATGATATAGTCACTTTAAGTCACTTTTTCCGTACAGAATAATGTTAATCAAACAACAAAACACATGTTAACACAGATTAATCTATATTTAATTTATACAGTGAGCACTATACAGTGTTATATTACTCTTAATTATTATATTTCTGTACATAAATATACTGTAAAACCTCATTTTATTTGTAACTTTGTTCTGTTGTAGCCTATTTATCTATGCTTGTAATTTGTTCTTATTTTATTAATGACTGTTCATTTGTTTTTAATAATGTTTGAACTTTATTAGTTAGGCTTATAGTTTTTTTCTGTGGTATCTATCGAATTTAAGTACTTAAAGTGTTCCTTCAGCAATAAATGGAAAGCAAAGTGACATTTGATTGGATGGTTGAGTGGTTGTGGTTTGCAATTGGTCGATCTCTTGTGAGTGACAGGTTGTCCCGCCCTCACACCAGTAAATATGTCTTTAAAGAAGAGAAGAGATGGAGGGGAACGTATTTTTGATTAAATGCACAAGGGCACATGATTTAATGCACGGATAAATCATTAATAAAAAATACAGCATTTTTCCATTAAAACAACTGTCCAGTTTTGCACGATACTACCATGATAGCATACAAAACATAAATAGCACCTTTAAACTAGGCTACACTTTGTTATTTCAGAAACATGTAATGCAAATATTTTGAGCAGCTATTTTAATCTTCTGACCTTGTCATAGTCCTTGAATGAACATAATCACGTCCTCCATGTTCTTTTTCTCTAGGCTGGGAGGCGGCGGATTAGTTGGATTGTTGTTCCAGCCTGGTTGTTTTAGCACCTTTGAAACACACGAGTGTGTTGACCTTGGAGTCTCTCTCTTTTTTTCTCTCAACCATACTGACTCCAACTGCAGCAAAGAGGTTTTATTCCAAATGATTGCAGGCTGTAAACATTTTAATGCAGTCTTTATTACTTTTTCGATGCCATTTTTTAAAGACAGAAGGCCCTGTATAGAGGAGCTCTCCAGCTGTTGAAAAGCTGCCCACACTGGCCACCACAGGAGAAATGACAAAAACAATCCAAAGGGCACAGAAGGGAGACACGGCGAGAGTTTGGTACCCCGCTGTTGGTTTGCTTTTACTGCGTGTCAGCGTGGCATTAGAAAGTCGCATTAGCAGAAAGTCTCTGTTTACCAAAAACACAAGCAGGCACCTCAGAGAGGCGAATAAATGTTTTAATAAACATTGTCATGCAGATTTTGCTACAGCGGTCGCCTGCTTGTGTTTTTAGCGTGTCAAGTAGGCTTATAAAAATGCATGATATCGAATTGTTTCGTTCGATGAAAGGCTCTTGATTCCTGTGGTAAATGGAACAGAACCTGCTCGGAGAAAATGTTTTATTTAATGAACAACAAAATAATGATTTATTATACAGGTACGGTAGTGTTGGAAAAATGGGTTCTGCTTTACCAGGTGTTTCACAGTGAAACTCTTAGCAGCATGTAGATCAGGCAGTAAATGCCATGGTGTCAAAAGAAGAAAAACGAGATTTGAATGCGCAGTCTGCTCTAGTAATCCAACTTAGGCTAATGATATAAATCAGCCGATGTGAACCTTGCATCACTTTTATTCATGAGTTTGACATTTAAAATCTGTTGCTGATGTGCTGTGCATTGATGCAAATCACAGTGTTTTATTGGAATAATGTTTTCTCATATAGCGAGGCGAGGCTCAACCACAAGCATTTGGCTAATAGTTCACTTGCCCCTCCACAGAACATTGGTGAAATTTTAAAAACATTTTTCAATTAGATTTATATCTTCTTTTATTTATATAAACTGTATGTGTTATTATAGTTTAGCCACATACTATTAGTGACAATTGACTAATAATGGAATTCTTTAGGAAATTGTATTATGTAAGTTGCGTGACCGTATTTAAATTGAATTTGCATCAACACCGTACATCACAGAAAACCAAATGTTTGTTTGTTTAGACACAAAAACATGATGAAAGATCCATGATCGGCTCTTGCACGTCCACAAACAGAGACTGTGGAGTCTTGTGTAAACTTGTAAAGCTGTGGGAATCCCCTCAGACGCCCACAATCTGCATAGAAAAACCAGCTCTTTAATGCCAGTTATCATTCCCCTTACTACAACTGTTGAATCCTCTGTCCATCGCCTTGACTTCAGTGGCTCTTTAATGGGCATATAATGGGCTATAATCGGGAAGAGGTTTCAGAATTCAGAAGAACATCACAGTGCAAGACTCTTTTTCAGGTCTACAGTAAGTACTTTTTTGTGTCCTTGGCCCTTGGTGGAAGAGCAGAGAGGTTTTGTAACTGAATCCAGTCAGAAATGACAAAAAAAAAACAATGGATAAAAGCATTTCGGGCTGGAATTTGGTTGATCTGTGGCTTTTCAGAGAGACAGGAAGGGCAGTTTTTTTCTTTCAGAAATCTGATCTGAATATCCTTTCCATACTTCCATCACGATACAGACAGAAAGAACAACGGCCCCTAATACCAGGACCCGTTCACAAAGGTGATCCTGATGAAATGGACACCAGAGCGGAAATTATAGCGTAGCGCCGAAAGAGGAATGTAAAGGGAATCATTGATGGAATTGTACTGCAATTTAGGCAAGCAAATGAGCATTTTTTCCCATGTAATGTAGTGAATGCCTTAATTATGTTAATGCCCTAATTCCACTCAATTGGATAATGGTTTCCAGTTGGCAAGCTCGTGAGTCATGTTAAACTGTGTGTGAAAGAGAGAAGATATGTCATCATTTATTTCCCCTCATTCCTTCCATCAAAGGCTCGAAACATACTCTATACGAATGAGTGATGTTAAAAGCTATAGCTACTTAAACATTGCAATTCAAAATTGTATGCGAGACTTTGTACATATTGCATTTCGGCAAGGGTGCGCTGTAGCATAAAAGTTTTTTGACCTAATCTAATGTGGATCAACAACACCTGAAAAAGTTAAAGTAAAAACTATCAACATGGACCTAACGGTAATGCAAGTGTTAAGTGTGTATGGGACCAGTGTTCATTTTTATACATGTGTGTAAAACCACATTTTTAACATTTTGTATTTTAAATATATAATGGAAATATTAATTAGTGCGGTCAAATCGATTAATCGCAATTAACTGCATCTGACATAAAACAATTTTATATATAGACTTTACACATGCATATATATTTATACACACATTACTTTTTCTGATTATATTTTCAGCTACTAAAACATTGTTTTAATACAAATTATGATCATCATAATGGACATTTTATTCTTATTGTTGACAAAACAAATGTAGGGATGTATCTTTGCTATTGAACATTTGTGTTAGCAAGATTAACACTGGCGTTGACTAAGCATTTCCCTGTGTTTGTGTGCTTGCATATGTGATTCTGGCGACTAATTATTCACGTAATGTTCACGTATTCACGTGGACATTATTATCAGCTCTTGCTGTAGTGGATAGGTCATCTAGTTTACCCGCAGTTAGCTCTACTCATCACCTGTCCATCCATATAATTCTATCTCATGAGTGGCTGTGCCCCCTGGATGCTGAGGTTTCTCTGTCACCGTAACTAACTCCAGAAGTGGGCAATTAGCGAGTGACTGGCTGTGACTGGCTGCACTCCAAAGACCTGTGACCTCAGCCACGCTGCTCCGCGTCTGACGGAAAAGTCAGCAGAGCGAGGGGTCGTCACGGGAAAGCAGTTACACAGCAAGCCTGACACCAAGCTTCGGCAGGGGGGTGTTTAGGAGGAGTGATTGAAGATGTGGCCAAAGATGTCGTAGATGAGAGGACCAGGGAGACACAACCCTGTTGTATACTCTGCCGCAGAAACTATGAAAAGTGACAGATTTGCTTGTGACAAAGAAACTTTAATGCCTTTAGATGTTACACAACATGCAGTGTCATTATCTAAACAGTTCTTTTTCGTGTTTTGACAATAATATCCTTTAAATTTTGTCAATTTAGCTTTACTCGGACTAAAATGGCATTGATGAATGCAAAATGTATCCTAATATTCTATATCTTAATTTAAGCATACATCATTTCACAAAATTAAATGAATTTTTTTATTGTTTTTTTTTGTACGCGTTATGGTGGAGTGAATTCACAATGCGACTTGCGCATGCATGGAACTTTGTTCAAGTTCTCTTATGATTTTGCATCATTTCATGCAGATGCATGTTGTAATTTTAGGTTTCCTTATGTAGGCTATATTTGATTAATCTCATATGTACAGGATCGCTGAATTAATTAACTCGCTAACACAGTACATCAGTTTACCGTTGTTCATTCACTCTTCAGCTTCAGCTTACACAGCTCAAGTAGGGCAATCCCTGACATTATTGATTATGACTTGAGTTTTTGAAACAATCGTGCTTAATTCGAAAACATAGTTGTTGTATCCTTTCATTATTGTTCATTAACAAAGTTTTTTGATTTTGTCAACATCTGTATTGGTAATTTTGTTGTCGATTTATGCGGTTATGGAACTACAGAGAAATACCTCTTGATTCAAGGATGTGTTTTGCATTACGTTTAAATGCTTCGTCCTCTATTTGATTCCATGAAACTGCTGCCGTTTTGCTCAGAAAGTTATGTAGAAGTGTGACGTGACTAGCATTGGCAATGCCGATGTTACACCAAGTTCTTTTCAAGCCATTTCAAGCTCTTTTGTCAAAGTCTTTCCAGGCGCCACCTTTTCAGCGCCATCTCAAATGCATACCACCACAACAAGGTGGAGACAGTCCTTTCCAGCGTCTCCATAGAAGACAGTGTCACCTAACACTGACTTTCAGAGAGTTGGGGAAAGAAAAAAAAGACATAGCAGAACACATGGCTTCTATTTCCTTTTACTAAGATGCGGAAAAGAATCCAACAGTGTGACCTTGCAAGGATATTCAGGTCATTTGGCGACCACCAGTTCAGCGGAAAAGCAAACTGCACAACCGTGCAAATGGGCCCTTGTCCATATCAGATTAGCATCTAATCACAATGTAACGCTTCTATTAGCAAGCTTTCTCTGCAGTCTTTTCAAGTTTACTTGCTGGATCTGAGTGTGACAGTGGCTTTTATTGAGTCCCGTGCCTTATGTTGAACACTAGATGTGGCTTGTTTGGTTAGCGTTCACAGAGGACTGCTGACAGTAGCACAGGCGGTTTGAATTAGCATCTCATCCTACCCCAGGGGTAATGCAATGCGTGGCTGCTGATTGGTAAGAGCACAGTTCAGGGTTGGATAATTGAAACTGCATGCTTCCATCTTCCCATTCAGTCCCCCAGAGAGACGGAGCACTACACTCCTTGCATATGCTGGACAACGTTAGCATCGGGCTCCGTGCCAGGCTCATATCTCTCCTTAAGACGAAAGAAAATGAAAAAGAAAATGTTTGGCTCTGTCCTTGATGAGAGCAAGCCTTGCCAATCACAACTACGTCTTGTTCCATCTTTACAGCAATGAAGAACACATAACCTAGTGCAAAATCAGGTAAAGTTGGAGTCATGGCCTAGCCGTTTGCACATTTACTTCCTGAAATATTGGGGTATGGTGCTCATATAGGTGATGTTAGCTTTGACGTGAGACACAAACACAGACTTGCGTCCTTTCTTGATCCCGTTCCTCCTTGTCCCTCTTTTTATACGGTTAGTCTTAGTCAAATTGGCAAATATCAGGTGTGGGTTGTTAAACTGGCTGTCTTGTCATAGACTAGCTCAGAGCTGAATCCAGTCTCAGCTGCTGTAGCTCTGGCTGCCAGCCTGGTTTGCGTTGGGATGAAGGAGTCCTCGCAAGATGGCAGCTTTAATGGCAGAAAACGAATTTAATGAATACCTTCTGCTGGAGTCCTTCATTCCAGTGCCTCATTTTCCTTTCTGTTCGCTGTCGTTTGTTCTCTCTTTTCTGTTTCCCTCAGAAGTTGTCACCTTAGCGAGCGGCAAGAGATATAGCTGCTTTACTCTCCTACACGAGCAAATTACAGGCTTCTCTCCATATGTGCAGCAGGAGACCTCCTGCCTGCTGCTTCTGCCCTGTGTGTAGCATTGTCATGCTAATGGGAACAGATCCGTCTGCCGCCGCGTTCAGATGTGTTTCGGGGGGTGGGGTGGTCGACATGTACGCCACGGCCCTCTCTGCATCGTAGGGGAAATCTGAGTCAGGTGAGGTGAGGCGAGACAAAAGAAAGGAAGACGCATGTGGTGTTCCTACAGGCACGAGTGTCTTTTTGTCCCGTTGGAGATGGAGATTCAACTTGTTGTTAAAAGCAAGTTCTCACGGCTGACGTTTTATTGAAGAGGGCAATGTTTGTGTGATTGAGGAAGATTACATGTCTGCGAGTGTTTACAAAATTTTTTTAAACAAACCACACGATTAAAAATGTTTTAATTGCCTCGTTTGAAGCATATTTTTCTGTCTCAGTTGGCCACTGATACGTCTACCACTGATAATACCACGTAAATAAGAATGGAACATTTGCAGTGTTGTTGGAGTCTTGACCTATCGGTTAAGCCCAAAACTTATTTCAGTTTTAACTTCGCTATCTGTAGAGTCTTTGTAAACTCTTTAAACTAGAGTTGTAGTTGTTATTGCCATCTCCAGTAGTTTGTTTTTGTTTTTGTTCCATCTCCTCTGTTTCTTTGTAGACTGTGAAACAACGGCCCGAGCCAGTTTTGCCACATTGTGGACAAACTAATTAGTTTAAAAAGGCGCATAGTAATTCAAGGCACATGTGCGAGCTGAGCGAACAGAGTATGCACTGTTATAAAATTTGGTATTCGGCATTTCACGTTACACGCACTGTATGCATACCCTTGCATATGTGTAACCAGTGTTGTCAAAAGTACCGACTTCGGTACCAAGTCCGTACTGAAATTTTAAAAATGTGACGCTTTGAGTAGCGCTCAAAGCGTCACATTTTTAAAATTTCAGTATCGACTTGGTACCGAAGTCGGTACTTTTGACAACACTACCGAGATATGCTTTGGGTGCCGACATATTGAGATGAGGCTTGTCATATCCCAGTCCTACTCAACACAACCCCCCCCCCCCCCCTTTTTCTTCCCATCATTCTCTATTCTCTCTAGTATCCAATATAATAATAAACAGACCATGAAATAATGAAATAATGAAACAAATTTGATGGAGTCTCCTGTAGAGCTTTCCATCTCTAGCTTTGCTATCAGGGTGAGAAACTGAGAGGAATGGACATCCTATCCATGTCTCTGGCAGGAGGTGAATGAGGAGCAGTTTGCTTCTGGTGGAAGGTAGTATAAAGGCGCTGTGGTTACAGCTTCATGCTCCTGGTTTCTACAGAGTTTCACGTGGAGCTAATGTGATGGAACCTGAAAATCAATCCTCTTCTCTCTTCGTGTACTTTGGGAAGGCAGAAAGGAATTTTTGCCCCTATTTTCATTATACATCTCCATTTCTTAGTCATGACTAGTCATGTTTAAAAACAAAGAATGCAATTGGAGGTCTGACCTATCCCCTGACACTACTACTACCACTACTACTAGTACTACTACTTCGTCGTCTTCTTCTTCTTCAGTAGTAATATAATTTCTTTGTTATTGTTTATTCAAATAATTGTTATTTTAAAACTGTTTTTTTTATAGTAATATTTATAGTTATATATATATAGGGTATATAAAGAAATAAGAAATATATACACTCAAGAAGTCACACTTATTGGTTAAGGTTAATGATGAAGATCATACATTTTTTTAATAAAATGTTTATAGTACAAAATTCTTATTTGGGATGTCCCGTTCAAGTTTTTTGTGCCCCCGATGCCACCCGATCCAATCTGAGTCATTTATATATTGAGTATAAGCCTATACTCGATCCGATACTTGTTATTTCCTAGTGCTTGGTGCACACTTACAAGTGCATTTAAAGTTATTAAAATCAATCCAATACAGGGATGATTTCTCAGGGTCAGGAGCTCAAATGTAAAAAAAAGGAGCATCTACTACGAATCATTTCAATATAGCCTAACAATTAATAATAACAGCCCATAGCAACACATTATGGCAACAACATCTCAGATAGTCTGACGCCAGATAAAAATAGACAGTAAATAAATTATTTGTTACAAAAGTGTGCATGCTAAACACGGAAGCTCAAACGTGCATGTATGATGTGCTAGAACAGACCTCATTAGTTCTCTTGGTTCTCTGAGCCTTTAACATTAATTGTTTATTAGTTTGAAATTTTTGACCATTTTTGTCTGTAGTGATTTTTACTTAAATATCTAAACAGCAGCAATAAGATAAACTAGTGACAGCTGAGCGTGGGCAACACCTAAATTGTTTATTAGTTTGAAGTTTCTGCCCATGGTATGTCTCAGCACCAATAAGAGATGTTAAATGTTTGTCAAACCATAGTTCAATTCGTAGTACAGTTATAAGTTAGTTTTGTAGATGGGTTTTAGCTGTGTGCAAGGTGCTGTGATAGACCCTTTTGCTAAATGACAGTGACTTTATTTCCCTGTTTCTGCTATCATACTTGAAATCATTATGAACTCCACTCCAGTTTTATTCCTCATTTGTGGTCAGAGGGTAGTGGGGCAGATGGAGGGTAGGAGGCTGGTTTGTGCATTTGTTCTACTAAATGCTCTAGGTGCTCCGGGTGACAATTTTCTGGATCGAAACAAGCAGAGCAAGGGTAAACCACTTGACACATTGATGGCACGACGCCCTCAACGGTTGATTTACACTGACTGCAAATGGGGCTGACCGATTGGAAGCTTATTGAAGAAGATCTACTGCGGGATGAGTCGTGTGTCTGCAGTCAGGAGTTATAGCTATTCGTCTTTGACATATGTAACTTTTCCTCAGTAGCTCTCCAACATTCTTCCCCATCATCTCTTTAGCTCATATTTTGCCAAGAGGAAGCCATTATAGCAAATAAAACAAGCTCGTTGGCAGAATGCCCGTTCTGCCGAGGGAAATTTATTGAGCCGCCAGCATATTCTTCCTGCAGTTGGCCGGTGATCTCTACCATTTCCAGGCACAAATCTTGAAAAGAGTGAGAGGGTGCAATTTCTTTCTTTTTCTTTTTTTTTGACAGGGTTTTGGAGCTTCAGGAACTCTGGGATTATGTACTTTACTTTCTTCCTAGTCACTTTCTAGCTAGCTAATAAACTCCACAACCTGAAGGTGGACAAGGCCTTGACTGTGCATTTTTCTGCTTCTTGTCTTCCACAGGGTAATAAAGGATGTTTCTTCCGAGATAAATGGAGCAAAAAGAAAGTATGTTACACTTTTACACTGTCACAGTTACATGTGCCCATTTCCACTTTAATTAGCACAGTTCACAAGAAAGAAATATTCCCTATCAATTGGATCTTCTATTTCTTGCTTCTGTTAGAGGGGATGGGTATCCTCTGTCGGGCTCTTCTCAGGAGGGTCTTCACATGAGCAGGGAAATTACACCATGGAAAACCTGAAAGCAATTTGTTTCGCATAGAAGAGTAGCATCCGAACCCGGTCCACAGATTAAACGATGGGCTCTATCAGGCCATCTCCCCCAAAAGCAATCAAACCGACGTAGGGGAACAGAAGGGCTGCTGGGAAATTGGGGGCAATGCCTAACCACTCAGAATGGATTGAAGAATGCCAATGCAATGTAAAGGACTATTGAAATAAGAATAGTCCTTGTTTCAGCAGCTGAGGTCCGATATAAGCAAATAGCTCGTTATTCTTAAAAAAAAAAAAGATAATGGAATATAAAATGGGAGTATGTTGTATCTTATAGAAACATGATTTTAAAAATGACTGCCATTTTTATATGTGAAATGAGCAATGAAACGGCTCTATGAATTTATCAAATAATGATTAAAAATACGGTTTTATCCATATATTCATGCCATCGTTTTGTCAATGCCAGCAATCACTTGAGCATGTTTTTTTTATTATTCTGAATCCTCTTAAATGTAGCCTGGTTCTACCAGACTCTCGTACATTTCATTTGTACAGAGAGTCTGACCACTCCCCATTGACAAGCGTTTTCTTCCTTAAAAGGTGGGTACCCTGTTGAAGTTTAAAACTATTGGATCTGCCCAGAGCCACTCTGGATCTGCCATACCCAATTGCTAGTGTTCTCCTTAGCCAACTCATTCACCACTAACGGAGCGAGCTGGAAAATCAAACTTTTCCCGAACCATGTGGGGAGGAGGGCCACAACATCATGGCCACCAACAAAACTCAGCAAAGGATGTTCTTGCTCCGGCTTTAACGTCTGGATATTCGGCAGCGTTGCCACAATGGACCGAATGGCTTCGCTTGCATCTTTCTCCGCTGCCATTACTGAACTACTACTCAAACTAGCGCACGACCTCAACGTCATCATTCTCAGCCAGTCCCTCTGTTCGCTGATTGGACAGGTAAAAAAAATTGGCCGGAGAAAACCCGCAAACCCAGACGACGTACTGAAGGAAAATGAAAATTGAGCGGAAGTACGTTGGAGGGCGGAGCCAGGCTATCTTAAATGACACAGTTTGCCAATTTTAATGTTTTATATAGCCTGTCATAACTGAAAACCTTTTTTGGACCATCTATGTATCTATGAAAGTCTATGAAAGTAATGATAACTTGCAGTTTAGTAAGTGAACCGGTTGATTCAGTAATGGCTCAGACTGATTCAGTGAGTGCATTCATGTAGGATACATCAGACTGATTCAAACCAGAAACTCTTAAAGTGAGAGAGAGTTTTTGAACCATTCATGCAGACCTGAGGATTCAGCAACACAGAAAACACTGGCATAGTCGAACCATTTACTATTTCAAATATCTGAATTAGACACTTTGAAAATGTAGGCTGTCTTTGTTAATTCCATAAGACAGCGGCAGGCTGGCTTTTTGTAACCTTTCAGCACTAATGCAAACATCTTAATTACACCAGTGTGTGTGAGTGAAATTTCCTTTTAGTAGGTTTCTTCTTTTCTCTCACAATTGTTCTGTGAGCTACATGTATATGGAGAGCAGATGTTTGTCTAATAAAGGGCTGAACACAAATACTAGTTTCTATAATTCTCTTTCCCTCCATATTATATCTCTAGGTTTTCTCTACTCTCAGCAATAACACAGAACGGCAGGATTAATTAGGCTTGGCACGAAATGCTCCATTCCAATAAATCACTCCATTATCTCGTAAGCTCGGTAAAAACAGCCTCTCATTTCCTGCGTGCACGAGGCAAGGTCGCGTTTTAACCCTCTTTTTCTTGCTGTGGCTGTGTATTCCTCGTTGTCTAAAGCTTTGTCTTTGTCGCCCAAAATGGACAACTTCCTGATCAAAAACGACCCTGCATGCCTTCGCAGTTTGCAAACCCTTTGGCTGTGGTTTGACTTTGCCAAGGATGAAAATGTGGGTAGGCTGAATGGGTTTATCATAGTGCCGTCTGTTTATTTAGATCAAGCTGATGATGGAATCCAGCATCTCCAAAAAGTTTATTGCACCTGTGACCAATCACCGTGACAACTAGGGCTTTTTGTGTGAAGATAGTGTGTACATGCATTAAACACGCCAGGTGCCGCTACTACCTGCCCCAGCCCCATCTGCAAAGCAATGAAAGAAAAAAAAAAAGACACCTGGAGTATGAGAACCGTAATAGATCATGCTCTGTTCATACCGCTGGGATGGACAGGTATGATTTATAGATGCTCAAAAAAATGGGTCAGGATGTATTTCTCTCTGACTCTCCCTCTCGAAGAACCAGGGGCTTAAGAGCTTTGTCTTTCTTGGACGGCTGGACAAACATATTTAGCTGAAAAGCTATTGAAGACGCGAGCCAGGCCGCTCCAGACGTTGAGTTTCATGCAGGAGCTGTGGGGATCTACCATGGGGGTGTCTGAGGGCTTAAAGTCGGCTTTGAGATGAGTCCAGTCAGATGCTTATGTTGTTGTAGCTGTTGTTTTAGCCTCATGTGCCTCGCTCTACAGTTGTGGTGAATTAATTGTGGTTGATAATTCTTTTACTAAATGGTAGAGCTCAGGGAAGTTTTCGAATGTGCAACTGACTAAGATTAGTATTACTATACAAGATCTTGACCAACAATGTATGCACCTCTTGATGGAAATAAATGTTGTGATGTTATTTCCATCAAGAGGTGCATACATTTTTGGTCAAGATCTTGTATTGCCAATGCAAGAGTCCATCACTCTGTAAAGTCTCCTCCAGCACATCTCAAAGACTTTCAAATGAATTTAAGGTCTGGATTCAGAGGTGCCAATTCATGTGTGAAAATGATTCTTCATTCTCCCTCCCAACCATTCTTTCACAATTTGAGCCTGATGAATCTTGACATTGTTATCCTGGAATATGGCCATGATGCATTCCTACATGGTTGTTTAAGAAATGAAAAGCTACACACTCAATTAGGGTTAGACAAACTGTTGCCAAACATATAAAAGGCTAGAAACATAATTATCACTGCAATAATGATCCAATCACAGACTCTTAAAGGTGCAGTGTGGGATTTTTAGCGGCATCTAGTGGTGAGACTTGCAAATTGCAAACGGCAAGTCACTCGCGGCCTATCCCTCGGTTTTCAAACTCGAATGAGAAGCTACGGTGGCCGACGTAAGACAAAATATGTCGTCGTCTGAGTCTGAGTCAGCAGCAGAGAATAGTAAGTCAAGCAATGAGGTTTCTTTAGCGCTGTTTGTTCGCTTTCGGCTACGATAGAAACATACATTCAGACCTTCATAGAAGGGGATTCCCGCGCCTATGTAGATATAAATGTCTCATTCTAAGGTAATAAAAACATAACGGTTCATTAAGTAAGGTCTTTATACACCACTGAAAACATAGTTATGGATTTTATATTGCATTTCTGTCAATAGATCCTCAGAAATATTACACAATGCACCTTACATAATATAATAATAGTAATCAGCTGATTGTCTCACGAACGTAACCAGCACATTCTCCCCACACAGCAAACCCATAATACAGCGAGGGAGAAGACCCACATGAAACTATGCAACTATATATTTTTTCTAACAGGGTAGTAAAAGTTTAGCTGGCTAATATGAGCTGTTACTGTGGCTGAGCTGGTTAAAGCGTTAAGCCTTGTTTAAACTCGACGCGTCTGCATGAGCCCAAAGGTGCGTGCGGCAAAAATAACGTGATTGTGACAGCGCGCGCGCCTCCGCATCCCCTAGACACCACTTACTACACACAATAGGCTTTTTTTCTCTGATTTTGGAAACTCGATCGACTTAAAATGCTTCCAAGATCGACGGGTTGGTGATTCCTGTAACTGTTTACGGTCAATGACAAGAGTAGCCTACTAATCAGCTGTCTCACGAACTTAACCAGCACATTTATCCCCACATAGCAAAGCCATAACACAGCAAGGGAGAAGAATTAATTTACATGAAACAATCCAACTACATCTTTACACCACTGACAAGGGAAAAGTCACTACTCACGGTGTTTATGACTAGCTTCTTCTAGCTTCCTGCGGCTTCTCTTTCAATGTAGTGACGAAACGCGCTCTGTAACGCTGTTTGTTCGCTGTCGGCTACGGTAGAAACATGACGTCACAATATGGCGACCTTCATAGAAGGGGATTCCCGCGCCTATGTAGATATAAATGCCTCATTCTAAGGTAATAAAAACATTACGGTTTATTAAGTAAGTTCTTTGTACACCACTGAACACATAGTTATGGATGTCATATTGCATTTCTGTTAATAGACACTCAAAAATGTTACACATTGCACCTTTAAGCATTTGCCTATTTAAATCCAAACAGCAAATTTTTTTTTTTTTTTTTTGGCCGAGCAATGTGTATGTGTAATTGGTTTGCTGGTCTTAACTGACTTATTTCAGCAGGGGTATCATACTACTTTAAATTATGATTAGCTTGTATCTTGGCTTCAGTTTCACAGTATAGCTTTCCCAACACTGATCTGGACAATATGCAATATACATTAAAACGTGAGAAAGAACGAGACACAGGAAGGACGGACAGGGTCGGAAACCGAGGGGTATAGGGTGTCTTGGGATCAGGAAGTCAAGTGTGCTCACTGAAGCATGCTAACACAGCCTGCTAAAATGTGCCTGTTCGAGGCAGGCTATTGTACCTGCTGACGTCCTGCTGCTGCCAAGTCAACCCACATGAGTTCTCTTCAGAGTGACTCAGTAACCCTCATACAACATTTATGTAATACCCAAGCTTTCCTAGCCTTCTCCTCTACCTCCTACCCAGCGCCACAGGGGGACCCAGACGTCTCGCCCACCTCTTAGCTCCCTGTCTCTCCCCTTCGATAATGTGAATGCCTCACTCCTGCTGTGATGGACAGCCTTAGCACATGAAACGCATATAGAGAATATGTTCAGAGGAAAGCCGATGTCAGCCACTGTAAAACAAGACCATTCTGTCAATGAAACGTGCAACAGGCATTGAGGCCTATTGACCACATCTGCTTATGTGTCTCAGACCCTATTAATGTATCAGAACCTTGAGAATCATTCCCCCTTGGGAAATACTAGGGAGAAGTGAACAGCTCAGGTTTACACGACCTGGGACCTGCTAGAGAAGTTTGAGAACATTTAAATACATGCACTGCATACATACTGTAGATCATTAGTAGCTTTTTTGCCTGCTTTTATTAGATTAAAATGCATTTTTAAAAATGAATTACTTTATACAACAGTTCATTCTGGTTCTCAAATCTGATTGGCTGAGAGCCTTTTCCAGCCATGCAATATTGTACAAGTATCACCACGGGAACCGTTTCGCCGTTTGAATCACTCCGCTTACACTGTTTCTCACAGCGAGTGTCATGGCAGACGAGCAAACTACCATCATTTTTTACAAATACTACTGTTGTTGTGTCAAATAATGTAGGTTTAAGAGTTTTGTTTTTTAAAGTGAGAATGTAGCTAGTTATTTAGACCTCAAATATGCGACTTGCATTTATTTAACAATTTGTTTAGAAGATGTGAGCTCCAGACCGTCAGCAGCCGTTCAGCGCTCATATACCCAACGAGAACAGCTTTATCTTTGCCAGTCCTTTGGGAATTTGCCTCTGGCTCTTATACTGTTTAAACATGAGGTGTATCATTCATTTTCGGTAGGCTATATCAGACGGGAAATCTTTGGTCTTATTAATCTATTACTTGTTCCACAGCAAATCGATTTGGCTAAAGGCAAAGTTTCATAACTTTTATATTTTTATTTAACTGAAATCCTGTAACATAACTAGCTCTGCTTTTGTACTTTTGACTGGATTGTTTGCTTGTGTTTATTTCCTATTATAAATACTTTTTATACTCTTATAATGGCAAATATATATTTTTACCCTGGGACCAGACATGAGTTCTATTTTTATGTATTTTTTTTATATTCTTTAAATTATTACTTGTTTGTGCTTATTCTTATTGGTTCAAAATTCATATTTCTGATTTTACTTTTAAAAATTTCTTTAGGATTTTCCATTGACGTGGCTTTCGGATAGAAATCGTGGAACTTTTTTTCTTTGAATCTTTCAGTCTGTTTATTTGAATGTTATTGTAAAGTTAACTTATCGGCATCAGATCTAGCAATACATCATCATCATCATCATCCGATAAATGTAAGTGCAACATGTCAAACAGTTTTTACTGAAATTAACAATATAGCCAGTCAAGCAACATGGCAGTGTGTTTTAAATATTGTGATGGGTTTCTGAACGGTAGAGTGCTGGTTTATGTCAAATGGCTGACTGGAAAGCCAAACGTTTGGTCTTGCATTAGTCCATAAGTGGAAAACACAACACACCAAAAGGGCAATGTAATCAGCCAGAGGTCAAGAGCCTGGTTGAGGGGAACGGCTTCTAGTCACAACAAGCTTACGAATTGCACCATTGTCACACAGAGAAAAACTGTGAAAACAGCTTCCCTCATTCTCTTTTTCCCACTAGGATTCAAGAACCTCACAGTAACAATTAGGCCGTCATAACATCTCCCGTCAAGAACAAAAATCTCCAGACTGCTCTGGGATACCAGATGGCTCAAGTATTTGGTGTTTGGAGAACAAAGATGTTCAGTGGTACGGCAAATCAGAAAGAGACCGAGACACTGGCGCTTACAGTCCAACTGGAAAGTTCACCTGTATCAGGCAGCAGATCACTGTCTGGACACATACTGGTTCACTTTAACAATGATTTTTTCCAGCGGATGAACAAAATCCATCCTGCTTTAAAGAGCTCGAACATTTAAAGCGGCTGACGACAAAAATGCAGCGCGTGTTGAAAATAAACAGAACGATTTTGTGCGTTGATGTGGGTGCTAATAAGGTATTTGTTATATCTTTATAGTTGACGTTCTTGGTGCGAAAGGGCCTTTACTCAATATTTCAAGTTAAGTACAATTAAAATGCTTATGCAGAAGAAAATCCAAACCTAAAGTTCTTCTAACTTAATCTGG
Source organism: Rhinichthys osculus (assembly GCA_029959095.1). Lineage (NCBI taxonomy): Eukaryota > Metazoa > Chordata > Actinopteri > Cypriniformes > Leuciscidae > Rhinichthys > Rhinichthys osculus. Next base: position 8,445,074 of record JARWKJ010000007.1, on the reverse strand, counting down.
GAGTTTAACTTATATGTGGAAAAAAAAAAAAATATGCAAGTGATTGCCTTTACTAGTAGTTTTGGCAAGACGAGGACATTTTATTTATTTCATACACAAAGGTAATTCAAAGTGCTTTTCATCAAAAGGAATTAAAATAATCAAGATAATCAACAGATGCATAAATAACATCATGCATAAGATGTAAAAATAACAATAGCAGAGAATAAACATGATTAAAATGATTACTAAATTCAAAGTCTTGTGAGGAAAAGGCTGATATTTACCACAGCTCTCAAATGTCATTTGAGTTCACGTATAACTTGCCGATTCAAGATGCGTCGCGCCAGGTGTTTAACAGCAACAATTTCTTGAAAACTTGTGAATGCTTGCTTTGCAGTTTAAGTACCACACAACTTTTTCTATTATGTACCGGTAATGCTCTAGACAGTTTGAGCCTAAAGACATAGAGATGGAGTGCACTAACACATCTTCATCTGCTGGGAAGCTTGTTCGGCTGTTTTTGGGCTTTTTTCTTTGTGTTTTATTGGAGAAGCTTTAGTGGACCTTGTTGTTGTTGCTCTCCTCTGGGGTTTAGTTTAGCTGTGTAGTTGTGCGTAATGGAGTGGACTTGCGTGCAATACTGGTTCAGCTAAACACCCAATGCTTCCATTGGGCACAATAGCTGAAGGGATTACAACTCGAAATGTGCTGTTGACAAAAGCTGAAAGCTGTTTTCTGTTTATGTTCTCCTCAAGTGAAAAAGGGACCCAGGTTATACACTCCCAAGTCAATCCGTTGACTTACCCAGCCGTTGGTTTTTTCACAGCAGGTTTGTCAAAAGCTCAGTTAAGATGTATAAAGACCCTGAGGTTATCTCTCCCCCTCTCTCTCTCTCTATTTCTTCCCATTTAGGTCATTTTCCCTTTGGCTTATCATTTTTCACAGTACTCATCAGTAAACATCATCACCACCATATATAAAATGGAATTATTTTTCAGACATTAGTTTTAAATTTCTTGGCATTGTGTTTCTGGTGGTGCTCTATTACATTGACAGGTTTAGAGAGACCTCCATTACAAAATAGCACCATGATAATACAATGGTATAGTGGTGGACGGCTTTCAAGAGCTGGGGAACACATACCACTTATTAATGGGAAAATGTATACTTTGATTAGATTTTTTCAATTCACTATAATATTCCAGGGTCATAGGTTGTTAATATATATTTATTTATTTACATGCTTGTTTTCTATTTAGCTTATTTAAAAAAAATATATATATATTTCCACATACCCAGAGTCAGTTTATTTATTTACTTACTTATAACCTATTTTTTCCTAGTTTCCTATTTTTCGTTGCTAAAATACTGATGTTTTTTCCACTATTTTTGTTTGCTAAAATATTGAAATATTTTTATAACATACTAAGAGTGATGTTATTTATTTATTTATTTATTTATCTATATTTTATTTTAATGTACTATTGTTAACCAGGCCTTTATTTAACTTTTTAAATATTATATATTTATTTACTTACCAAGTGTCATATTTTTTTTTATTTTCTTATAATTTGTTTTCTAAATTTGTTCCCTAAAATATTGTTTTTTTTTATTCCAAACATACCAAGAGTGGCATTATTTATATGTATTTATATTTAAATAAATATAATATTAATAATAATAATTGTTATTATTAATAATAATAATAATAATAATAATAATAATAATAATAATAATAATTGTTAATAATAATAATAATAATTGTTAATAATAATTGTTAATAATTGTAATAATAATTCTCATCATTTAATTTAATTACGGTAGGAGGCTGAATCAGTCGTTCCTCAAGTTTAATAATATGTTTAAATGGATAAATAATTAAATACTTTTAACTTTTTAAATATTATATATTTATTTACTTAGCTACTTGTGTTATGTTTTTTATTTGTTAAAATATTAAACCACTTACTTACCAAGTGTCATACTTTTTCTTCTTTTTTTTTCTTATAATTTGTTTTCTAATTTTGTTCCCTAAAATATTGATTTTTTTTTTATTCCAAACATACCAAGAGTGGCATTATTTATATTTATTTATGTAAATGTTATGTATTTACTAGCTAAATGCTATATATTTAACTATTTCATATATTTGTTCTTTTATTTTGTTTATTCCAAGTCTTTTGATTTTTATGGTAGCATATTTACATACATTTATACAAATTAGACTTCGTTCATTCAATTATTTCTTTGTCTAATTTTCTAGTTGCATATCACTTTTTTTTTAAAACATAGCCACTACAGCGCTAAAGACTGTTGGATTCTGGACAGCCTTGTTATCTGTAATCCATGATCTGATCTGTTATTTGATCATTTTGTTAGCCTTGCCCTGCTCTTGCTGGATCTGACCCTGAACGATCTCTGCTCACTAAATCACTTCCACAAGGTCAGTTCTAGCTAATGGCTGATGTTGAAATAGCACTCAGTCAGATCAAAGTGTAGATATCTTGTAAATAAGCTGTATATATACCACACACACCTTTTTATTCATTCCACTCTCCTCTGCCTCTTCTCGCTTAAATCTTTTCCCACTTCTTCGACTGGGTCTAGCTTGCAGCAGTGGAAGGTGTGTGAAGGTTAGCTTACGACTCATGCAGGTCTCCGTCACACGTTCATATGTTCTGTTCACACGGCACGGATTGGGGCCGAAGGTGAACTCTGGTAAAATGGAGAGGCAGACAGAGAATTTCAGACCCATTTTACCAACGACAGACCCGTCACAGAGAGACCACTGAATACAGATGAGTGTCTCTTTCTCTGTCTGTTTTTCTCTCTCTGTCTCTGTCACACTCTCTCTCTGTTGCTGTCATTTTCTGTAGCTTTGTCTCTAATCCAAAGCCCTTATATAAAGATGGATAAAAGATTTTTGAGATTGAGAATTTCAAAGAAGTAGCTAATTAATATTATCTCTCATCATAACTTGCATATACAGAATATTTGTATATTGGCAGACTCTTTTATTCAAACTGACTTTTAGTGCAAATTTCCAACTATACTTTTTATCAGCATGTGTGTTGTGTTCCAATAATAATAATTATTTTTATTAATAATAATAATTGTAATAATAATCCTCATCATCTAATTTAATTAGGAGGCTGAATCAGTCACTGTTCCTCAAGTTTAATAATATTTTTAAATGGATAAACTTGAATGCCAATAGCATTAATATCACTTTAATGCGAAATTCATATTCAATGCCTAGCATTTAGAGAATAATCTTATTGTACAACCTTAAAGTGGAGATGCATGCTAACAAGATTATGTTTGTGATTCATGTCGACATCCCTGCAGGGATTTGTTTTTTCGTCTTTTTGAGAGGAGGAAGAGGGTTTTTGAAAATAAAAAGTGGGCCCATCAAAACAATTATGTTCATATTCTGCTCCACTCCACATAAATGAGGATGAGCCACTATTTCTGTGGCTTTACTGAGAGGAAGACAGAATATCATGTTTAAACTTTGAGGAGCATTTTATTGCTCGGATGTTTATTGCTATTTTGTTGATCCTGGAACAACATTCCTGTCTGAAAATGTAGTTCTAAACCTTACCCTACCCATAACTTATCCCTAAAATCAGAGGGAAATTATAGGTCGATAACACCGATGTAGAAGCACCTGACCCTAACCCAAGTCTAAACTTGACATAAACTGTAAACTTGTCTCTCAAATCTGATTGGTTGATTTGAATGTTGTTCCAGAATCATGTTCACCGGTTAGTGCTATAAGAATTACATAGCTTAGATTTGGTCTTGGTAGAATTCTAAGAGAAATTATTGAGTTCTGTAACTTTTGCAGATCATGGCACATCTGAGAAGAGTTTGAGACACTGTTGAGGTCTCTTCTGAAACTCTGACACATGAGAATCTGACACATTAGCATCTTTTTCTTCTCAACATGAAATCAAGATGCATTTTTTTCGTTCCTTTCTTTTACTACAACACATTTCTGGTCCTCTTCCTCTTTTGAATATCTAGAGGTGATGCATACAAGATTACTCTAATACTCTTATATTTCTCTGAATGAACATCTAACAAGAAAGTCATTTAAGCTTTTTTTTCTCTCTCTCTCCATTTAGTCTCTTTGCCATCTGAGAGATAGAAAGATAGAAAAATCTTGTGAAATTATGTAAAAAAAAAAAAATTCCTTAAAAAAAAGTAATTTAAAAAAGCAAAAAGTCTGTGCAAGATTAAACAACCCTTTTTTGGAATGAACTTATACGCTGCAACTTGTATTATCCAATATCAGTTAACAATGCTAGTGTGATAAACTGTCAGACAGTGCTTATTTTGTACTATTTTAACCTTTTGCGGAATTCGGATACATTCGGACACGTAATTACATTTGGCACGTCGCACGGCCCATTCCGTATTTGTATTTGGCTGACACATCCAATATATTTTAAACACCTGCATTAATGAAAACAAACAGATCAGGTATTTATTGACATGATGATAAAGGGAGGGTTAGCATTTCCTGAGAGAGAAACGGAGAGGGAGAGAGGGAGAAATAATTGTTTATTGATCTATCCTCTGCATTTAGGGAGTGCATTAAACCCGAGGACAGATTGCTGGTGTCTGTCAGAGATGTGGGGAGGAGGGTGTGGAGCAAATGTTCTGCAGATATTGCATGAAGGAGAGTGAGAATCGATGAATGCGATGTGTTGCGAGCGTCGAATTCCCAATGTGAGGGCGGGGGATGAGCTACAGAGCGATTCACACATATTTGCTGGATGAGTCATAGTTTTTCCTTATAGAATCTTCAGGGATGATTTGAATGTGAACCTTTGCTGGACACAAAGTCCTATTAAATGGAGGTGAATAATGTAGTTCCACCTATGGTTTTCTGTGTGATCACAACTTGGAGGAAATGAAAAACTTTAAAGAGATCTGTTTAATGTTCCAATTTGTTCTAACAATGAGAATGAATATCAAATGGTGTTTGCAACCTCCTTTACTTCTGTTTTATGATGCATTTATGACTGTAACAGGATATTCAATTGGAAAAAATAGACAGAGAATGGTTCTTGTTTCTTTAGAGAATTGATTGAATATTGAAAAATTGCCTTTATATACTAGATTGTTGCCAGTAGTTTGGAGGGGATGAAAAAAGTTCAGAAATAAGAGGATTTGGTGACATAAGCCAAAAAAGGAAAGTGGGTTCAGAGATATTAGATGCAGTTATGGCATTTTGATGAAAAATTATGGATGGGTGGATTGATATAAGAAGGATTAGGCAAGGCAAGTTTATTTATATAGCACATTTCATACACAATGGTAATTCAAGGTGCTTTACATAGAAAAATCTAAAGAAATAGGAATAATTAAAACAGTTAAGAATAAAGAGATTAAAATAATCAAAAGAAATAAGAATAATTAAAACAGTTTAGAATAAAAAATTAAATAAAATACAGTACAAACAGTCGGACACAGTGGCACAGTGCTCATTCAGTAAATGCATAGCTAAATTAGGAACATGTATTAAAGTAAATAGCTGCCTTTTTTACTTTGTGTTGACCAAGTCTTTTTTATAATAATAATAATTCGTTACATTTATATAGCACTTTTCGTGGCACTCAAATCGTTTTACATATTGCGCCACAATGCCCACACACCAGCTTATTGGTGGACAGGAGATGGAGTGATGAAGCCAATCATTATTAATGGGGATGATTAGGAGGCCATGATGATGGACAGAGGACAATAGGCAAATTTGGCCAAGATGCTGGGTTACACCCCTACTTTTTTTATTTTATTGAAGGACATCCTGGGATTTTTAATGACCACAGAGAGTTAGGACCTTGGTTTATCTTCTCATCCAAAGGATGGTGCTTTTTGACTGTATAGTGTCCCCATCACTATACTGGGGCGTTAGGATCCACACAGACCACATACGAAATTATCATAAGAAAAACTTGTCTTCAACATAATATTTGAAACCTTGTGATTTCAGTAATGACTCAGAGTGTTCTCAGATTTGGCAATCAAGTGATCTCAATATAAACTCACAAGTTTCTCATCAAATTCTTCAAAAAACAAATTGCCTGGGCCAAGTTATCTGTTGGTGCTTTCTTTCGCACCGGGTAGTTATAGGAACTAGCCACCAGGGTGGTCCCCTGAGAATACAATTTTCCCCTAGGGACTTTTTCCTGGTTGCCTTCAAGTTCACACCGCCAGTAGGAACTAATGTAAGATGCCCGACAGTGATTTAAATGTGGCATTCAACAACGCCATGATCTAAGCTATGTTTTTGTTGTGTGTCTTGGGTTTTGTGATAATGGAGATGGAATGTGTTATGTGATTGAAAGAGCAAATAGGAAGGGCTAAGAGATTAAATTTACGACAACTTGCAGTGCTACAAATCATCGAGGCTTAGAAAAGAACACAACGCAGACAAAGGCGACAGGTAAATGCTTTTAAATGTAGCTTTCTGTATGGCCCATCTATCGCTGTTTTCCATGTTCGTGGAGTAAATATATGTAAACTAAAGCGTTTACACAATGTTTTGTATGGCATGCGTTCGGACAATCAAGGTATACTTGCATCGCTGGTAGTTCCTATTGTGCTGGGTTAGACCCTATGAAATAGGAGATAATTTAGTCCCCCAAAAGGCGTTCCTATAACTACATTCGTTCCCAGTTCCTACGGTGTGAACTTGGCAAAAAGCAGGTACTTCCGCCAATAGTTATAGGAACTATGAAAACGTCCTTCGATGCGAAAACCCCTCGTGTCCATGTTTGTTTTCCATAAGGAATTTTTGCGGGAAACATAACAGGACCATGAAGCATCACCAGGAAATTATTGGGAGAAAGGGGGATATCTTGGACATAATTTTGATCTACATGCTTACCAGACCAGATCTCCAGCACAAGACTAATACTTAAATTGAAGTTTAACTTGTTTAACTGAAGTCTCCAAAACTTTAAAGGATTAATAACATTATCCTCTTGGATGACACATATACAAAATGTATGATGCAATGTTGATATATTGAACATTTCTAGACTACATTTAGTTTTTCTTCTTTTATCAAATGAGATAAAGGCGCTAGTCTGCGCCACAGTCCTCTGAGACTTTAAATCCAAGTCAGACTTCATTTGACTTCATTTGATTGACCCCCTAACCACATGACAGGAGCTGTCTATCTGTCTCAAACATTCAATCCCGTCTCTCACACCTCTCTCCCAGCGGCTCTCTCCCCTTTATCGCTTCCTTTTCTTTTTGTCTGTTAGTTACTCAAGTTGCATTCTGAATGACTGCTGTCCGGGCCTTTTTGGAGGGTTGTGACAGCTCCCTCGTGGCCAAGAAGTGCGAAAGGACCTGATAGGAGAGTTTTATTGTAAACGGGCAGCTCTGGGTCTGCCTGTCATTGTTACGATAGCCGCGCGTCCTGGAAGGAACAGTTGGTTTATTCATTCTCTCCCGTTTCTGATGCAGTGTGGGATTTGTATTCCCAGATGGGGCTGGTTCTAGCTGAAATGTGAGAGTGCTGGAGCGATGGGCTGGACAGGTCAGCGGTGAGATCAAATAGAGGTCTGTAATAAAAGACTTAAGAGAATAAAAAAAGAATAACTACTTATGTACATCTAATCATAGTGCTTGAATGATTTGAAGCACTGCAGTAGCATTGGCATTGTGTTCAGGGCTGTTTCCATAAAGCATCGTAAGCCTAAATTGTTCGTAGAGACCATTCGTGGCAATTCTTCTACGATCAAGCTTAGGCTACGATTAAGCAAGTCTCAAAATTTGTAAAAAAAAAACTTGTAGCATTTAAATTGATTTATTTATACAATTACCCTTCTCAAGAACTCTTGAGAAGGTTAACGTTTTGGATTTTTAAGAATCAAATAAATGTAATTATTTTTGTTTGTTTGCGATCTATTGTTTATTAGCCATAATTGTAATATCACTGCTTCCGTATTTGCTGGTTATAAAGCCTACTGAGCACACACGCATTTGCAACACAACACATACTCTTTTTTAGTACTTGATTTGTAACCTTAGCTACCTGCTAAAATAACTGCCACAAGAACAGTGAAGCCAGTGTACTGTACTGTAATGCAGTACTGTAGTGTTGGTTTTATGCTTTGTTCTAGTTTGACAGAACATTAACAGTGAATAAGTTTTGTTTAAATTGCACCTTTCCGTAGCTCAAGGTCACTTTACACTGTACATTACAATACATTTACACACCCACACACACATTTCAAACACATTGCAAACACATAAGGACACATAGCCACATTATCCAAAGTACATGTTAAGATAGATATGTTTTTAGCTGAGTCTTGAAGGTAACCACAGAGATATCACGAAGTGTAAGGGGTAGTGAATTTCACAATTTAGGAGTATTGACACTAAATGACCTTCCACCTACAGTGGACAAGCGAAAACAAGGGATGGACAAGAAACCAAGTTCAGCTGATCTAAGGGACTGGGACCATGTAGATCAGACAGATATGGAGGCGCAAGACCATTTAATGCCTTAAACGTTAGAAGTAATATCTTAAAGTGAATACATGATGCCACGGGTAGCCAGTGAAGGTCATGAAGCAGAGGAGTAACTCTTGCTGCTGAGATTTGAACATACTCTACTGTAATCTTGCAATACATTTTTTGGGGCAGACCTAGGGGTGGGCGATATGGCAAAAATATCATATCACGATTTTTTTCAGGAAAATCACGATTAACGATTTTATCACGATTCTTTTTCATGTTGGTTTTACTATTTTGCAAGTGACTGAGCATTACAGCCAAACTAATGTCCCTATTTAAAAAAAAGCCTTATCGGTAACAAAAGAAAAAAGAATGGCAGACATTTAGGCCAAAGTGGCGAAGATAAAAATCTTTATCATTATTTTCTTTGTTATTAAGAATTAGGAACAAAGATACACATTAAGCATACACAACTTAATATACAAATGAAATAAACAGTGCTTTATTTTTTCAGCTACAGTAGGGGTATTTAACAGTAGCATTGAAGAAAGTAATTAGGCTAAATGAACAAATCCGAAAATAAAACACAACATAGACTTCACTGTATAAATTATACATTGATTATTATTAAAGCTACTACTAAAGTTCTCAGTCAAGAGCAGTGAGTGATTTCCTCTGTGTTTTGTTGTTTTATTAACATTAAAGGGATAGTTCTCCCAAACATTTTAATTGTCATCATTTACTCTCTCAAGTTGTTTTAAACTCGAATAAGTTTCTTTCTTCTGTTGAAAATAAAAGTTATTTGGAAGAATGTGGCTAACCAAACAGTTGCTGTACTCCAGTGACTTCCATAGTATATGTTTTCCTACTATGGAAGTCAACTGTTTGGTTAGCCACATTCTTCCAAATAACTTATTTTCAACTGAATAAATTAATACAGGTTTGGAACAACATTAGAGTGAGTAAATAATGACAGAATTTTTATTTTTGGGTGAACTATCTCTTTAAGGACAAGAGGCAGCTTGTTTACTAACTGGCTACTGTCGATTTAAGAGCTGCACGCGACGCGTCTAATATACACGCATTTGACAAGCAGTTTTTCTCTCATTTTTTTTCTGTTTGCTTTCACTTTAGACATAACTTTGTTTATGTAAACCTTGTGTGTATTTGACAATATTAGCGCAATACGACTTGAAAGATAACTTATAACGTAGTCCAGTAAACAGACGCTGTTAGACAGGCTTTTAGTGCCCGTGTGCTTCAGGTGTATGCGCTCAGAAAGCACACGTCAGAACAGCGCATCAGCACGTGAATTACATGTTTAACCAGCAAGGCTTTAAAGCAAATGCAAATAATGAACTTATGTGAACTGCAGTGTCCCGTTCCTCTGCGTTAACATTTGTTGTATGTTGAGACGGAGCTCGGCGCCAGAACTGGAACTGATAAAATGCACGATACTACGATATTTCTTCAAAAGCAGATCGTGGAGACATTTTAATCGTCCACGATCAAAAACCGTAATATCGCACACCCCTAGGCAGACCAAGAAATAGAGCATTGCAATAATCCAGACGTGATGTGATTAATGTATAAATTAAGGTTTTAGCATCAGCTAGAGAAAGAGAAGATCAAAGATGTACAATAACAGTGGCGGGTAGGTTTCTGTTGGCACTTGAGCTAAAGTGGGCCTTGTTTTGAATCCCTAATGATCATTAGCGGACTTGCAGATGTGGCCCAGATGTAAGATTGAGAGGCCAGTGAGATGGCTGGTGGGATTGTTAGCTGTTCTCTGAGGGCTTTGGCTCATCTTCAGATTAGCAAGGCCAGGTGTTGGCTTACCCAGTCCCCAGGGGTCCTCCATGACACGTCAGGATGGCCTTTGCAAATGCCAGTACAGAAAAATAAGGATATGACTGGCTCCACTGAGGCTAATTACCTCTGCATGAGTATTCATGAGAATCTGTAGGATTTTTTATCTCCTTTTTTTTAAACTTCCATGTTATCCATTCATTTCCCCAGGCACATTTGAGAAGGTTAACGTTTTGGATGAAGTCCACCGAATGGTTGTGAGCGGGATTTCGTGCCAGCATCGGAAGAGAAGGGTCTGATCGGAGAAACGTACCTGAAACTGAAGAAAATCATATTGGCAGGAAATTTAGTGTTGGCATCTGTTCAGTTCTGGAAGGGTGACAAGATTTTATCAACATTTCAGCCAGATCTTACAAAGTTTGGGGTTTCATCAAGTTTCATTTCACCCAGTCAAGAAACAGCTCATGCATATTCCAATGTTTGTTGTTGTTGGCAGGAAGCATATTTGGTTGGAAATGTCCGCAGAGATGAAGGTAGGTGCATTTAGTAGACAAGATGGTCCGGTAGGGTGTCACATTACCGTTAAACTTCCTTGGCAAAATGGATGAAGGAAGGAAGCCACGTCCTTCTAAGGACAAGTTTGTTCAGGGAATCTGTTTATAGGTCGATTCTGAACTTTGTTAAATCATGTGGAGTTTCCTGTTGGTGAAAATTCATACATATCTAAATTGCAAAGCTGAATATTTCAATTCATGAATTCTGCTTGCTAATTGCTGTTTGTGGCATGCAGTTTAGCATGCTGGTAATTGAAATTTCTGCACTGGCATGCTCTGTCTGATTTAAAGGATTAAAGTATGCTGGCGTGCCAGTCCCTCCGCTGTTTTCTGCCCAGTAAAAAATGCCTTTTGCTTTGACTGTTTAATCAGATTTAGCCTAATCTGTTCCACAGCAAATGAGTGCGTCTAACAGCGAAGCCGGTTGCTTTTGTTGCGGACCCAATCGTTTTTGCCCCAGAATTCCCCTTGGTGTCGTCAAGGCCAACAGATATGGACCATCTCCTAACAGCTTTCCTGCTCCGCGGTGAGCCAATTGCTGCCAAGACCACGTCACACTAAGCCAGAGAGTTATCACCTCCAAACATCCCCGCACATTCATCAGCTCTCCATTATCAGAGATCTGTTTCTCTCTCGGCCAAACACAGGCCACTGTGGACAGCTCATATTTACTGCCTGAGTCTTTTTAACCCTTTTAGTTATTTTTGGGGTCTCATATGATTAATATTTATTATATTATCTTAATAACCAAAATAATTGTCTGTACTATAATGGATAATTTGTCATTTAAATGTAGCTTGAATCATGTTTTATTTTATAAGAAGACAATGCTAATATTCGAATCAGGATTGTGCACCGTTGAGAACTGAATTGAGAATGCAACATTTGAATATAATTTGATTTAATTAGGTAGCAAACATGATGCAGAATTACAAGGAATGTATGCAAGTGAAAATAAATGAACTAAAATTCAAATAAATTCATGCAACTGCTTTATGAATAGAACATCAGTTTGACCAGATAAATATTGAATGTTTGTTTGACAAAGCCTTGTTAAAAAGTTTAAAATGCATTGATGTTTACAGACAGACAGACTGACTTAAAGATTAATGAACTGAATTGATAGGGAGCCAATTTAGTTCCGAATTTTGTTCGATTCTATTTGGATCCAAATGGTGTAGTTACAACATCTACCAGCAGGGGTTAATTAGGGTTTTGTGGAAAGAGAAGGATACAACTTCAACAATATCTGCTAATACTGTTTTGATTTGGTAAGAAGAGCATATTTGCTTAGATTTTGAAGTAAAAAAATAATTAGAATTATTTTCTTTGTGACTCCAATCGTACAAAGTTCAGTAAATGTCATCAGCAAATTAGAGTTAAGAAGCTTTTGTGCTGATCTGCTCTAATTGTATTTGGTTTCAAGAGAACGTGTCAGCTTTCTTTTTTTCCCTTTGACAATGTTGTTTTTTACTTGGCTTTAATGGCAAGAGAGAAGAGTACAACAAAGCTGCAAACAAAGATGTACCGCTGTGGTGTGAATGGAACTTGCTGTTGCCCTTTCCCTTCCTCTTTTGTCAGCTCTTATCTCGTAGCGGCGTTATTCACAGGGCGACGGTAGCAGACAAAGAGATGCTGCTCTACCTTGTAAGTCATTTAAACGTCCGCAGTGAGATTACAGCTGACGTGGCAAACCGGGATGATGTTCAGAGATTCTCCATCTCTCCAGGATTCGGAAATGAGGCCTTGGCTTCACAAAGGAAACAGTGGCTCGTTAAAAGGAACATTGAGTCAGTGCAAAGAGCAATCTCTCCACTAAATTATGGGCTTGGGCTGCCTCTCTTCACACTGCGCCTCTCAAACGTTACTCCCGTTTGCGTGCGAGAACTGGCATCATGGCAATTTATTTTTCCATTAGTGCGAAAGCAACTTAAAGTCACTTCTTGGGCAAAGGCAAGAGTGATTGTAGGGTGAGGCATAATTGCTTTAATTGAGTGGCAAGGCTTTTATGCCATTGATAAGGCCCTATTGATTTCTGGAGCTGTGCACATATTTCATGGCCAATTGCCTGCGCTGTTTTAGTAATTGCTGAACCCGCTCCCTTTAGGAGCGGAGGGGATCGGTCGGTCACAGAGACTAAAGGGATGGCAGATTCACAACGCCATTGACCTGAGCCAAGCAACGTTTATCATGCTGTAGCCACATTGAGAGGTTGTAACAGTGCCTGGTTATTGGCCTGTAAGACCTGCTGTTGGGGCTGTTATCTTTACCCCAGGATTGAGCGCTGCGTTTACGGGGCCTTTGTGGTCTAACTGGCTCGTTTTTAGCTCATTTTTTTGTTTTGTTCTTATGCTATAAAATATGAAGGCAGGGTTTTTCAAACTGGGGTCCAGGGACCAGGGATGTGATAAAGGGCCAATAGAGATTGATTGATTGATTGATTGATTGATTGATTTGGAATGCGTTAACTTTTTACAATATTTATAGTTTAAACGACATGTTGTCATTAAGGCACTTAGTATTTATAATTGGTCCTCTATTTGTGAAAATATGCAGTTGCCATTTATATGAGAGAAATCATATTGGCGTTAAAATGTTTGAAAAGTTGGCTGTAAGGCACAATGTGCTTTGAATAGAGTAATTTGTAGGTAATTATGCTCTTTAGGTTAGCAGTGGTGCTTTTGATGCAAATATTATGTTTTGAACTATAATTTAAAGCGGTATTTATGAAATGTATAAGTGAAGCATACAGTATGGTACAATAGACCACAAGCAGCGTAATGTATAGCCTGACATGCAAGACTGTAAACTATCTTTATGCTTGTGAAGGCTTGTGGCCAGCTCAGTCTGACAAACAAAGATGTAAGACACAACTGACGGCAGGAAGGGGTCAATTACGAGTTTTTTCAATGTTTATTCTTGCGTTCTTGTGCGCACATAAAAACAGAATTCAGGCAATGGGAAACGCCTCATATATCGGCCATGTTGCCGTTTGCTCGCCCCACGCCACGTCTTTGCCAGCGTAAATAAATGTTTCCTCTCCGTCTGTAATATACGCCAGTGAGCCCAAATGAGTCTGATGAGGAATCAACATCCATCACTAGAGAAAAGGGATGAAAAAACCCTCCAAAAGAAACAATCCTGGGGCAAGAATCTGGCCATGGAAAAGGTTAAGCGGCCAGTTAGTCTATTCAATGGCTGTCTCTGTAGGGCCTCAGTGACACAAACTTCGCACTGAGGAATAACTGTGCACGGCTTAATTGTGTTGTGGAAAGGGTACGGGAGACCTTACTGCTGGGTATCTCTCAGACATAGACAGTTTGGTATTCCTCGGAGAGGAGAAAAAAAAAAAAGAGATTTATCTGCTCTTTTACACGTATACCTCTCTGCCCTCGCTATCTGTCCTAGACATTCAGTCGGCCCTCAGAGAGAGTAAGACATAGATGGCTATAGATAGACGGATAAAATAGAGGGAGAGCAAACGCAAGTGCAGTGACATTTGTTTTTAGTTGAAACTTGTTTTCGCATCCGCTAAATCCATTGTAGCCTCTGCACGGCAGGTCACCCCGCTGCTCGTATATTAAACATTGCCCTGGCGCAGCAGCTCAGAGTGACCCGTCACAGGACTAGTTTGTAGATCGTTGAAATTGGCCTGGCTGGCATCTTTACAGCTCTCCTCGGGCTCTTATTATAGTGTAGACCACACAAAATCTGTATTGTTCACTTTACAATGGAAATTGTCCTCATTTACTCACCCTCATATCAACCCATGTGACTATCTTTTTTATAAGAACCTCTTTTGTCCTTACAATGAAAATTGCTGATTATTTTTTTTCCTCTCCAAAACGGACATACTACCTTTAATTGATCTTGATGTCACTAAATCTTATCTCAACATATTTATTGAATGGCTTTATCCTTATTAATCTAATCAATATATAGTTTATATTTGAGGTAACATTTTCTAAAGTTAGACGGCTCAGAAAGTTCCCAGTGGCATTTTATTTTTTAAATATTCAATTTAATATTGTCATTTTAATTCGCAGAATTATTTAATAATACCATGTTTATATCATATATACATGGTATTATTAAATAATTCTGTGAATTACAGTAGATGTACATTTCAGAAATCGTAACCTGCAGGCCGTTGAGTGTAATCATTCAATCTAAAATTATTGTTTATTTTCTTTATGACAATTTCATTAAAAACAAATTTAGGCCACTATATAATTCACATTATGCTGTGCAATTTAGATTTGACTGGGATTGTGTTATTAATTTATTAGCCAATTTGTCAAAATGCATATACATTTCATAGAATATTTGATTTAGTTTGAAGCAAATTGATTAGGGTTTGGAGATTAGCATATTTGCTGTTAACTCAGCCATGTTGTAGGCAGTGGGATTATGGCCCCAAGAGTTTAATTTGCTACGAATTAATCTGCAGGGGCCCCATTTCCCCTTTACAATTGTAACATTTTCAGCAGTGGGACGGCGTGAATGAAAAATGATGGATTTTACTCTCATTTAGCCCACGCTGGCGCAGGCTTGTCAGAGTCAATTATCGTAAGAGGAGAGGCGTCTATGGGAGATCTCACACCTGATAATCTTTCACTGCTTCAGCAATGTGAACTGTCAAAATACCTGCACGCAGTTCCGCGCTGTCACACTGTTAAAGCTCGCGTTTGGGGGGGGGGAAGCGGTCACACCACTGATTGATTATCCCTCTGAATTTGGTGTATTAAAAACTTATGTTTCACCAATATCTTCACTCTACAGAAATTGATAACATGATGCCTCTTTCATCTTTGCTTTTGAAATGTTCAATGATAACCTACCTATATACCAGTATATCATCTATCATTCTGTCCGTGTAAACTGGTGGTAGTTGTTATTTATAGAGTGAATATAGTTATTTTTAATTTGTTTGTAAGTGAAAGGTATACTTTTGATATTCAAATTGTTCATAAACTTTAAATGAATTAGCATCAGCATCTATTGCATGCACATCATCCTGAGAGTAGTGTGGTGGAATCAGTATTTGTGATTTGTTAACCTTGTGTTCTGAGCTTGAATAGTCAGGTATACTTTTCTAGCAAAGTGCTAGTTTTATTGTGTTGACGCCTCGGAGGAAGCGTAGGAGCTGGTGTTAGCATGTTAGTCTTAGCCACGTGGGTGAGAGTTTCGTTGTCCTGACCCTATGGGTCAGTTTGATGCCCTCGGTACCACGAACGGCCATGTTTACAGCACACCTGTCTCAAACGGCCAGCCGAGGGCAGTTTGAGTGGGAGGAGAGAGTTAGCAGAACTTGGTGTCTGTTTTAAAAAAAAAATATGGCTACGAAGGGGCAAACAAACACACTTGAGTCGGTTAGAATTGCATTTGAGGCAGATGTGTTTTTTTGTACTGCACCGTTTTCTTTTTTCACCTTACGAACAATAGAGTTGTGTTACTATCGTACAGAACTACTTTAATACAGTGCTGTTGGCGCCTGATGACCCAGAACACATTTTACGCTTTGTGGTTTGATTAAAAACGAAGGCTTTCTGAACATTGCCGTTGTGTTTATCTGTCCCCATCTTGACGGAGTGAGTTAAAGGTGCATGTATGCACTGTTTGGTGACCAATGAGCCAGTGAGAATGAAACGAAAAGGCTGATATATTACAGCAAGGCACCTTCGCCCACTCAAATCTTGATGTACTGCACTTTTTCAGGGCATTGGACATGGATGCACAGAGAGAGAAGGGTGAAAGCGATGCTATATGGTGAGAGAAAGTGAGAAGTGTAGTCAAGGGAAATGTGAGATCCATTCAGCCAGCTCTCACCACTGAGATTACGAACACCGGCCTGTCTGAGGCAGATGACTTCAGGATAGCTTCAGGGGAAATTACTGTGTGCCCCTGCGAAGAACAGCCTTATTTAGCCGCAGACAAGAGATGTGAATTTAGACCGGCTCATTTCGAAGGTGCTTCTAGAAAATCACTGTCTAAAATAAAGGTTGTGTACCATGGAATGGCTGTGGAATAACAGACTTTACTTAAGGCCCGAGGCTCATATGAAAGGTTTAGATGCTAAATCGCTAACATGTTTTTTTTTTATATAGTATGAGGATGCTTTACAGCACCTGATTGACAGGTGGTCTGCAAGAAAGACTCCTCATAGTGAACTTGCACACTAAACTTTCCTCTGCTTACCAATAAATCTCATTTAAAGGAGAAAATATCTAAACTTAATGGAAGTCAACATGAAATCGTGGTGAACTCGTACAAGAAAGTGCATCAACTTTCTTTATACTGTTCGTTTGTTCGTTCGTTTGTTTCGTTTGTTCGTTCGTTCGTTCATTCATTCATTCATTCATTCATTCATTCATTCATTCATTCATTCATTACTGTATACATTCGTATGTAACATTTTTAGCAATGAGATTTAATAGTTTTTACGAAGCCACAGTTTTTATAGCAGAAGCGTGTAAACATCTGTTATCCTCAGACAAGAGCAAATATGTTTTTTGTCTGGAAAACGGTACTTCTGACGGTGTTCTAGAGTCAAGCAGCTCATATACGGCTCATTCGGTCCTGCTGCACGAAGGGCCCCATCCTCAGAACCCAATGGGCCATGCGATTCTTTGTAATGGGCCAGAACATATGAGCTCCACATGTTTATTAGCAGAGGGGAAAAGGCTTGTTAACTCCATACTGAATACAGTCCTCCGAATTGCTGTTGGTTTCTTCCATTTCCTGAATTAATTTTTCTTTCATTTTAGCCTAATTAAAGCGCAAGTTGGGTTTGTTTCCTTTCTTTCTGGCAGAGCTCTTTCAAAGTTCTGTTTCGTTCCTTATTAAAAGTAGACAAATCATAATGGGAGACTTTAAAGCGTAATGGCTCATGTTTTATTCAGCTATTAAATGTGCTACAGGGGGGCATAAAGCTCAAAACGCTCTAGTAGAGATGTGGACCTGTGAAGTTAGAGGTTGCGTGGACTTAAAGACCCAAACTAGTGACACTTAATGGATCGATCAGTGGAACTGGCACTTTTAAAGTGAAGTATCTAATTTCTAAGTCACCAGCTGCGCTTATAATCATTATGATTTCCAAACACAGGCTTTGTGAACATTTCTGTCACCCTTTCTGCTTCCGTCTTCCATTATTCTGCAAAACAGGTATCTTGCCCAAAACACTTTTTTGAATTCATTTTGAATTGTGTGTGTCTGTGTGCTGTGTGCGGACAGTGAATCTCAGCTGTGAGGAAAGACTTGCTATAAAACAGTGAATATTTAACACCATTGCGCGAGTGTTTGCACCTCCCCAGATTGGTTTCTTGCCCGTTGTTAAAGGAAACCACAATGGGATGTTGTGTGTTTAAATGGATTCCCTCACTGCTCCAGTCAAGGCTGTTTTACCTCAGTTTTACTGAGTTTCACTGAAAAAGTCAGTCTCATGGCAGCAAGATCTCTGGCATTGGAGTGTCCAACAGATACCAGAATATTAGCTTGATTCAAGGGTAAGTTCACCCAAAGGTGGAAATTCTGTCATCAATTACTCTTCAGGACACAAATGAAGATATTTTTAATGTTTCCAGCACTCAATTTTGATAAATATGGTCAAGCATGTTTGCTTGACGTGCGAGAACCAATGAGGTTCATTCTCATGTGTTACACCAGCACGTTTGAGCTTCCGCAATAGGCCTAACCAATGAGGTTTGTTCTCACACATCAAGCATGTAAGCTTGAAGCTATGTTCACTGATCAATGTTTATATCTGAATAAAAGCCTGAATTAAATCTGTTCATCATATAAAGACTTGGATTAAACCGCTCGGTTCATGTGGATTTATTTTTACAATCTCTTTATGAACATTTTGAAGCATCAGAGTTTTGGGTGAATAGACTTTCAATGGAGGAACAGATATCTCTCTGATTTCATTAAAAATATATTCGTTTGTGTTACAAAGAGGAATGAAAGTATTACGGGTTTGGAATTACATGAGGGTGAGTAATTAATGACAGAATTTTCCTTTTTTGGGTGAACTATCCCTTTAAAGACCCAGAATGTTATCAAAAACGGAAGATAATTCAGTCTTGAACTTTCTCTAGGTGGTGGGAGGAAAAACACTATAAACACTATTCAGATGGTAATAAAAACACCAAGTAGCACTAATGATTTCACTTTTTTCTCCTCCTAAATGCATAATTGTTCTTTTATCTCTGTGCCATCTGGCAGGAAAAATAAAATCAAAGTTAATCAAATCAAATAAATGTTTGTGTTGATATGAAAAGTAAAGATTATGGTGATGTTTATCTGACAACATTAACTGTGATTTTTATTGCCACCCATATCTTAAATGTCAGACTAGTCCCTGTAAATGATGGAATTACCTCATATTCCTCACACCAACTCTCCGTGCACACTATGCGATCTGTCGTTATCTCCATACAGGCATTCCTGGCACAGGTTTCAGTCTTACAGCAGCAATGTTAAAGTAGTTCAAGTGATGGAAATCATGCTAAGTTGCCAGCAATAGTGGTAAAGCGAAGCAAACAAAAACGCACGTCTCATCAGTCATCAGGTTTTTGTCTCAGATGAAACTATTCCCTTCTTATCCACTCACACCATTAGAGCTCTCTGATGAGATGATTTTCAAATGATCTCTGAGATCCACAGAGAAAATGGTTAATTAAATTAGAGCTGGTGATGTGTGGAGACTTACCGGAATGCAGCACACACACCTTTACCTGTAAAAACAAGAGATGCTATAGGGGTCTGTGGAAAAGTATGCAAACATCAGAAATTTCATATATTTTTTTTAGAAATGTGTGTGTGTATATATATATATATATATATATATATATATATATATATAGTTATATAATAACAACCTCAATTAAATAACTGTACACAAAATATTGATTTGACTGTCATCCAGTATTGTGGACTCGCTCTCTCTTGCTTCATACAAACGCAGCTGCTGCCATTTTGTGACGATTGTTTTGTAACGTTACACTGTTGGATTATTAGATAACAAACAGGTACGATTTTTAAACAGTTTCATCTCATTTCAATATCTCTTATCCCCATAATTATTTATGTGGCGAAATGGTGTGTAATAAGTGGTGTGACTGTGCCGTATCCCTTAGATGTCCGTCTAGTTTGAACTTGCCGCGCTAGCAACTGCTCTCCCTGCAGAAGCTTTGCGTTTAAAGGTGCAGTGTGTGACTTTTAGCGACATCTAGCAGTTTGGTTGCGAGTTTACACTAAGGGCTCAGCCCACCACTCACCCCTCCCTTTCGAAGAAGCTACGGTGGCTAAAACGGGACAAACATCGTCGTCTGAGACAGCAGAGAATAGCCAGCGTAAACCAAGTTTCTGTACCACAGTCCATTATAAACCACATCATGGATAAAGTTTCAGGTGAGGATCAAGGGTCTTAATACATAATATAATGATAGTAATCAGCTGATTGTCTCACGAACGTAACCAGCACATTCTCCCCACATAGCAAACCCATAATACAGCGAGGGAGAAGAACCACATGAAACTATGCAACTATATATTTTTTCTAACAGGGTAGTAAAAGTTTAGCTGGCTAATATGAGCTGTTACTGTGGCTGAGCTGGTTAAAGCGTTAAGCCTTGTTTAAACTCGACGCGTCCGCATGAGCCCAAAGGTGCATGCGGCAAAAATGACGTGATTGTAACAGCGCGCGCGCCTCCGCATCCCCTAGACACCACTTACTACACACAATAGGCTTTTTTTCTCTGATTTTGGAAACTCGATCGACTTAAAATGCTTCCAAGATCGACGGGTTGGTGATTCCTGTAACTGTTTACGGGCAATGACAAGAGTAGCCTACTAATCAGCTGTCTCACGAACTTAACCAGCACATTTATCCCCACATAGCAAAGCCATAACACAGCGAGGGAGAAGAATTAAGTTACATGAAACAATCCAACTAACTTACATATTTACACCACTGACAAGGGAAAAGTCACTACTCACGGTGTTTATGACTAGCTTCTTCTAGCTTCCTGCGGCTTCTCTTTCAAGGTAGTGACGAAACGCGCTCTGTAACGCTTTTTGTTCACTGTCGGCTACGGTAGAAACATGACGTCACAATATGGCGACCTTCATAGAAGGGGATTCCCACGCCTATGTAGATATAAATGCCTCATTCTAAGGTAATAAAAACATTACGGTTTATTAAGTAAGTTCTTTATACACCACTGAACACATAGTTATGGATGTCATATTGCATTTCTGTTAATTGATACTCAAAAATGTTACACACTGCACCTTTAAAGAGCTAATAAAATATTTTGACTCGGATCAATATTTCGTGTCTAATTATTTACTAATGTGGAAAGTAGCCATGTAATAACCCCTTCAGGCTGATGCAAGACCACTCCGTTTCGTGTCAGGGTCCTGATAATCCTGTCAGGGGTTTATTCTGAGATAACAACTCGGCTGGATGTATAATATCCTTTACAGATCTTATTTGATTTGTAGTTGATTGTTATTATACATGATCCCAACCATTATTATCCCATTATAACCAACCTATATTAGCAATGAGGAATAGAATAGAGTTTTTATTGTGAGACTAGGTTTTTAAGCTAAATGGAATGTACAGGTACCGGCTTCACAGTCCTATCTGCCATCTGAGTGGGTGTCTATTCCAGAAGCTGTTTCATCACCTCTGGAGAAGTCATCAGACCTTTCCGGTTATTCTTGAGGAAAATGGCCAGCATACGTGAGAGAGTTGGGCAGTTGACTGATTTTCACTTTCTCTATCTGCCATTGACATCAACCATCTCTTTCTCTCTTCCTGTCTCAGATAATATCTGAGGTCATGGCATGGAGTTGGTGAGCTTGTGTTTGTGTTGTCAGTTGAGCCGTTTGTGCAGGGGAAGATAAGACGTTTCCCTCCTCCCTTCTGTGATTTAAGTTTTTTTTTTCTACTTTTTCTAATACTTCTTCATGCCACTTTATTAAGACCATCTGACAGGAAATTCAAATAAAATAAAATTGATGCATGGTACATTACAGAACCATGTAAATATATAGATGTATAAATATGGTAACCATTCTATTACCATCAGTACTTTTTGTTTTTATTACTATCAGTACTCTGTGTTTTTATTACTGTCTGAATAAAAAATATCAGTGTTTTTCCTCCCACCACCTAGAGAAAGTTCAAGGCTGAATTATCTTCTGTTTTTGATAACATTCAGGGTCTTGTTGTTATTTAAAGGGATAGTTCACCCAAAACTGAAAATTCAATCAAATCAATTCACCCTCATGTCGTTCCAAACCTGTACGACTTTCATTCATCTTTGTAACACAAATGAAGATATTTTTTTATGAAATCTGAGAGATATCTGTTCCTCCATTGAAAGCCTATTCACCCAAAACTCTGATGCTTCATAAACGTTCATAAAGAGATTGTAAAAGAAATCCACATGAACAAATCCAAGTCTTTATACGATGAACAGATTTAATTCAGGCTTTTATTCATATATAAACATTGATCAGCGCCTGTCAGGATAAGACGTTTCCCTCCTCCCTTCTCTGATTTCAGTTTTTTTTTTCTTCTACTTTTTCTAATACTTCTTCATGCCACTTTATTAAGACCATCTGACAGGAAATTCAGATAAAATAAAATTAATTCATGGTTCATTACAGTACCATGTAAATATATAGGTGTTTAATATGGTAATCAATCATTCAGTGCCATAATATCAGTACTCTTTGGGAGATAGATTTATCAATCTAAAGCAGATACTGATAATATCATAATTATTTTTTGTTGATGTGGTTTACAGTGATGCTTTCTGCTTATACTCACCCTGCGATTAAATTCAGACATCTAAAGATGCTGTTTGGGTGGCCAGATTGAGGATTTTTGTCATTTAATGCTGCTCTTATTGACAGAACAACATGAAATCAAATCATTCACCTTATGTGCATTAATTATACAGGATTCTCTCTGGTCCAATAGTGAACCAGAGACAGTTTTTAGAGACAGAGAATAGTTTTTCTTGTGTAAAACACATATCAATTGGTTTAAAATATTCAGTACAATACAAATATTATGAATCACTCAAACCAATCAAGCAAATTTATTAAGTTTTGCACCATACATTATTTCCTATTATTTAATACTTTTTCACCCTGAAGTATGTCACGTTAAGGAAGTCTACTGTGTTATGAGTGCCATTTCATGTTTCTTTTACATTTGTAGTGTTTTATTAATGGTCTTCTTTGAAAAGCCAAGTCTGAATATGTTAAATAACCCCACTTAGATGTCTTTTGCCTATAGCCCATGAGCAGCAGCTCCCAGCATGCATTTCAGACCCTCCATAGGCATTAGGGTTCCTTCATGCCTGTAATTATTCTATAACTGTTGTTTTTTCAAGCTCCTGTGCATATAGGCATGAGTTGCCAATTATGCTCTCTGCTTGCGCTGTAGTAAATAGCCTCCGTGGATGGGCAGGTGTGACGCAGCAGGATTTATTACCTGTATTACATGCGTATGTTGCCGTCATGGATGAATGAAAGTTTAAATATAGCCCGTAGGCTAGTTATGCATAACTTCAGTTCGTTGATTGTGTGCTCATAGTCGGTTTATCCCCTGAATGGCTTGGAGTTGTTGTTTTTTTTTTTTTCTTTCTTTTTCTTTTGCATTGATTTTGTTAAGGTTGCCACTGGTGTCAGACAGAGCTAAAAAATCAGCTTAGTTTTAAAACAAACCGAGAATCAAAGCTTATTAACCTGAACAGAAGACATCCCACTTTTCTTTTTTCCCCTTATTGCAGAGGAGTGTTGAGGAAGCTACATGGAAACTAAATTAGAAGAAGCTTGTAGCAAACAACACATTTATTGATTTACTTGTTTTTTTAAGTTTTACATCATTTTGATCATTGTGGTTGTTGTTTTTTTAGTCTTATCTTATACATTTATAATTAATAATTTAATTGATATAATTAATATGGATTAATTCGATATAATTTTATTTATAGTAAGTAGCTACACTATGGACAAAACACTGGGACACCTGACCATTACACCAACAGGGAGTGTAATAACATCACATTCTAAATACATAGGCTAGACATTAATATTGAGTTGGTCCCCTTTTTACAGCTGTAACTTCCACTCTTCTGTGAAGGCTTTCCACAAAATTGTACAGTGTTTCTGTGGGAATTTTTGCCCATTCATATAGTAGAGCATTTGTGAGGTCAGGCACTGATGTTGGACAAGAAGGCCTGGCTCGCAATCTCTTTTCCAGTTCATCCCAAAGGTGTTGGATGGGGTTAAGGTCAGGGCTCTGTGCGGGCCTGTCAAGTTCTTCCACACCAACTTATCCAACCATGTCTTTTTGAACCTTGTTTTGTGCACTGGGGCACAGTTATGCTGGAATGCAAAAGGGCCTTCCCCAAACTGTTCTCACAAAACTGAAGGCATAGCATTGTCCAAAATGTCTTGGTATTCTGAAGCATTATGTTTTCCCTCCACTGGAAGTAAGGGGTCTAGCCCAACCCCTGAAAACCAGTCCCATACCATTATCCCTCCTCCACCAAACTTTACAGTTGGCACAATGCAGTCAGGCAGGGAACGTTCTCCAGGCATCCGCCAAACCCAGACTCGTCCATCAGACTGCTAAACAGAGCAGCATGATTCATCACTCCACATAACATGTTCTGATGCTCCAGTGGCGGTGTACTTTACGCCACTCCATCCGACGCTTGGCACATACTTAGTTATGTGAGGCTTGCATGTAGCTGCTCGGCCATGGAAACCCATTCCATAAAGCTCCCGCCGCACAGTTTTTGTGCTGATATTAATTCTAGTGGAAGTTTGGAACTCTTCAGCTATGGAATCAGCTGAGGTTGGCTTCCACATTCAATTATACCATGGTCTGGGTGAATACTCGATTCTGATTGGCTGCATGGTGTCCATTAAAAAGTGATAGAGGACACCTAGTAAAGGAGTTCGGGTGAAACTGACTGTTTACCGTTCGAAATTAATAAATAAATGCGCTGGCTACATCAGCTGTGAGTAACCATAGCAACAGGCAGTCAAAGTATCCGTTTACAATTTATTGTATCAAAACAAACATCTAGTTAGCCGTTATACATAGCCTACTAATACAACAATGAGCGACTTTGTTATTTCTTTGAACCTTTTTGGAGAATTTGACATAAAATACGTTAAAGGAGCCATATGTAAGATTGTGGCCAAAACTGGTACTGCAGTCACTTTCAAATTACTGTAGAGCAGTGTATCCCCTCCCCTTCCCCCCTGACTCGAGGTTGCCAGATAGGCTGCAGGATCCAGCAGGAACGTAGGCTGCTACAAGAAGCTTTCAACTAGAGCAGAGCTGGCAACCCGGATGCCGAAACACTACTGACTTTGTGATTGGTAGATAGGTGGAGGGTGGAGCTTCAGGCCAAAACACAACATGACAACATCAACATCAGTTGAGGGCTGCAACTTCACTTTTTAAATGACAATATCCTGGCCGTACTACTGTTGTCAGTGATATAAGTATTTGAAATGAACATGATTTATTAATGTCTAGTGACATATCAGGGCCATTTTATGATTAATTGAAATACATTTCTTACATACATCTCCTTTAACTTTCTGGCTCGTAAGTCCGGTTGCTAAATAAACCTTCATGCGTAACCAGGGACGCCAAGTTATTGTTTGTATAACTTTAGATTTCGATTGTAAAACTAATTAAAATTTAAGTTAATGTTTTAAAAATGTGTTATTTGGCAAGTGACCATGGTATAAGCGGGTTAATGCCCTTCGAGGTGTCCGTTGTCTAGGTATTAATGGACTTAAGCAGAGGTCAATCTGCGCGTCGGACGGTTCACGCCTCGCCGTCGTCCATTAATACCTGACAATGGACACCTCGTCGGGCATTAACCCTGACATAATACCACTTACAGTTGACGATGAAACTGACTTATTACAAAGGTGGCATCCTATCACAGTACCACACTTGTATTTACGACTTTTTTTTCTCTCTCTCAAAACTCCTGTATTAAAAAAATAAGCGGTATGTCCCAATACTTTTGTCCATATAGCCTAGTGTATTAATACAATTATTTGACATTTAAATGTAAACAAAAAATAAATGAATAAATTAACATTTAACAAATAAATTAGTAATTTTATTAGACATAGAACAGCAGTATTTAACTAAATGTTGCACCACAAAACAGAAGACATTATATCCATGTAGGCATTAAAATGTATCAGTGAAACATGTTTTGAACCAGTTAATTTGCTTGAACTGTCTGAACAAACTAATTTGCTAATTGAATCAGTCAGTAAATGAGCATGATTTGTTGGAACAGTTGTCTTTTATGAAAGAAAGTCTTGAAGACACATATTCTAAAAGACTTTCTACAGCTGCTGTTCATCTCATGAGAGCAATGTTTCTTGCTTTTACCCTAGAGAGCTGAAGAGAGCAGTATTAACTTATGAGTGAAGTTAATGCATATGATATGATTTGTGCATATGCATATGATGCATATGAGTGCATATGAAACCCGTAAGTTTCCGCGGCCCACTGTAAGAATTTTAGCAGGTCAGACTATTTGTCGTGTTGGTTAATGAGGACTTAGAAACGGAGATTGTTAACATAGTCTTTATTGAATAAACTGGCAATGAACAGAAAATGCAGATAATGGGTTTCCAAGCCCGGGCCCGGTTCCAGAATCAAATTGGGTGCTCTAACCTTGATGCACATCTATCAGATTTTTGTCCCGTCCATTGTCATTATATGTCAATCATTGCAATTTCGAGAGTGAATTCTCCATTTCAAGTGTGTATGTGGTTGATATTCAATGAAGAACTGCACAATAAATCTCTTTGCATTGTGTCTTTGTTTGTTAAAATGAGAGGTTTCGCTTGTCTGCATAACTCCGCACTGAACAAAAACTCCGGCGTTTTAAGCGGGGAGTGAAATCTGACTAACTTACTGATTGGCCATTGCGTTGATGAAATGAACAGATACGTCTGCGATGAGCTACATTGCTTAACACTGTAAAAGCACGTTGTAAATAGAAACATTTGC
This sequence comes from Rhinichthys osculus, assembly GCA_029959095.1. Taxonomy (NCBI): domain Eukaryota; kingdom Metazoa; phylum Chordata; class Actinopteri; order Cypriniformes; family Leuciscidae; genus Rhinichthys; species Rhinichthys osculus. The sequence goes on along the minus strand of JARWKJ010000007.1, from coordinate 8,418,152 downwards.
GCAAACACAAATACGCACTGGAGCGTTTGCCAAATCCAAAAAGTTTCGCCAATATGATATTACAGCTTCAACTGAGGCTGATCATGCTTTCTTTTTGATGTCAGGCATTGCTGAAGATTTATCCTTACTTGTAGATGAAGAAACATCTGCATTTGTCCATTTCATACCCTGTTGATAACCATTTACCCATGTTTTAAACTGTTGTAGTCTACAGTAACTGTATGCAGCTAAAGTATACATTCGTGGTTTATTCTTAACAGAACCAATCAGCTAGCTTAAATAGTGAATACACAGTAACAGTTTAATATTTAATTTTCATTATGTCATTATATATTGAATTATTATATTGAATTGCATTTTTTTAACGTATATTTACAAAAGTATTATTTTTATTAATAGTAAATGGCAGCACACAGGTTGAAAACCACTGGTATCCACCTTTTTCCTGGTTAGTGAATTTACCCATGATTCATAGCGGGTTAGAACCGGAAGCCGGTTGTCCTTTTCCGGTTCGAAGCTTTATGAAGATTAAGAGCCGCTCGCTCAGAACGCCGCAGTGATGTGCTGGTTAGAAAATATGTGAAATAAGTAGAGCTCCCCCTGCCCGTGCACGACTGAAGTTGGGTTGGAAGTTATGTATACTGTATGGGAGAGAATGCTAAACCATAATGGGCGTTTTTGTAATATATTGACTATTCTGCATATCAACGCACGCATAAAGCTTGCCACAAAAAACCCGCCAAAAGTAATGATTATGCATGAAACATTTGAATTGTTTATTAATAAACTAGTGTTTTCTGTAAGTGTCGACTGCAAAGATAAATTTGATGATGCTGACTCGCCATTTCGCAGTAGAGAACGCGCCTAAAGAGAAAAATGCACACTTCATACGAATTAACCTATACATAAGCAGAGAGCAGCCCATTTTTGCTCGTTTTTAATTATTTTGTTTAAAAGTACACATTTCAAGCTTTCTGTAGATATACTTCTCATGTATGTGAGGCAAGTAACTTATAGCCTACGCTGAGTTTCGTTGATTAATAAGACGCGCTCCAGTTCACGCGCCCGCGGCTCTGACCCCGTGTCCTGTGTTAGCTTCTTATTTATTAGTATTCCAGGCAATTTGTTGATAAAACATTGGTTAAAATGAAAATACAATTTATACTAAACGAAATTCACTTTAAAGAGTGTTTCCTGATATATTGGGCATCTTATGATCATATCTGACTCATCCCATGCGGTTCCCTTTTCATCAACATACATAGATGAAATAAAATAAAATAAACATTATTGTGAAACTTAAATATAAAACGTATGTTTAGTTTTTTTTTTTTTACTTATATTTAAGCATCACTGCTCCGCTTTGCTCATGTGCTCTGGTGTGTAGCTTATAGCCTACACGCATGTGTGTGTGATGTGATGGAGGGGTGCGATTTTCGAATAATAATTAAATAATACCCAGCGATCTTCGATTATTATTTTTGCTTGAAATGCCCATCCCTACTGTTAACGTATTAGCCGTTTGTCAACAAAATGGTGCGGAAAGACATACACCTTTTTCGTTGGATGCTTCAGTTTTAACGTAGCTAACCAACAACGTCTACTCTCTGGCATTGAATGTAGCTGATACAAACCGGACATGGGCATTCTCTCCTTTTTATCTTATGCTCAAAGCACCCAGTTTCTAAAAAGTATTTTTTTTATCTTTTTTGAATTGTTAAAACAACCAACAACAGCACGTAGAGCCTGAACTCATTTTCTCACTGCTAATACAGTAACTTACGAACCGGAAGTAGGCAACCGGAGTCGTCGTCATGGCGGCGCACATTGTTTAGAGCAGAATAAGGTGGATAGTGCAACATAATACCTCTTGTTCTGATGTGGCTTTGGGTGTCTCAGACAACTTTAAGTTGACTTGCCTTCAGGGTAAATTCCACCTCAGAGATGGCCTGTTGTATTGCAGAGTGTATGCGACTGTATGTGCGCATACATCTGTTGAGGCCTGTGAGCTGAGCTTGTATGTTTCCGTGGGGAACGCTGTGTGTTGAAACACTGCATGTTGATTGGTCCCTCTGAGCTCTCATTAAAAGATGAACTGTTAATGAAATGTTGGATTCTCTCGGGCTTCCCCATCGAGGAACAAACCAATGAGAGCGCAGCAGGCAGTGACTTCATGTCTCCACGTGCACGCTTGAATGAGAGGCCAATTAAAGCTTCTCTATCTCATTCCCTCACTTCCTTCTTCTCTTGATCATTCTTTACTTTTGTTTCTCTCTCCGGCTTCTCTACATATTTCGGCATTATATTGCATGTACCGGCTGTAAATTTAGTGTATGTATATACAGTGTGTATATATATATATATATATATATATATAGATTGTATATGTGTGTGTGTGTGTGTGTGTACATTTATGTATAGCCTATCTGTACAAAAATGACAGCCCTAATTAAATATTATTATATATACACTCACCGGCCACTTTATTAGGTACCCCATGCTAGTAACGGGTTGGACCCCCTTTTGCCTTCAGAACTGCCTCAATTCTTCGTGGCATAGATTCAACAAGGTGCTGGAAGCATTCCTCAGGGAGTTTGGTCCATATTGACATGATGGCATCACACAGTTGCCGCAGATTTGTCGGCTGCACATCCATGATGCGAATCTCCCGTTCCACCACATCCCAAAGATGCTCTATTGGGTTGAGATCTGGTGACTGTGGAGGCCATTTTAGTACAGTGAACTCATTGTCATGTTCAAGAAACCAATTTGAAATGATTAGAGCTTTGTGACATGGTGGAAGTAGCCATCAGAGGATGGGTACATGGTGGCCATAAAGGGATGGACATGGTCAGAAACAATGCTCAGGTAGGCCGTGGCACTTAAACGATGCCCAATTGGCACTAAGGGGCCTAAAGTGTGCCAGGAAAACATCCCCCACACAATTACACCACCACCACCAGCCTGCACAGTGGTAACAAGGCATGATGGTTCCATGTTCTCATTCTGTTTACGCCAAATTCTGACTCTAACATCTGAATGTCTCAACAGAAATCGAGACTCATCAGACCAGGCAACATTTTTCCAGTCTTCAACTGTTCAATTTTGGTGAGCTCTTGCAAATTGTAGCCTCTTTTTCCTATTTGTAGTGGAGATGAGTGGTACCCGGTGGAGTCTTCTGCTGTTGTAGCCCATCCGCCTCAAGGTTGTGCGTGTTGTGGCTTCACAAATGCTTTGCTGCATACCTCGGTTGTAACGAGTGGTTATTTCAGTCACTGTTGCCCTTCTATCAGCTCGAACCAGTCTGGCCATTCTCCTCTGACCTCTGGCATCAACAAGGCATTTCCGCCCACAGAACTGCCGCTCACTGGATGTTTTTTCTTTTTCGGACCATTCTCTGTAAACCCTAGAGATGGTTGTGCGTGAAAATCCCAGTAGATTAGCAGTTTCTGAAATACTCAGACCAGCCCTTCTGGCACCAACAATCATGCCACGTTCAAAGTCACTCAAATCAACTTTCTTCCCCATACTGATGCTCGGTTTGAACTGCAGGAGATTGTCTTGACCATGTCTACATGCCTAAATGCACTGAGTTGCCGCCATGTGATTGGCTGCTTAGAAATTAAGTGTTAACGAGCAGTTGGACAGGTGTACCTAATAAAGTGGCCGGTGAGTGTATATTATATATACATATGTCTTGTAAAAAATATTGTACTATATATTAGTAAATGTGAGGATTTTTCTCAGCAAATATTACTGATTATTAAATGATTAAATAATTATTTGATCATTTAGATAATTTTTATACATTTAGTTTAGATTGTTTTAGGCGAGTCAGATCTGTACATAAATTATTAATTTTAATATTAAGTATAAAATTACTCTAATTTTAAATGTAAACACAAACTAGAAAACACCCTATTTTTCACCCTAAACAGTTAAAAACATGGTGATCAACTGCAGTATTTTTATACTGCTGATTACTTATTTAAATCGGTTAGACCAGCATAGCTTGTACATAATTCAATTAATTCTTGCCTATCTTTAATGCATATTTTAATACAACTAGATTTTTTTTATGCGTCATTTAACATTTCAGATGTGTTGCTTTGATCTCAAAGGAACAAAAATTAGCATGATGGGAGATGGAATAAAACGCATGCATTATAATGTCATATTTGATTGTACAGGTGGATAGAATATGAATCACTTCAGAGCACTAATGGCAGTTGAACATTCATTAACATGTCCAGGGGATTCCGGAATGCCACGGAACATTCCATGAGCATCTAATGTTTCAGTAAAGCTATTCAGGGAGCTTTGAGGTTGGCTTTGTGCTATCAAGAATACTGGGGACCGAACACCCCGTTCCGTTCACGCCGTCCAGTCGTAAACACAAGCTACCGCTGGTTCTCCAGAGAATGATGATTGAACATATTTCATGTAATTAAACTGGGATGTGGGGAAAATGTGAGATTGAAAACATTACTCACTGCACACATGTGCGCTCGGAGGCTCTCGTAAATGTGAGTGTGATTTGGGTGTGCTCTGAGGACGCCGGCTCCGTTCCAGCTTCTGAAGATGTGATTTTAGTAAATGTTCAGCTCGTAATATTCTTTACTTTAATGGCTGTAATCAACATTATGCGTGCCATATCCACAGAGAGAAACCACATATCCAGAAGTTACTGTCTCTGCATTTGCCTAATACAGCTAAATAAGAATTATGAGCAATTTGATGAAGAAATCTGTTCAATCACATTACATGCCTTTCTAATATTCTGTTTAATGAACAAGAATATGTCATTTACTGTCCATTGAGTTCCTGCACTAATTTGAATGTGCCAAAGAAGAACAAAAGACTTTACAAAGGAAGAAAGGGAGGGAAAAAATTTAACAGATGACGGTGTCAGAGAGGGGTTAAAAATGCATTTATTTTACATCACCTGGCCACAATTTTGTTGGCTCTGAAAAGATGTATTTACTTGAGACGTTTCAAATAAATATTTTAAATAACAGGTATGAACTAGTTATAATTTGCAATACTGTATTTCGAAATAGTTCTAGTCTGACAGTGTTGGGTAAGTTACTCTAAAAAAAGTAATTAAATACTAGCTAGAGGTCGACCGATAACAATAACTAGGTTGGACCACACTGGCTGATAACCGATTAATCAACTGATAGTTTTTAAAATGGATACTGAATAAAAACAAACATAACACATAAAACAGTGCTGAATCATAAAAATGTACTATATCTTTTAATTATAATAACATTTTATTCAATGTTTTGATTAAACATTTCTCTAATGTTAAGCGATACAACTTTAAATTGTAAAATGTAGAGTAAATGTGCATAGGCTACGAAAACATGCAACTTAGCTGCATAATGAATGCATAAACACGACCAGCTGGATATAAACCAATGCAAATAGATGGCAACAATCTTGACAATAAACATTTGGGTCGGACTTGCGTGTGTTTTTGCCACATTGTTTTAACCACTCGAGGTACTACTAATTTTAGAGTCCTGCCGTTCTCCGCTAATTCAGCATCTAGTCAACAAATTAATTACTTTATAATTATATGAAAACACATGGTTAGGGTACTGTATACATACCGTTTCATGTTTTAAATCCGCATCTGAAGTGTCCCGCTCTGTGCAGCGCGCAGTCTCATGTGTCAAAACAAACTCCACGAGGCGTTAGTGATAGTTTTTACTTCGCCTTTAGAAGCCGCTCTCGTACTGTATTATGTCAGTAAACACCTCTCAGCTACTCAAAGCAATGGACACAACCTGGAAAAAAATATGTATATGTGTTCCAACAATCAGTTATTGTGTCGATTAATCTGCAAAAACGACCTCTAGCTACTATGCTTTATACTGTTATTTTACAGACTTGTAGGAACGACTAAGTAGGACATGGTTTGGTGACCTTTAACGATATAAACGCTGTCAGTGTGTTTGCACCTTAAAAGGGTGCATCGAGGGCACTTGTTAGCACCCTTTTGAATGACAAAATGGCAACCCCCCTGCGGTTATACAGACTTATTAGAAAAGGAAAACACTTGTAAAACATAATGAGGAAAGAAAAGAAGGAAATGGCTGGAAAGAGCAGGTGGGGCGAAAGGATACATTAGTAGTGTTGTAGAAAATGAAGGAGGGATTATGGGAGAACTAAAGATGGCCATTTTGCTCAGCACTATTTCTGCCAGTATGTTAATACATGCAAATGATCTATGACCGTAAAGAACGAGAGATAGAGAAGGAAGTGCCTCGGAGGACAGCCTGCTGAGAGGGTCGTTTGGCATTCGGCACCTGTTTCGTGAGCTGTGATTGGCCGTGGGGAATACTCAGGAGGATGTGTTTCTCTGTAGCTGATCAGCTCCCTGTGTTTGGAGCCGTGTTTGACAAGGTTGAAGTTTGTCCCACTCTGGAAGTCTGTCTTACAGAAACAAGTTCATCTGACTTTAGCCCAGGGATGTGAAGAATCGTATGGGAGCGTGTTCAGTGAACAGCTCTCAGGGAACTTAATGGATGTTCATGGAATTCAATTTGTTCATTTAAAGCACTTCGGGAATATTTGAACAGCTTGCACTTGTGGGTTTTCATTCAGCGTGTGAATCAAGCTCATCATAGCAGGACTTTTCGGTTCTGGACCACATTAGGGATGCACAATATAGGCTATTGGTACCATATCTGTTATTGACCACATTCACAACTGGTCAAAAGTTTGGGGTTGTAATATTTTTTGTCACATTTCTTTTTCACAAAGAAGTCTCTTATGCTCACTGGGGCTGGATTTATTTAAGTATTATAATTTAAAGTAAAAGTTTTATATTTTAAATGAATACATTTTAAAATGTAATTTATTCCTGTGATGGCAAAGCTGAATTTTCAGCATCCATTACTCCATGATTTTTCAGAAATCTGATTTGGTTCTCTGTAAACATCTCTTATTATTATTATCAATGCTGAAGACTGTGATACTTTTCCTCTTGATTATAATGTAATAAATAGAAAAGTAAAAAAGAACATAATTTATTTGAAATACACATTTAAAAGTCAGTTTAAGTCTATTCCATCACTTTTGGTCAATGTAACGCATCCTTGCTGAATAAAATGATTAATTCTTATTAAACATTTAAAATCTTAATGACAGTATTCTTACTAGTAATAATCACAGTAAATTATGCGTAAATACAGGTAACTAATCCTAAACAAAACCCTTACCTAACTGTAACTCTATAGTAGGTACACGTAGTTAATTAATATTAATAAGTACTTATTTGAGTAATTACATCTACGTCACCTTAAAATAAAGTGTTTTCGGATGTTTTAATTGGGATATTTATCAATAGTCTCAATGTATTTTTCACACAGTTCATTATAATGTTGGTGTTCCTAAATTCACTTTCATTTAAATATATGAAATAGCATCTCTAGTCCATGATTGCGTTTTATTTTGACCAAGAATCACCAAATCAGGGGTACGTTTCAGGTGCAACGACGTAACTCGCTGCTTAACCACCATAGTACGATGCATTGTTGAAGAAACTAGCTAGTCAAGACTGTTTCCCGAAACAATATTAACTTTCTCGCACATCCGTCATTCCCGCCACATTGGTTCAACAATATAATTGATGAGGTCACACAGATGGTGGAGTAATAACCTCTACTAATGAATTAATCCGTTTGGTCGAATTAATGTTAGATTATTGCTGTAAATAACGAACATGGCTGAAGACTACTTTAGCTATTTTTGTTCACCGTAGTTTTGCTATATTTGCAGATGTTTCTTTCTGGTAACCAATAACCATGGAACTTGCAACCATGGCTAAAGATGCCTTTGGGAAATGCACACCAGATTAGAAAACAACGAACTCTTGATTGTTTCTAAGACTCAATGAAAATCTTCTTTTTTTTCATGGTGGACTGACAAAAATTGCAACCTGACTCCTGAAAATGGTGTAAAGACTGTGATTGCAGCTTGTCAGCTTGCACAAAAGGTAATTTTTCGTGTTCAATGTGCATCAGAAAATATAGTCTGTCTGAGAGTAAGACTAGAGTCATATTTATCTGACACAAACCCTGACAGTTAGAACAATAACTTATTATGAAACTGCAATTAACGAATGTCATTTAGAAATAATTAGAGGAAACTAAATGGATTTGGACCTCCGAAAGATCCAATTACTCATTCACATTGACTAGTCTCTCTCTCTTTCTTGTGCAAGAATCCTGATAATAAGCTGTTGCTCCATTGTTCTTGTTTTTTTTCCCCCACATTTAAATCGATCAGTTGTAGCATGTCCCTTCTCTAACGCTCTTCCTTTTCTTTCTCTTTCACACTTACTGATTTCCCCCGTTCATCGACGTGTGACTCTTACAGCCTCCATTAAGGATTTCCCCTCCCGTGTCTCACTCACACACACTCAGATGTGGCTCAGGATTCATTTTCACCCCGTCAGTGGGAGGGACAGGTGTTGAAGTATCTGATAAGTGTGTGTGGTTCGGTCGTGGCTGATGTGAGACCTGTTTCACCCCATCTGGCTGTCCCCTAACTAGCAACTTTAGCAAATACAGACAGTATGTAGCTATATCAACAAATGAAAGAATAATGATGCTGAAATTCAGTCAGCAATACAAGCTGTAGATATAAATTTTTTGTTCTAAGCAACATGACCGTGACAAATGAATGTCAGAATTCGTCAGAATAGCTACCTGCTCTCTCACGTGCATGTTGGACTGATTCGTATTAGCGAATTGGTTTGTTTAGACGGCTGATGTTAATGAACTGTTTAAAGTATCTGTGTGGCATTTGACAGTTTTATATATATATATATATATATATATATATATATATATATACTGTGTGTATGTATATATATATATATAGGGCTGGGTATCGTTAAAAAAAATTCGATACCAGACTTCGATACCAGTTCCTGAACGATACTTTTTTCGATACAAATTTTATGAAAACAGTTTTAACATGATTACATAACACATTATCTCAGAAAAACTGTTTTATTTTTTCAGTTTGTAGTTTTGTTATTTCAGTGAGTATTTTTCATACTCAAAGACTCATCTCCTTAGCCAGTGCACAAAGGAACAAAATATAACCAACACCATACATCATATTTTCCTCAATCCTTTTTCTGCCAGTGTGAACGGATTAACACTTCTCATGCCAGGGTCGGCAGGGACAGAGGCTATAACATTAAAGGGTTAGTTCACCCAAAAATGAAAATTCTGTCAGTATTTACTCACCCTCATGTTGTTCAACCCCGTAAGACCTTCGTTCATCTTCGGAACACGAATTAAGATCTTTTTGATGAAATCTGAAAGCTGGATAACTCCTCCATACTAGTCCATAGGCTTCTTAAGGGATTGAACTTGCCGGCCTCGAAAAGTTATTAAAGACATCATTAAAATAGTCCAAGTGACTACAGTGGCTCAATCTTAAGTTTATCAAGCGACGAGAATACATTTGTGCGCAAAAAAAACAAAAATAACGACTTTATTTCAACTATTCATTTCCTTCTCTTTGGCCTCGAGTCAGTTCACTAGTGTAATAGCGTAAGCTTCTGTTGTTGTACGTCACACGCATCACGCACATGACCAGCGTCGGCCAATAGTAAGCCTACGTGTGACGTAGCTCTACGGAATCACACTACGCTAACTGACTAGAGGCCCAAAGAGAAGGAAATGAATAGTTGAAATAAAGTCGTTATTTTTGTTTGTTTTTGCGCACAAAAAGTATTCTCGTCGCTTGATAAACTTAAGATTGAGCCACTGTAGTCACTTGGACTATTTTAACGATGTCTTTAAAGTCCCACTCCGATCATATTTTGAGCTATTTTTAAACATTCCCAGTGGTCTTTAAATTATGATTATGCCATTTTTAGCCAAAATCACAAAACCTGTGCCGTTTTCGGGGACTTCGCTTCAGCAGAGCGGCGGTAGCTCATTAGCAATTCGCCTCTGCGTTGTGGGCGGAGCCGTTGGCACGGAGACGACCCTCCCCCTCCCCGTTGCTGAGAGCTCTGTCTCTCCCGCTAGCTTACACCCCCAATACCGGTGGGGCAACAGTATTATATACACGTTAATTATTATTATCCGAAGTTAATCAAAGTTATCACGGATCACCGATCATTATTTCACTCCAAGACGTCGCGTGTGGAGACGCCCAGTGGAGTTTTTACGTCACAACTCGATTTTAGCCCGGCATTTTAGCGTCTGCTACTGATTCACAGCCATTTGAATGTAGAAATACTCAGAAATACAACTTTGAGCTTATTTTTCTCAAGATATGTCCTCTAACATCAGAAAAATGCCATAAGAACATGTTAACACCTAGAAAAACATTATTTTCATCGGAGTGGGTCTTTAATAACTTTTCGAGGCCGGCCAGTTCAATCCCTGAAGAAGCCTATGGACTAGTATCAGATTTCATCAAAAAGATCTTAATTCGTGTTCCGAAGATGAACGAAGGTCTTACGGGGTTGGAACAACATGAGGGTGAGTAAATACTGACAGAATTTTCATTTTTGGGTGAACTAACCCTTTAACCTTCTGACCTTGTGTCTGTGTCACCCGCAGGTTTTTGAAGATCATTTTTGAAGCCCAATGTGGGCGGAGCCGGCCGTCACCATCTTGGTAATGCGTCACCGCGCGTCACTCCCGGTTAAATGAAAACGGGCAAAAAGGTGCGATTAGCTGAGGTGACGTTACGGCTAACAGACAGCAGACAAACGGCTAGCAGACAGCAGCGGCAATACACTTATCACTCAAGTGACCATGCACTTAATTATGTAGAACTTTAAGGCTTAATATAATTTAAATGGATGAGCTATATAGACCAAAACCACTGTCTGTACCAGGCTGTAAACATATTTTTTTCTTCTGTAAAGTTGGGCATTTTAACATGGGGGGTCTATGGGATTGACTCTCTTTTGGAGCCTGTCCCTAGCGGCCAGTCAATGAATTTCAGTTTAAGTCACTTCCGTGTCAGATTCAGATTCAAGAGAGAGACGGGAAGGTTGCCGCTTGATTTTAACAGAGCTTGCCCTGATAAAAGCTTTGTTATAGTTAAGCTACTTTTTTTTTTTTACTTCAAGAGGAGCTTGGCTGTAGTTGAACTGCTTTAAATTTTAAGTAGCTTGTATCTTGGTGTACTACAGATGTAAAGTAGCTTCCAACAATGTTGACTGGTCAGACTTCTTTATGGTTAGATCAGAGACTCACTCTGTGTACTTTGTGCAAGGTTTTGGTCAATATAATGCCTCGCTGGTTGCTCTGGACGGGCCTGTTGCATGTGTGAACAGGTGAGCAATTTCACGGTGAGAACCAGTATTGATCGGAGAACGGAGGCCTGCTCAATGTTTAATGCGCTCTTTCTGTACTGGCACTATCCTGCATTAAATATTAAAAGTCTCATCCCTGAACGTCTAGTGTAAATACGACAGGCAGAAAGAGACGGGGTCGAGCGCTCTCGGGGTTGTGGGTTATTGACCCCGCCTGCCAATGGGTGAGTGATGTGGCTGTTTTCGTGGTGAAGGTTATTCCTCCGCTGTCACTGTCATGGAAGTCTGCGCTCTGACCCAGCCAGATGAATAAACCTATTTACACAGCTTTATTTAAGGCCTGTGACATCACTCAGGCTCTCAGGACCACATTTCTGATTAAAACAGACTCTCTGCTTATTGCACTGTGGCTTCTCTGGTTTTGGGAGTGAAGTTCTGCTTGGTAATAAAACCAGTGAGCTGGGGCTCTAGGATTGGTGGATTTGTTTGCAGTATGTTTTCGAATAATAGAGATGTATGTACTGTAATCAGTGTCTTAAGGAGAGTGGGCTTTTGAGATAGACAAATTGCTAAGCTTTTAAAGGGATGGTTCACAAAAAAAAAAAAAAAAAACTCGTCATTTACAAACCTGTATTATTTTCCCCCCCATAGAACACTAAAGGAGATATTTTGCAGATGTTGGCACTGCTTATTTAAAGTCCCCATGAAATCACAATTTAAGTGCTTTTGCTTTTAGTATGAATATTTTAGCCTTGCTGTTATCTATAAGCTATATGTGCTCCAAATCAATGACAAAATTCGCTTTTAGAAGATACAAGCATTCTAAACCTACAGTTTCTCACTTCTGCCAATATGGATCAATGATATGGATCACTCTGCACTTCAGCTTCTCATCAGATTTTCAGTCCAATCAAATGCTCTCTAGAATCTGAAGTGTCCCACCTCCTACATTATAAATAGATGCTGAAGCTGGGGCTGAAATCTGTCAATTTTTCACACAATTAGTATTTTCTACATGGTAAATGACACATAGTGTACTATATAGGGGATAGGGAATGATTCAGATAGTGTAAATATCCTTTCAATTGGGGTGAATTAAGTCTGATTTTACGTTAGTGTCACTCGAACCACCGCAGCGCACTCAGTCTGCTCCGTTACAGAGACACAATAGCACAGAATGGATCATGCGCGAGTCGGCACATACCGGAAAACGGATCGGACACAATTGAATTCTGCACTGGTGGTCTCTGTGTGAACAGCGTATAACGAAACCTTTCCATTGGCAATACAAAATGTGAATAACACACCAACATTCTTACACAGACACTTTAAAGCTAATATTTAAAAACACTCATTTAATAAGACTGTTAAAGGTAATCTTTATCAAATGTCAACATTAATATCCATTTTTCATACTTTGTTATGTTTTGTGAAGCTTATATTCACTTGTTGTATTTTAAATGAGTTTTTTTTGTGTGTGTTTGAGTTCGGTTTTCATCTATACCATGAGAATAATTATTGGCTAATTATATCAGTCAGAAATGTAATATTGTGCATCCCTATTTGATGTCAGCGAATTAATACACTGTTTTTTTCTCGTAACCAATTTCAGCTCGGCGCGATGGGTGCGGACGATTTAAAACAAAGACAAATAGCTCAGTGAATTTCTTAACCCAAAGAAAGCAGAAAATTAAAGAAAGCAATTTTGTGTAAAATGACAGAGGTAAAGAGGGTCACTATAGATTGACTTTACTATTACACATGGAATATGTGATTACTCTGTGCTTGCACCATCTTACTCTCTGGTTTCTGTTGTGGCCTCCATTTTGCATCTCTTTGTTGGCGTTTTGCATCCTAACAAGATTCCATGATCTCTTTGTGCCATTATGATAATTTATCATAGGCCGCATGTTGCATATTAATGAGCTTGAAGCTGATATGACCTCAAAAACCATTAAGTTCTGAACCTACCACCCGGTTCTCCTCTCACACACAGACTGAGAGTGATTTCTCTGGAGGAGGATGTATCTCCTGAGGGAAGTAATGTACAGAGGTCTGTCTCCTCTGAGACACCAGCTGCTGGAGAAAGCGCACAGGCTGTGCTATTTAGAGAAATTGAATTATGGCGTGTGATTTTAATAACCGAGCCAACCCACAATGTGCATTTTTAGTCTAGTGATTTAATATTTCCAATCATCACACTGTGCCCCGCCCACACCAGTAAAGAGCATCTCCGATTGGCTCTTAACTCTCCGCTCTCCCAATCATGTCATAATTGATTAAAGAATGAATGATCTTCTGCTTATTATCCCCAACAGAGGCTTATCAATCATCACCGATCAATAACAACTAAATCATTCAATGTGTTAATATAATCTCTTTTTCATAACAATCTTTATTTTACCTATGTTAACGCTCCTGTAAGCAGTTTTTAAAGGTGACCTATAATTCAAAATTGAATTTACCTTGGTATAGTCAAATAACAAGAGTTCAGTGCATGGATATGACATAGAGTGAATCTCAAACTGGACTGTTTTCGCGTTCTCATTTAATTCACGTTTATGAAAAACACCCCTGAAAAACGGTCGGTTCTCCACACAATACCGACTGTGACGCAATAGTCGGGATCATTAATATGTACGCCGTCAAATATTTGCATAATGCCAGCCCTCAATGCCAGGCTGAACTGCGCAGCCGAAGCATGGCAGTTGCTCAGTGTGGATGTACACAAACATTTCACCGACTGTTTTTCCTCAACTTGGGCCAATACAGAGCTGGCCTCAGATCGAGCTACCAAGCAACACTTTCTGATGTGTAATTGTTCAAGTTCAGACAGGTAATCTTTCTCTCAAAATCGTTCAATACTGTTTATGTATCAGTAAGTCAAGCCTGTGACTAAAATCAGCTTCACATCGTTTCTTTTAGTAGGATGAAAATCGTATTTAAATTGTGAACAAATTATATACAGAAAGCGATCAAAGAACAATCTTTCCACACAGCGCGAGTTTATCTGGACACTTGCCAAACTCGTTATGAAATCAATGACGCACGTTACTGCACAACGAAGCTCTTACTGTATTTACATCATCGTGTTTGCATTGGTGAAAGCAGAGAGAGTGCAGAAACTGCTTTGCAATGATAAGATCGTCATTCTCGCGATCAACACACTGTCATCTGCTCAATGCTCATCACGGCAACATTTTATGTGATGGGAATAGATCTAAATACTTTAAAAACATCTCACGATTCGTTAATCTCGATAGCTGTTATAGTAAAAACGTATAATAGCAGTAGTAAAAGTATTCGGGAGAGAGTTTCACATGTAATGCGTTGCTATTTCATATGCAAGCATGTCAGCCAATCACAGCAGTGGCCGCGGTTACACTGAATCCCACAGCAGACACGCCCCTTCAAACAGAGCGTTCAAATCAGAGGCTAAAAGCAGGCTAGGAAAAATGCCATTTATTTCTAAATTATGATTATTTTTTATCTAAAAAACATACTAACATTATAAGGGTAACCCAGGAAACATTATAAAATAATAAAAAAAAAACATTCTAGGGCACCTTTAAATATTTTATTTCAATTATAGCTTATGACTGGCATTTTATTTTATTTTACATAATTTAATTTAAAATAAAATTTTATTCAAATATTTAGCTTGTGGGTTGGTTTTATTTAATTTTTTAATTGTATTTAATTTAATTGAAAACTTATTTTACTTAGCACTCAACCCTGTGCTCGTGGTGTTTGAGTTTTGGGCAATACTACCTGTTTGATTGAACAATGGTTGCCATCCGAATTATGTAAAAACAAAATATATAGGCTATATGAATATTTTTTGTTATACTTTGTATATATAACTAAATATTAATAACGATACGTTATTTATGAAAGATTATTCAATGCTGCCTTAAAAGTACTGCTTAATTTGGAACAGTTGGGCTCCAAAACGATATGTTGAAGAGAAAACCGTATAGGTAGGTTAGACTGAGGAACCCTGATTTTAATTTAATTGGTTGTTTTTAAGGAAGTTACCGGCATTACCGGCTGCCACTGACTTGGATTAAAACTTTACGATCTTTATTGATGCTTTACTCAAGCGCTTGACATACGGTTTATGATTCATAAGTGAATGTGTTTTCTTGATCAGCCGGCGGTGAGTTATTGACGGCCGGGGAGGAGAGGCACGTTATCACAGAATTATACATCATGTTATGAATCCTTTAGCTGGAAGCTCAAGTGTGCTTGTCATCTGCTTCTCCTCATTTATCCGAAAGAGAGCGAACCTTTCTTACTTCATCAACTTCTCTTTCTTCCTCTTGAAATATAGAGAAATCAAAGGAGAGAGCGTATGATTAACTCCAGAGAGATTGAGACACGAGGGACGCTGAGAGAGAGAGAGAGAGAGAGAGTGGAAATGACAGTTGGCTTCCGGTGCGTAGCGTTAGATTTTGTTTTGTGGAAAGAGCGGATATTCTTAATCTTTCTCTCCCTTGTGACATAACTCGTTAGTTATAACCATCCCGGTGTGACAGGCTTCGCTCCGAGCGGGAGCACACAGGGATGCAATTAAGTCACAGTGCGTCATATACATGCGTGTGTGTGTGTGTGTGTGATGGACCCAGAGGGAAGGGTAGAAGAAGAATGGCCGTTGGTGGGTTTAAGAGTTGGACGTTGATCCGTTTACACTGATGTGGTTTGGCTCCAGAAATTTGTGAAACTGAAGTCAACAGCACTGGACTGACATGATGTGCAGTGTTCAGAGCATGTGTCATTTTTTTAAAACAATTACAAACAATATCAAAAACGGTAAAAAAAATTAGGTAAATCTATCCATCCTGCACCTTTGAGGTTCCAGCAGTTTTCAGTTTGATAAAGGGATTTCAAGACATTGTATGTTCAATTTTAAACGCGCACTGAGAAGTTCTGTTTCATATCTGTGATGAGCTACAGTGTGCTTGATGCTAATATTTGATACTAATATTCACAGTGTCCACTCTTTAATTATTATAATTATTATAAATAAAAAAAATATTATGGAGTAGTTCATTGCATGAAGAAAAAAGGTTCTGAATTCAATTGTGCATTTTTGCTAGCAGAAATTGGAAATGCAAGGTTGAGGACAGACCAAAAATATTTAGTTAGTGTGTGTCTGTGTATTCCTTGAATGTTCTTTCATTATTTTCACAATAAAATCACATCTGATGTTCAATCTGGGGACACAAATTCCAATAATATATTAAGTCAGTGGAATAAAATAAATTTAAAAAGATGGATAATTTAATTTGTTTATTTAATAATTTAATTTTAAAAAGTTTTTTATGCTGTTGGAAAATGTAAAAGGTAGTAGCATTGGATATTTTCCATATAGTCCTTTTAAACATAAATACTTACTGTATAAGGGATGCAAATGGCACCCATTTTGTAGAATTTTGTGTTTCCTCTGCTTTTATGGTCATTGATAGAAAACCTGGAGTGAAACCTGACTTTTTCATCACTTTCGTCCATCTTATCTGTGTTTTGTGGAGTGTGTGTATGTGGATTATTATCCCGGCTGGTCAAAGATATCTCCCTTGATAACGTCAGACAAGAGCTTGACCACTTAAAGGACACAGACAGCTTATCCTAGATCTGTCTTCAGAAACACAGGGCCATTGTGGGTGCAAAAGTGGCACTGTACAGGGTTTTTTACTCTAAAGCAGTGTTTTTCAATCCTGATTAATTGATTGATTGAATTCATATTTAATAATAATAATAATTATTATTAGTAGTAGTAGTATTATTAATACATATTCATTATAATAATATATTTTTTTTATTAGGTAAATACTTTATAAATCAATGAATTCATTGATTTATTTAATATGAATGAATATTACAATTCCTTAGTAAACTAAATATTCATAATTCCTAATGAATCTTTCTTTTTGTCTGCTTTTCAGAAACATTAATGGACACCCGGACCGCCACAGCAGAGCTCGGGTGGACGGCATACCCTTCATCAGGGGTGAGTGTGTGTTTGTGTGAATAAATGACCCACAGAACTGCTCACACTGTTAAAATACTTAGCCTTTGTCTTTTATTTTTAGAAGAGCACATTAAACCGAAACCTCCTTCTATTCACCCTTCAGCAACAGCTTACTAGATGAAGAGAGACTAAATCATTTGTCTAATTTGCCATAAAATATGTTTGCACTGTGGAAGAAATTGTATGTTTAAGATGTGTGATCACATATCATATATGACAGTAAAAGAGCACACACAAACCTTATTCTAATATGGTGCCGTGTCTGAACAGTGAAATTAAGAGATCAACGTCTCACACACACACGCGCGCGCACACACACACACACACCTCTTTCTCTCCCTGCTAGGTACAAAGCAAAACCCTCATTGCAATCGCTGTACGCATTACACTCAGTTCAGAAAGACTTAATGACATAATGGGTCCACTTAAGGTAAAAAAGCACCTCTGAATCCATCTAAATGTGGTCCGGAGGAGAGCGGGCTACTGTAATGACAGACGCAGCCTGCAGAGAAATATAAAGCTTTCATTGAACTCTCAATAAGGGCACACACAATTGTGAGTGTTTTCCGTATTATTTCATGGAGGTTCTGTAGAAAGTGATACTGTTTCCGTTGGATACTGTTGTCGATAGAAACATATATTTGCATGATAGCACTCTGACTGGCGATTTTATCAGTGTGAACAATCACTTTTGTCCTAACCATCTGCATCCATGTATGCGGCCGACGGTTTTGGTTTCCGTAACGTCCTGCTCGTAGCTCCACCCACACTGAAATCTCACTGGTCTCAAATCATTTTACTTCACATTACTATGAAACATCAAAATACATTCTGATCAGCTGTGATTTAGTTGATTCATGCAATTGTTTTCCTTCGAGGACAGAAAAAACTGGAACATTTTGTTAAAGGCATTTGTTTAAAGAAGGTCTAAAAATTAGTCTTAATTATAATAAGATTGACTGGAGTGAGCTATGGTGTATTCAGAGAAGGTATATTGTTACATTTTTCTAAGAGATTGCAGGATCCTCTCTCTCTCTCTCTCTCTCTCTCTCTCTCTCTCTCTCTCTCTCTCTCTCTCTCTCTCTCTCTCTCTCTCTCTCTCTCTCTCTCTGGTTCGTTTGACCAGCTGTGCTATAAAAAATTAATAATAAAAGTATCCACAGATGGTCACCGGAGGACACACACACCCACACAGGCATATGACACACATCTGACAGTGATGGACAGGGAATTTAGTGAGAGGAAATCCATTAGCTCATCATGTGACAGACAGCCATATTCCCCCCTGTAATTGGTGCAGTTTGCTGAGGCAAGCATCACTAATACTATTGCTTAAGGTGAAGGATTTGAGCAAACACAAATTATTAAACTTTGTGGTTGCATACTTTGCACTTTGACAAGCACCACTCACATTTACTTCAGATAATGTCACATCCATCCATCCATCCATCCATTCTTCTGCTCTTTTCTCATCACTTCATTCTCTCTTTGGGGTCACATGTGAAGGTTTAACCCTGCTCGTCCTTCACACGCACAATTGACTGCTTTCATGATTCATTCACACCATTTGGCAAATTCTCACAGCTGCCCCTCTGCAACACACCCGCATCAGTCTTTCTCTAATAGATCTCGCTTTCCATTAACCCCACACCCTTCCTTTTCTCTTAAAGAAATCCCTAAAATCCCCAATTCCTCACAGACCTCAGCTGGCCACTCCTGCTAAAACGGCTCACGCACGCATCTTGAGCTCGAATGGCCGATTGTTCCCCTCTGTCCCTGCGATTACCTTTCACGCCTGCTTGCCCCGTCCCTCGCCCTGAGGTCAGAGGTCGGCTGCTTCCTCAGCAGCCCATATTTAATTCATCACCCCAGTTTGTGTGCTCCCAGGAGACTTCGAGATGTGCTCTTGATTATATGATGTATGTGCCATACCATGAATTCCCTTTCTGCTGTCACAGCAATCGTACTTTAGCATGTGTGAACGTATCGATCATGTGGAGTCTGAGTGATTTGCAAGGGAAAGTAGACACTCACTCCATATGAATCTGAATGAATTGTCCTGGCTGTGTCACGTAAAAGACTCTTAGTTGTGCATGCAACAGGAGCAGCGCTGCTGGGTGTTTATGACAGTCACATGATGTGAATATGTTAAACAAATTTAGCCAGGGGACAGTGTCTGTGTGTATGTGGATGTGTGTTTTTACACTTAATCTACAAACCTAGAAATTGTCTTATTAGTGTTGGCCTTATTTTAGCTTAAAAACTTTTAGCAAAAGGGATAGTCAAGATCAGTCATCTTTACTCACCTTGTTGTTGTTCCAAATCTGACTTTTACATTTAGATTGATGCATTTGGCAAATACTTTTATTCAAAGTGACTTGTGCTACCAAGCAAAAGTTTGGAGGTTTTTTTTCTAAATGTTTTTGAAAAAAGTCTCTTATGCTCAACAATGCTGCGTTTAATTTGATTTGACTGCATTTGATATTGTGAAATATTATTACAATTTAAAATAATGTATTCCTGTGATTCTGTTGAATTTTCAGCATCATTACTCTAGTCTTCAGTGTCACGTAATCATTCAGAAATCATTCTAATATGCTGATTTGGTGCTTAAGGCCCTGTTTACAGTTGGTATTAAGATTTTTTTTTTTTAGTCGATCGGATCACAAAATTTCACTAAATACAGGTGTAAGCGGGGTCTAAAATGTTTTGAGCTTTTCCACTTTCGACCACTTCTAGAGGTAGTTAAAAACGCATTCAATCGCATTGCTTTCGTAGTGTAAACGCTCATGTGGTCGAATGTGGTCGAACAGCCACAAAAGACCGCCTACTGACTTAACACGTTTACATTACGGGAAACGCGCTAGCCAGACGGGATTTAAACTTTGTCAGTTGAAGATCCAAGTTTTATTTAAAGATGAAAAACATACTAAGCACAGTGTTCTCTCACAATTCCTGATTTCTAATAGCCTGGGTTTCCCCATACTGCCTTACCGCAGCGCGATTCAATTCACGCTGAAAGGCAGTATGGATACCATGGCCAGATTTTTCGCCTCATTTAGGGAACCAATCACAGAACGGGGAGGGAGCAGCAAGACGATGACGCGTCTATGCGACACACCGAAGCAGTTTCCTATGGATCAAACATGGCAGTAGACGCGAAGTTACCTTTCGATGCAGCCTTATGGCCGTTTCACATATAGGTTTCACACCGCAAGCGTGAGCGGCATTTGAGCAGCGCGTCAGCGTAACTACATCGTCACTGCAGCTGCAGACGTGCGAGAGTATTCACACTGGAAGCGTTTGTACAGTGTCACAGCAGCGGCTCCAAAGCTACATATCGTTAGCCTCATAGCATAATTGCTTAAGTCATTTTGTGTTTTTTCTTGTTTTCCAAAGACATTGAAATATGACTTTGGCATTATATATAAGCGAGCAATTCTTTACAAAAACAACTATACATTTGTTTTTAGAAGTTGGTCATTTTATAACATTGATAGTCTTGAAAGTTTGTAATGAGGAGGTGTACAACATTCGCATATGTAATACAACAAAACAACCCAGAAAATGGCTCCAATCTATTAGTTTCAGTCATACTTTCGATGTTTACAAGACCGCAACTCCGCGGATAAAAAACAAAACACACAAATAAACCACACACTCGGGTTTGATTTCGGTTGTGCTAGCCTGTAGCTGTCTGTTAACGTTACATGAACTAAAAGAACGTTTATATATAATATTTTCTGGCTAGTTTACTTTAGTTTTTTTTAATTTATATAATACACAACTTTCACCCAAACTGAATAATTAAAAACAAGTTTTTACCGGGTAAATCTTCTATAAATATTTTAGAGTCTTTATTTTCTTTTATTTGCCTACTCAAGTTCTTGTTAAAACTCACTAGACATGCTAATTCTGTGCATTTTGGGCAATTTTTGTGTGAAATCACATTTATTTTTTGTCCATCAAAAGTGTGCTTTCACTTTAATTTAGCGTGAGCAATGCAGCAAAAAACAGATTCGAAACCCCCGCTTCACTGCTGCTCACGCGCCGCTCCTGCTCGACGCTCACGCACTGCTCCCGGTGTGAATGCACTCATTGATTAACATGCACGCCGAAAAAATACGCGCCGCTCACGCATGCGGTGTGAAACGGCCGTTATACACGCCATCGTGTAGGCTACACATAAATCTCTGACCCATCGGCCATCGTCGTCTCCCTCGTCTAATTTCTGTCGCTCTGCATACGTCATCTGGTATAATCGAAACGATTGGCTATGAGCTACGTACAGGCGCATTTGATAGACATTCTTAGCACCCAATAAACGGCTCTGGGCATTCGTAAACCACGCCTCAAATACGAGAAAATGAACATGTGGTTCCCAGACCCAATTCTCAACGAGATTGGGTCTGGCGTTAGCCAGGCTAGATTTCTAACACCCACTCACCCGCTTTCAGAGCAGAAACGAAAGGCCTTGGCATTGCTAGTGTCATGCTCTACTGTTTAAGCTCTACTGTAAATATGATTTTTTTTTTTTACAATCACTTAAAGCGTAGAGGCAGTCAAGCTCCAAAAATGAAAAGAATAAAATAAAATTACATGCATTACATTCTATGCCATACGAGATTTATTTTCTATCGTAGGCCTTTCTTTCTCTGTCTCTCATGATTCCCTTCAGTGGTTTCTCTGGATGGGCCAATTGAGAAGCCTTTGCTGCTGTTGTATAAAAAAGACTCTTGTGTTGTGTGTGTGTGTGTGAGTGTGTGTGTGGTAGATTAAAAAAGGCCTTAATTGAAGTCTACCCAGTCTTTTTGCTCTTCTGTTCCTCTGAAAGCAATTTAGCCCTCTATCCTTCTCTCTGACAAGCTAAACAAGGGCGGTCACTATCTTTTGCTGTTTTCTCTTAGCTCAATCACAGCCGACCATGTGCCTGCAGCTTTTCAGATGCCCTTTGTTCCATTCCCTCTTTATTCATCTTTCATTTTTCCCCTTTCTTTTCTAATCTCACACACTCATTCTCACTCAGTCTGGGTAGTATTTTGCTTGCCTTACACTGCAAAGAATCATTTCTGATTCAATATTTGTGTTGTTTTTCAGTTCAAATATCTAGACATCTGTGAATGAAATCAGGGTTTTGTTATCCATTATGTTTTCTATGTGATTGTGAATATATTTTAAAATGTAATTCATTCCTGTGATGGGAATGCTGGATTTTACAGCATCATTATTACTTCAGTCTTCAGTGTCACATGATCCTTCAAAAATCATTCTAATTTGCTGATTTGCTGCTCTATCTATCTATCTATCTATCTATCTATCTATCTATCTATCTATCTATCTATCTATCTATCTATCTATCTATCTATCTATCTATCCATGATCATCTATCTATCTATCTATCTATCTATCTATCTATCTATCTATCTATCTATCTATCTATCTATCTATCTATCTATCTATCTATCTATCTATCTATCTATCCATGATCATCTATCTATCTATCTATCTATCTATCCATGATCATCTATCTATCTACAGTATCTATCTATCATCCATCCATCCGTCCATCCATCCCTCTGTCCAAGTGAAAATTCCTGCCTGTGCCATAAAACAAAATACAGTTTTATTAAATACATTGGCATACGTATTAATAAAAAATGGATACATGTTGGTTACATATCACACATTGATTCCAGTAAAAGTACTGTGTGTAGCGCAGTGCTGCATGTAGTATTTTTTTGTCCGTTCTATAGTCACAGTGTAAAAGCATGTGAGCCTGCTGTTGCTTTGCTTTAGGTGCTGCAATGTGTGCAGTGTGAAACAGGTGAAACACTCTAGCAGTATGTGTGTGTTTAAGTATGTGCCTACTATTGGCCTGCTACATATGCCACATTTCCATCTCACTAACGAATGACCAACCTTAGATTCATACCACACATAAGCTTGAGAAACTTGCTGTAGCTTTTGTAGAATCATATTTGAGAAGAGAAGTCCAGACATTTATTGATGTCTAAGAGCAGACATTGTACAGACAATGCATATTTCCTTAGGGATTTACACCTTCTCTTTTATAGTAAAATCTGTCAGAAGAAAAAGACAGAAAAGAAAGACCACAAACAACAGGGGGACACACAGAGAATCTTTCGTATGGTCAGGATATATTTCATCTGTATTCCTTTTCTCAGCTGTCTTCACATGAGATTTTCACTTTCAAGAGGGGTGGTGTTGCTGTCCCTTTAATTTCTGTTAGTCAAAAAACACACAAATTTTTTTTATATTACTGTTATCCATCCTTTCATTAAATCTTAGAAGTTAACTTTTTTTGCTACTGTACCTTTAAATAAAAAATGGACTGTTATAATTGGTTGATCTCTTCTCATGTGAAGTGAGTTACAGCAGCCCTTCATATTTGTTTAATACTGCGTGTAAGTGTAAATGTAGGTGGCCATATGTTAATGTGCTTATGCTTGTGACATCATAACCACGATTTCTCAATGACTTGTTTTTTGCCGTTCAACTTGAATAAAAAAAAAAAATCTTTTTGTAAATGCACAAAACTCAGTAACGCTCTAAGGTGCATTCGCTGGTTGTTAGGACATTGCTTTGTGGTTGATATGATGCTCTGTGTGGTTGCTAAGGCATTGCTTTGCTACACAGAACACCCTAGCAACCATGTTACATACAATTGTGCTTAAAAAAACGTCTTTTTGGTGCACTGGAAACTACCTAGAACACCCAATTGCGTTTTTGGTGTGCTGTCTGTGGAGAGGGCTCAGAGCTCGGTATTTTGGCCCGAACCCAGAGTACTAAGAGTGAGGAGTCAGGGTGGTGGAGGGATGCTGAAACCTGTCAAGGAGCATAGGTCACCCAGCTACGTAAAGGCTCCCCTCATGCTGATTGGATAGATCATTTGAACGTGTTCCTCCCTAACTTTGTTAATAAAACATCATGCATTGTGGCGGTAAGACGGTGGACAAAATGTAAGAATCTCTTGTTTTAATGTTTTTAGTGTGCACTGCTGGTTTATTTTAGTATGAACCTGAGGTTAAGTATAGTTTTGCAGCTAATTATAAAGAGAGAGAGAGAGAGAGAGAGAGAGAGAGAGAGAGAGAGAGAGAGAGAGAGAGAGAGAGAGAGAGAGAGAGAGAGAGAGAGAGAGAAGGCCATCTCTACTCGTGCACATTAAGAACACTGTTCTTCGAAGAGCGATGGCCTGCAAAAGCGCTACACAAAGAGCAATCCCTCACACACTTCTGGGTGCAGTATGTGTGTTTTAAAGTGATTTCTCTGTGTTAAGTGCTTTGGGTCACTTAAGAACCCATATGGACGAGAGTATGTGTTTGTAAAGTCTGCGATGGACTTGTAGCTAGTTTTGAGTTAACACTTAGTGACAAGTGGCGGCGTGCACAGGCTTTTTTCTTGCTCTCCTGTCGAGGTGTGTGTGAGAATAGATGTTCTCTCTGTATTTTCTGCCTTCAGATCACTTAAGTGAATGTACACGAGAATATCTGCCCTTCTTTCTTGTATATTTAATGTCTTGTTCTCTTTTAAACTTAGCAGCAGCGCTACATATACACACTACTCAGCCGAGGCCACTTCAAGGAGGTGATTTAAGGCGCTCCATGTCCTGTCCTAAAAACAAGACAAGTTTTTCCAAAAGCTGAGATCTCTTTGTGTCTAGTCGCACAGAGCCAAACTTTTGACGGCAGCACAAAGTCTGGTCCACTTTGCAGTTTATCCTGGCCAAGAATTGGTGACTTAAACAGAAAGAGACTGTGTGGCATTATGTAATGTGATCAACAGCCATTTGTGTTGTTTGTAGGTGGCATTTAGAGGAGGGTAAGTCTTGCTTTTATGCTACTCAAACCGTCTGACACTCTGAACATCTTTCAACTCTCTCCCCACCATTGACAAGTTTTTCTGTAATTTATGACACAATGCTTCCCCACCATTGACAAGTTTTTCCAGCAATCCACGTTTTCACTGTTATACGGTAGGGGGCGCTATTACGCTTCTTCTGAAATAGTACAGAATCTCTGAATCCAAACACAAATGAAGAAGAAGCAGAAAGAAGGGGTAGAAGATTCCTTACGCACATGTAAGCTAATGCGATCATTAAACATTTAACAGCATATAAATCAAAACTGCCTAATGTTACCGAATGAAATGTCAAACCCACAAAGAGATATAGGATTGTGCTAACTTTGTGGGTGTTGATGAACTCGATCCACTCAATCTATGTTGACCTGGTCTATGGACATAATCTATGGACATAGTTTTTGACCAAAATGTGATTTTCGTTTAAAACAAGAGGATCTGTTCTTTTTATATATATATATATATATATACTGTATACACTCACCTAAAGGATTATTAGGAACACCATACTAATACTGTGTTTGACCCCCTTTCGCCTTCAGAACTGCCTTAATTCTACATGGCATTGATTCAACAAGGTGCTGAAAGCATTCTTTAGAAATGTTGGTCCATATTGATAGGATAGCATCTTGCAGTTGATGGAGATTTGTGGGATGCACATCCAGGGCACGAAGCTCCCGTTCCACCTCATCCCAAAGATGCTCTATTGGGTTGAGATCTGTTGACTGTGGGGGCCATTTTAGTACAGTGAACTCATTGTCATGTTCAAGAAAACAATTTGAAATTATTTGAGCTTTGTGACATGGTGCTGGAAGTAGCCATCAGAGGATGGGTACATGGTGGCCATAAAGGGATGGACATGGTCAGAAACAATGCTCAGGTAGGCCGTGGCATTTAAACGATGTCCAATTGGCACGAAGGGGCCTAAAGTGTGCCAAGAAAACATCCCCCACACCATTACACCACCACCACCAGCCTGCACAGTGGTAACAAGGCATGATGGATCCATGTTCTCATTCTGTTTACGCCAAATTCTGACTCTACCATCCGAATGTCTCAACAGAAATCGAGACTCATCAGACCAGGCAACATTTTTCCAGTCTTCAACTGTCCAATTTTGGTGAGCTCTTGCAAATTGTAGCCTCTTTTTCCTATTTGTAGTGGAGATGAGTGGTACCCAGTGGGGTCTTCTGCTGTTGTAGCCCATCCGCCTCAAGGTTGTGCGTGTTGTGGCTTCACAAATGCTTTGCTGCATACCTCGGTTGTAACGAGTGGTTATTTCAGTCAAAGTTGCTCTTCTATCAGCTTGAATCAGTCGGCCCATTCTCCTCTAACCGCTAACGGCCCATTCTCCTCTAACCGCTAGCATCAACAAGGCATTTTCGCCCACAGAAAAAAAACTTTTTTTTTTTTTTTTCATCTTTTACATGTTGTTGTATAAGGCCTTTAATGCAGATTTTTTTTTTTTTTTTTTTTTTTTTTGCATTTTACGATTTTTAGGGAAATGTCGTATTATTGCAACGTTGGGCCTTTTGGGTAGCAGAATCTCACTGAACAAATGTAAAGAACATCTAAGGGTTCGTTTACAGGGTGTACTGCTTATAGTAGGCTAGCCTATGACCTGTGTTCTTTAATGACTTTTTTGTTGGCATGATGTCCAAATAATGGATGGTTGGTCATTGGGTTGTTTATTTTCATTTTCCAGTTTACAGGCATCTCCACATCTCCACATTCCTCTTCATCACTTGTATCAGAATCCCATTTTGGACAGCTTCAATGACATCATTTTGTAGATAATACAGCCTTTCCTGGCTGGTGGCATTCTAAAAAACAAAAAACAAACAAACAAAAAAAAACAGATTATTTTCCATATTCAAATCATACTTACCCATTTTAAAGAATTCACACATTCCACAGAATTCACATAATACAGTCTGGCTAGCTTATTGTGCCCTCTACTATCATGCCAATAGCACTTATATATAATGTAGAATGCAACAGGACGTCTCTGAATGGTTAGTTGATGAATATATGTTGCTGTGAAGTTAACTATCTTCAATTAGGATATTCTGTCATGGTAATCTATAAATCGTTCATATAGGAACTGTTGTGAGATGCACACAGAGTGACTTTCTATTGCAAGTGAAAAAATGGATGCTAAAGTTTGTACTCTTATAAAACAACTTTTCCTCTTCTCAACAATCAACATGGACTCTGTGTTCCCGGGGCGGGGTTTATGTACATTTTGGGGTTGCTGATGTCACTAACCCGGGAGGAACGTCGAGTAGTCCCTCCCTACCAGCCATTTAGTCCTTTTCTTTAAAAGCAAATAACTTCCTTTGCTTTGAACTTTGAGCGTTGTAACTTTGATAATGTTGTTTATGCTCAAACAGCAACATTTCACACTAACTAAAGTTAGAAAAGTGAAATCATACTTTACCACCCCTTTAACTTTTTTCTTAACTGCTATTTTCAGTTTTCTTAAGAAAAAAAAAGTTGAGAATATTTTATATTCCTGAAAATTATACTTCTCAAGAATATTATCTTTTGTAAATATTGTTTTAACAAAACTCTAAATTCTTGAAAGACTCTTCTAAAAAAATCATTGTAAATAACTTAAGAATAATAAAATTCTTAACTGCTATTTTTCCGTTTTCTAAAGTTATTTACGATGATTTTTAGGAAGGTTCTTTTCAAGAAGATTCTTTTCAAGAATTTGAATACTTAAGTTTTGTAGAATAATAATAAAAAAAAAAGATAAATACAAATTTTAAACGTTTATTAAACGGGCACAATTTATTTATATTTTAAATATAAAACATTCCTAACCTTTTTTCTTACATAAAAAAAAAAGAAAAAAAAGAAGAATATAGCAGTTAAAGAGAATTTTATTCTTAAGAAAGTTTCATGAATTTTTCATTTCAGACCTATTTTTCCTTTCTTTATTCTTGCTGTGATAAGTATGATCTTTACAGGCCAATTTTTTTTAACTGTTCTTAATATTTGACCTAACCGACTATTTCTACACAAAACAAAAGAACAATTGATTGCCTCTCTATCAGCATAGAGGGTCTCAATCTGTCGGTGTTGAGTTTTCAGAACATTTTTGTATGTTAAACTTTATACCAAGAAGTCAGGTTTCATCTGCGGTGGAACCTGTTCAGCAGATTATTTTGCAGAATTTATTTATAACAGACAATATTCAAAACCCGCCAAAATGTGGCACATAAAAATTAAACAACATACGTATGTAATAATATACATTAATGCGTTTAGGTACCTCTTTCAGTCAACCAATGACACATTTTCTTATTTTATTTTTATTTGCATCTAGGCTGTGAAGAACTTCTGCTATTATTGTATCTCATATACAGAGGACCTTGACTCAGTGGCTTACTGTTCGAGGCTGTTCTGCAGTTTCGCTTCTCGTACAGAATGTTTGGTTGCTCTAATAGAGGTGAACAGCTTTGGATTTCCTCAAAAGCATACAGGGTCTCTGTAACAGTGCTACTGCCTTATTGAGCTTCAGAGGTTACGGCTGATGACCATCTGGATGAGAGATTTTTGTTTTTGTCCTCTTTGGAGGTGTGTGTTAGGGATTCAAGTGAAAAGTATTAAGTACAAGTATTTTAATCTTTTCCAAGCTTATATCAAAACAGGCATCCCCTGTTGGTCTTGTTTGGACAGTCGTGTTTCTTTCTCTCTCAGTTGGAGGCCAATATGATGAATGGTTGTTTATGAGTACCGTCATGTTCTAACAGCAGTAGGCACTGAGTTGTTGGGCAAAACTCTCTCTCTCTGTAACTCATGGTCATTAACACAACACATTAAACACTAAGCAACCCCCCCGGTTTCAATATTTTAAGTCACTATAACATGACAAACCAAATATGACACATTTCTCCAGTGTTTCTAGAGCTCATGATGGGGGGCTTCCAGGCAAGTCAGCCGGCAAATGTTCAAGAATATAGGTCTGTCATAAAATATTTGCTTCACGTGATGTGGTCGACCTGGTAAATCCATGTATTTGTAGATAGACAAATAAAATCAGAATTTCATTGGTTCATAATGCTGTAAGGGGGCGGCGCCTTCCTACATCAAGAGGAGTCTGGGGGCGTCCCGAACACCTCTATTACTCTTTGCGGGTTCAATTGACTATGAAAATGAATCCTCACTGTGGCGCAACAGTGCAATTTCACCTAAACAATTTCACCTAATCTTGCTGTGACTACATGATATGAAGACTGACCTCCTTTTAAACTTCCTTGGTATTCATTGATTATTATCAGCATAAATTATATTATCTATTATATCTTCATGTCGTCTGATGCATCACTCAAAAACGTTTTATTAGGGCTGTGTAATTAATCGTAATTGATTTGCTATTTCGGCTTCCAACAATAATGAAAACAAGATAATCGAGGTAAAACGATTATTAAGCCGCTGCCACATTCCATCCAGTGCACCTTCTTTCCTTCACAGCGGTGTGCTTTCGTTCCTCCATAAAAACACAAACTTAACACCCAAATCAGCCAAACAAGTGAGTGTTGTAAAATGCAGTCTACTGTTGTTAAAATGCGGGATGTGTTTGATATTAAATCGTGTTACCACATTAAATCCAAATGTAATTTTTAGTATGAATATGTTAGCCTTCAGGTTTGCTAGTGTGCTCAAAAACAATGATAAAATTTGCATTTAGAAGATATAAGCGTTCAAAACTTAGTCTCTCACTTCCAACAATAAGGATCAACGATTTTTATGACATCACTCTGCACTTAAGCTTCTCATTCGATTTTCTGTCCAATCATATGCTCTCTAGAATCTGCAGTGTCCCGCCCCCTATGCTATAAATAGACACTGTGGCTGAAATTGGTCACTTGTTCACGTAATTACTATTTTCTAAATGGTGAATGACACCGTGCACTATATAGGGGATAGGGAATGATTCAGACAGTGTAAATATGCTTTTCATTTGGGTGAATGATGTGTCAGGCGAACCGCTGCTGCTCGCACACAGTCTGCTCCGGTCCAGAGACATGATAGCACAGAACGGATCACATAGAATCTACACAGAATGCCAT
Source organism: Rhinichthys osculus (assembly GCA_029959095.1). Lineage (NCBI taxonomy): Eukaryota > Metazoa > Chordata > Actinopteri > Cypriniformes > Leuciscidae > Rhinichthys > Rhinichthys osculus. The sequence continues at coordinate 8,387,854 of JARWKJ010000007.1, read as the reverse complement.
ATTTTAATAGCCTGGGAAAACGTCTCGGTTACTGATGTAACCCTCGTTCCCGGAAGGAGGGAACGGGAGACGTGACGTCGACGTGACGACGTTAGGGGATCACTTCAGGGAGCCCTATCAACTTCGAGTATCTAAGAACAAGCCAATGAACGTTGGCGTGCGTGAACGCGTCACGCGCCCCCGCCCCGCAGCGCGGGTATAAAACAGGAAGCGGGCGCGAGCACACACCGTTTTTCACTGAGGAGCCGAGTTTAATGACGGCCGTACAGCGATGGTCAGCAACTGTGGCGGCGGGACGTCACGTCTCCCGTTCCCTCCTTCGGGGAACGAGGGTTACATCAGTAACCGAGACGTTCCCCTTCAGTCGCTCACGTTCGACGTGACGTCGACGTGACGACGTTAGGGGATCCCATGGAAAACGCCATCGGTTGCTGCCACATCCAGCGCCCTACGCAAGACTCTCAGACCCCCAACTGCTGGGGCGGAAGACCTGCGTAGAGGGAGTTCAACTGCTGTTCCATATACCCACACAGAGAACCTTGAATAACACTGGGAAAGCGTGCCCCTCCAGAGGAGAGGGACGCTGCGGAGCCACATCCTGCCCGAAGGGAGTTACCATGTGGAGAATACACATATGGACTGGCCGGTTAGGGCAGTGCAACATATGGAATGTCACTGGGGTGGCTCCAGCCTAAGAAGGGGGAGGCTACACCAGTCAGTGACGGCAGAGCAAGCTCTGCCAAGGGAAGACACGGGCTCACCGCAGGGAGCTGGTCGTGGAAGAATACTCATATGGGATCGCCGCAGGGATCACACATATGGAACCCAGCCTAGCACAAGTACACAAGCATACGAGCACTAGGCCTGGCGTCAGACGCTCCGCAACGTCCGACTGCCGAAGGGGTGTGGAGGAACTCACAGGGTTCGCCTAGGTGGGGAACTCGACTGGAGCAAAAAAGCGCACGTATCCGCTCCGTGGAGGGGAGTGGCGCAGCAAGCCGACACTAAGCGGGAACTTCGGTGTTACCGGCTGGTTGAAGCGAGCACACAGGAAGAAACCGGCTCAACACGTAGGCTATAGAACCTAGCGAACGTGTTAGGTGTCGCCCAGCCCGCAGCTCTACAGATATCTGTCAGCGAGGCGCCATGTGCCAGCGCCCAAGAAGAAGCGACACTTCTAGTGGAGTGGGCTCTCAACCCGGGCGGGCAAGGCACGCCTTGGGCTACGTAAGCCAAGGCGATGGCATCCACTATCCAGTGGGCCATCCTCTGCTTGGAGACAGCCTTCCCCTTCTGCTGGCCTCCGTAACAGACGAAGAGCTGATCTGAGGTCCTGAGGCTTTGCGTTCTGTCCACGTACAAGCGGAGAGCGCGGACGGGACAGAGAAAAGCCAGGGCTGGGTCTGCCTCCTCCGAGGGCAGCGCTTGCAGGTTCACCACCTGGTCCCGGAAGGGAGTGGTAGGAACCTTGGGCACGTATCCAGGCCGGGGTCTCAGGATCACGTGAGAGTTATCCGGGCCGAATTCCAGGCACGATTCGTCGACCGAAAATGCATGTAGGTCCCCTACCCTCTTGATAGAGGCCAATGCCACCAGGAGAACTGTCTTACAGGACAAGATTTTTAACTCAGCTGATTGCAGAGGCTCAAAGGGTGGTCTCTGAAGAGCCGAAAGGACCAGAGACAAATCCCAAGAGGGTATAGAGAGTGGGCGAGGAGGATTCAGTCTCCTCGCTCCTCTCAGGAACCTAACGATCAGGTCGTGCTTCCCCAAGGACTTACCATCAACAGCATCGTGATGTGCGGCAATAGCGGCCACGTACACTTTAAGGGTGGAGGGAGACAGCCTTCGCTCCAACCCATCTTGCAGGAAGGAAAGCACGGCTCTGATCGAGCATGATCGGGGGTTCTCCTCGTGAGAAGAACACCATTCAACGAATAGGTTCCACTTCAATGCATAGAGGCGCCTCGTAGAGGGGGCTCTAGCGGAAGTGATGGTGTCAACTACCGCTGGGGGTAGGTCACCTAGAACCTCCGCGTCCCGTCCAGGGACCAGACATGAAGCTTCCAGAGGTCTGGACGCGGGTGCCACAGGGTGCCCCGTCTCTGAGAGAGCAGGTCCTCTCTCAGAGGGATGAGCCAGGGAGGGGCTGTCGCGAGGACTGGGCCAATACGGCGCAACTAACAAGACCTGCTCCTCGTCCTCCCTGACTTTGCACAAGGCCTGTGCCAGAAGGCTCACTGGGGGAAACGCATACTTGCGAAGACCCCGGGGCCAGCTGTGTGCCAGAGCATCCGTGCCGAGGGTCCCCTCGGTCAGAGAATAGAACAACTGGCAGTGAGACGTGTCCGGGGCGGCAAACAGATCTATCTGTGCGGTCCCGAAGCGCCTGAAGATCAGCTGGACCACCTGGGGATGGAGTCGCCATTCTCCCGGTAGCACCTGCTGCCGTGAGAGCTCGTCGGCTGCACGGTTGAGCAGGCCCGGAATGTAAACGGCACGAAGCGACCTCAGATGCTTCTGACTCCAAAGGAGGAGATGGCGGGCGAGTTGTGACATGCGGCGGGAGCGTAGACCACCCTGACGGTTGATGTACGCAACGGTCGCAGTGTTGTCCGTACGGACCAGTACATGCTTGCCTTGTAGCGACGTTTTGAAGCGGCCCAGCGCAAGATGTACTGCTAACAACTCGAGGCAGTTGATGTGCCAATGCAGTTGAGGCCCCGTCCACAGACCTGAAGCTGCATGCCCGTTGTACGTGGCCCCCCAACCGGTGATACAGGCATCCGTGGAGACCACAGAGTGCCTGGACACTTGTTCTAGGGGAACACCTGCCCGCAGGAACGAAGGGTCCGACCACAAGCTGAGAGTTTGGCGACAGTGCGGGGTTACTGGAACCCGGCACGAGCCGCTCTGCCACGCCCATCTCGGGACTCGATCGTGAAGCCAGTGTTGGAGCGGTCTCATATGAAGCAATCCGAGCGGCGTTACCGCGGCTGCAGATGCCATATGCCCCAGGAGCCTCTGAAACAGTTTCAGTGGTGCCGCTGTTCTGCGTCTGAGCGTACTCACGCAGTTCAACACTGACTGGACGCGGGCCTCGGTGAGACGCGCTGTCATGTTGATCGAGTCCAACTCCATACCGAGAAAAGAGATCCTCTGCCCGGGGGTGAGTTTGCTCTTTTCCCAGTTGACCCGAAGCCCTAGGTGGCTGAGGTGACTGAGCACCATGTCCCTGTGTTCGCACAACTGCTCTCTCGACTGGGCGAGAATAAGCCAGTCGTCGAGGTAGTTGAGAATGCGAACACCACGCTCGCACATGGGAGCAATGGCCGCCTCCGCGACTTTCGTGAAGACACGGGGCGACAGGGCCAGCCCGAAGGGTAAGACTTTGTACTGATATGCCCGTCCCTCGAACGCAAAGCGAAGAAACGGTCTGTGTCGAGGGAGAATCGAGACATGAAAGTACGCGTCCTTCAGGTCGATCGCTGCAAACCAATCTTGGGGATGGATGCATTTGAAAATGCGTTTCTGCGTAAGCATCTTGAATGGTAGCCTGTGCAGGGACCGATTCAGGACGCGCAGGTCCAAGATTGGTCGTAACCCACCTCCTTTCTTGGGTACAATGAAGTACGGGCTGTAGAAGCCGGTCTTCATATCGGCTGGAGGGACCGGCTCGATTGCGTCCTTCGCCAGTAGGACTGCAATCTCCGCCCTGAGAACAGGGGCACTGTCCGCCAGAACACGGGTGGACAGGATGCCCCTGAAAGCAGGGGGGCGCCGGGCGAACTGAATCGCATAGCCGAGTCTGATGGTACGGATGAGCCAGCGAGACGGGCTGGGAAGCGTTAACCAAGCTCCCAGAGACCGAGCAAGCGGGACCAACGGCACCACAGACGTACCCAGAGTGGGGCAGCGTGGCGGAATGCAGGGACCCGACTCGGAAGGCACAGCGGCCCGAAGTGGGGTCTGAACGTGTGGTGCAAAACGTACCTGCTTCCGTCGAAGGGCAGAGTGAGTGTGCGGAGGCGATACTGCGTCCCGGACACAGCCACTGCTGCCCGCTGGCGATGAAAGAGGGGCTTGGGAGTGACAAGGCATCGCGTCGTCGACTGCCAAGCGCGCCCTCTTGGGGCCCAGAGGTTTCAGAAATTGCTCTTTTATTGAAAAGGTGGGTACCACTGACCCGTGGGTCAGTGGCGGAACAAAAAGAAAAGGGAACAGAAGATTCTCCGCCCGGCCCTCCACCGGGGGAAGGAGTGGCTCGTCCGCCATCTCCTGAAGAGCAACTTGATCCACCTCTGGGCCGCCCGTCTCAGGGTCGTTTGCACCGGCGCTTACCTCCTGGATCGGTAGCGGCCTGGACGGGCGGGGTCGGCTTCCTGCGGCTTGCTCCACGCTGAGGCCTGGATGATGGCTGCTGCTGGGGCTTAGCGGGAGCGGAGGACGCTGTAGGAGGCCGACCTCGGCGACGAGTAGACGGAGGGGCTGCGGCCGGCGGGCGGGTGGGAGCAGCAGCGGTCCGCCGGGGCAGGATGTGTCGGATGGCCTCCGTCTGCTTCTGTGCGGCCGAGAACTGCTGGGCAAAGCTCTCGACCGCGTCGCCGAACAACCCAACCTGGGAGAGAGGGGCATCCAGGAACCGATACTTATCGGTGTCCCTCATGTCCGCCAGGTTGAGCCAAAGGTGGCGCTCCTGGACCACCAAGGTGGACATCGCCTGACCGACTGAACGTGCGGTTTCCTTCGTCGCCCGGAGGGCGAGGTCGGTTGCCACACGGAGCTCCCGGAGGAGCTCTGGGTCAGAACCAGCCTCGTTCATGTCCATGAGCGCCTGGGCCTGGTGGACCTGCAAGAGCGCCATGGCATGAAGAGCGGAAGCAGCCTGTCCACAGGCCTTGTAAGCCCTCGCCGTTAGACCGGACGAGAACTTACAGGCCTTGGACGGGAGGCGTGGGTCACCCCGCCAGGAGGAGGCGGATGCCGGACACAACTGCATCGCGACAGCCCGCTCCACCGGGGGGATCCCCACATACCCCTTAGCTGCGCCGCCGTCGAGGGTGGCGAGGGGAGAGGAGCCACTAGGACGGCTTCGGGCACTATACGGTGCCTTCCACGTCTTAGAAAGCTCCTCATGCACCTCCGGAAAGAAAGGTACCGGGGCGGCGCACTGAGAACCAGCACGGCCCGCCCCGAGAAACCAATCGTCCAGCCGAGAAGGTTCGGGACGTGGTGGAGGATTCCACGCAAGCCCGACCTTCTCGGCGGCCCGGGAAAGCATAGCGGCCCATTCTGGATCCGGCTCGGACAACGCTACACACCCCGAAGGGGGCAACGCAGCCGAGTCGTCATCTCCAGATGACCGCTCCCCCTCCGATGCTGCGATCGACATCTGATCGTCAGCTGGTGCCCCAAAGGGAACGACCGGTCGTTCCGGAGAAGGACTGAGCCGTTCACAAAGGGGCGCCGATGGCAACAGCACATGAGAGGCGTGAGGGGCCCGCGGAGATTGCCTCGGCGGGGAAGCCCTCACGGTAATCCTCAGATCACCCTGGTCATGCGCCGAAGTAGGCCTATTCTGCGGGGCAGAATAAGCACTAGATCGGGGCATAGGCGAGGGGACTGCACCTCCCTTGAGGTAAGCGAGTCTCGACCTTAGTGCTGCGATAGTCATATTCCCGCAATGGGAACATGAACCATCCACAAAAGCTGCCTCAGCGTGCTGAATGCCCAAACACGAGATGCAGCTATTGTGACCATCTGCTGGCGCCAGGGAACGACGGCATCCAGAAACGCACAAGCGGAATGACATCTTGAAAAAGACGCAGGGTCCGCTTGTGTTGCTCTTTTAGTAAAAATAAAAAAGGAAATTGCTCTCACAGTGCTGAGGCGCCCAGGGGTAGCCACTGTGTGGACACACACACACACACACACACAAACAAAAGTGCTGTGGGAACAGCAGTTGAGAGCTGCACTGCTCGCGGCCACCGCTGATCGCGCCGTCACACCAACACTGGACAGAGATCTTCCTCGAGTCTTCAAAGGCGTTGAATCTCAGACACACAGTCACAGGAAACTCGCGCTCCGAAATGAAAGACGGTGTGTGCTCGCGCCCGCTTCCTGTTTTATACCCGCGCTGCGGGGCGGGGGCGCGTGACGCGTTCACGCACGCCAACGTTCATTGGCTTGTTCTTAGATACTCGAAGTTGATAGGGCTCCCTGAAGTGATCCCCTAACGTCGTCACGTCGACGTCACGTCGAACGTGAGCGACTGAAGGGGAACCTAGACAACTTCCGGCAAATTTAGATTTGCTCTGAAAGTTAGTCTGGCAAAGAGCTCATTCAAGCCCATTTCCAATCCGTCGAAATCGAGGCACCAATCAGAAACGTTGGGGCGGGCTTTACACGATGACGACAGCGCTGGGATTTTGAAGCAGATTTTGTAGCCTACATTACAAAGATGGATGCCGCCGTCGAACATCACTCGTTCGAATCAGCTATCGCGTCTGTTTTAAGCGATTTGAACGTTTCCTTTTTGTTAAAAACCGAGCAAAGAACAACACTCAGAGATGTTTCTCCGCCGCTCTGCATACGTCATCTCCTTCATCGCTCTGATTGGTTTTAGTCTGATTTGTGACGCCCCTCTGGAAATGATTTGTCTATGACGCTTTGCCAGACCATAACTCAGTTACAACTGAGAATGGTCTGGTTTAACTTTTAACCAGACTAACATTTTAAAGCGATATGGAGGAGAAACAGTTAGACAGATTCAGCATTAGAAACAGCACTGACGAGTAGAAGAGATAACACCAGTGCCATGCACCAACATAAATTACACACTATTTAAACTACACATCCTCAGCATGATTGTTCACTGTTTTGCTTTAGTAACTGAAGTGAATTAAAGGTATCAGCAATATGCATTCACACATACGCTTTATTTGAATGTGTGACATGAGACTTTGACAGAATGGCTGCAATCGTTTTTTTTTTCATTGAAACAAACTGGTCGAAAGAACCCGTTTGTGGAAATGAATCGGAATTCCCATATTACCAAGCAATGGCTCGCTATATTGAACTGAATAGGGCTAATAGGAGTCTATTCCCTTTGAAAGAATCAATTCCATCCTTTGAAACTTATTCTCGATTCCCAATGCTCTGTCTTTAAGAGCAAGAAATCTTATTCGGACTAAATTTCTAGGCCATAAACCGTTAGAACAGCCATACAACTATATAAGAGAGAGGTTAAGAGCCAGAGGTCAGTGTTTATGGTGAACTTTAGTTGAGTAATTATTTTCCTCTGGGCAGATAGGTTAGGTCTCTCCACCTCTCTTGCTAACCCTGTTTACTCTCATCTCACGACTGAATTATTCAGCTTAAGAACACTCTTAACCCACACACACATGCACTGTGGAACCGAAATATATCCAGCCGCACGTACAGGGCTATTTAAAGCCTTGTCATAGATGGGAAATGGATGTTGGGGTCCTGGAGAGTTCCATTATTGCTACGGTGACGGATGATGGAATACCTTTGTTTTGCTCCTGCTTTTTCTTTTCCTCTTTTTTTGTTTTAAACCTCGTGTGCCTTTCTGAAAGTGACAAGGTTGGGGCCCTAGCTCTTAGTGCGTGTGCTTTGACATGTCGATTCGTGATGCTCAAGTGGGAAATGGGAGTTCAAGACTCGGTTGCATAATTTCCCGATTCCATTTTCCCTTCTTCTCGTCATTGCCCTTGCCCTACAGAGTCAACAAAAAACTGGCAAAAATATCAGGGAAAAAAGGGACTGTGTTACTAAGAGGAATTTTTTATGTCATTTTTATTCAACGCCCTCTCCTAGAAAGTGCATTTCTCTTGTGTCATTGATTTTTAGACTGATTTTAGAATCCTTTTTTTGGATGGTTCATTGAAACTGGTAAAAAAAAAAAAAAAAAAACATTTCACCAATTCCAGTAGTCACTCATTAGAGTATATCTGCAACATGTTAATTAATTAAATACATATTTTAAAATATGATTATGTTAATTAAATATTTTGTTTTATGTGTGTATATACTGTATATATATATATAATATAAACATATACTATAAAAAATAACTCAATATATATTATTTTTAATATTGCTGAATATTTGTATGTATAATTACAATACAAATATTGCAGTTTCGTTGTTTCTTAATTAAATGTGTAAAATATATATGAATTAAATATTTAATATTTTTTTTACATATTTTAATATTATTATTATTTTCTATTATTGCTGTTTTGACTCGTAGTGTGTTGTATTGTTTTAACATTGCAAAATATGTATATATAATTACAAATATTGTAGTTTTTGTAACTTTGTTTTCAGGTTTGATGCTGCTACCATGTTTGATATCCTCATTTTTATGCCAGATAAATATTGTTCCAACGTTCACTGAAAAATTATATCAGTTTTTTTAATGTTTTCATACATTGCAAAGTGGTGCAGAGACAGAGGAACGAAACAACAAAAAAGTGAGTTGCTCCCTGAGTATCTTGTAGTGTATCGATCTAATTTCTCAAACAGGAGGATAGCATAGATCAGCTTCAAAATAGCTTTCTAAACTCTATAAATAAGTCATATTGTACACATTTGTTGGCCTCCCATCTTTCATAGGTTTTTATCTATGCATTCAAATGGAAGTGCGCGGCTAACTCAATCCATGTGCTTAATGTTCTGTCCTCTCTGACTGTGTCTGGAGATTAATGTGTTGGTTTGACAACAGGTCCAGTTCCCACCCATAACAGTTAGATATACTTTATTGATCCCTGAGGGGAAATTTACTCAGTGGTGTAGCATGAACTACACTGTATAATGAAGGTCCCCAAATTAAATCTGTTAAAGCGGAGAATTTCCACATCTTTCTCTGATATATTTGTGACCCCTCCTGGGTCTGAGCAGACCTGTAAATCCCAGGCAGAGAAACGGCCGGCTCTAGTTGAGATCCGTGCTGATGAAAGCGTGCAGTCCGGGAGTTTATGAGCGTGATCATTATAGTCCAAGCCAGAGGGCTTCAAAACAATTTTACTTTTGTCCTGCACACTGGACAGTTTTAATGACTTCATCACCATTTTATAGACAGTCTGAGATTGTGAATCCTCAAATTGCCATTTCTGTCGACCTCTTTCTCGCCGTTTATTTGTGTGCGCCTCCAGCCTTGTGGAGGAAATTTGTTGTTGTGTATGTGTGTGTGTTCTGTGAATGTGTGTATTCAGGGGAATGTTAAAACATCTGTTAAACTGTTAAAAGTAATGAATTATGTTACATCCTTCATTATTAACCAAGGCTCTTTCTCTCTCTTCCAGTGATCTTGATTTGTTGTATTTTATCATGCTAGTGACCTGCAATGTAATTACTGGCTGTGTCCAAAATCGCATACTCTCTTGAGTAGATACTTATTTGGAATATTTTGTATTCGTCCTACATTCGCCATGTTGTCATTATCATGTGATCTACCAGCATCAGTTACGTCGCTTCACTGCTATTCACAAATCCTCTCCCGTGGCCTCATGGGACAGTTAAGTGTCCATCATATGCACACTTCAGAATCTGTCCGGAAGTAGTAGGTCTTCCGTGTACTTTTTGCCTACTCTTGTACGAGTACTGTGAATTCAGACATTTTTTGTCATATACTGTTTTCGTCTACTACTGTATAGGGAAGTATGCTATCTCGGATGCAGCCCTCGTGTCATGTGCACTTGTAGGCTTAACATGTGACCATGTAATGGGAAAGGGGTCCAAGCATTAAATATTTCTTTTATAATTTTTAATTTAAGAAAATAAATAAAACCTATGATTTTCTGCCAATGAGATTAAAATCATCAGTGGTGGAGATAAATTAAATTTTTCTTAATGATTATAAAACTTTCATTTAGCAGGATCAAATATAATCTTTTTTTATTTATTCAAATAAAACCCAAATTGATTAATTTTATAAACTGTTCAATATAGCTGAAGCTGTGTGTGTGTATAATTCTAAAGATAACTTTACATGAAGTTTAATGTCCATAGCAATTATGACACTGTGTTAGTGTTAATGTGAGAGCGCGTATCAATGCATGCATGCTCATGATATTATGTGCAAATCTCTGATGGTATAACACAGTTCGTAATGTGATATATGAGCTGGTACTCGGCTCTGTCTGCCGTAGCCTGTGGCGTGAGTCGGGTTGAGTGATTGTGGTCATTTCAGCAGACAGAGAGACAAGCGTCCCTAGACCAGGCTGGGGAGGGACGGGCCCAGCGCCCTGCTGTATTAATGGCAGCGCCGTGCCAGATTGGACGGGTCCATCTAATACAGATAAATCATCATTACAGGAGTGTGGGGGTGGAGGGGTGGGGAGTTGCTTTGGCAGTCAGAAGAAAAAAAGGGGCTTTCATTTGTGCCCAGGATCTCTGTAAACTCATTCATCACACCAGCTATGTTACACTCCCACCCCTCCACACCAGTCCCACCTCTCTCTTCTCGCTCTCATCCCTCCTTTTCCTCCAGAGCAATGCCTTCCAGCTCTGCCATCTCTTAGGAGGTGATGATACACTCCCTCTTCTACTGTGTTTAAAGACAACATGGAATTTGCACTGCAGTAATGTGACTTGACTCGAGTTGCAAATTTAAGGACTTGTGACTTGCTGGACTAAATGAAGAAAATGATATGAATTTGACTAAAATTGACACGGAAATTGACCGTATTCATAAAAGGAGATTTGGTGTTGCACAATTGGCAAAGCCAGGATATCGGACTCGACCATCACAACCTTAAACTTCATTCTCCACTTCAAAATGAAAGATATAGCCAATCTGTCCAATATATATGTATATATGTGTACTTAACGCATATTATTTTCTTGATTATGCAATATTATGAAAACATTATGAATCTATTCAAATAACTGACAAATTGTGCACAATAAGACTAAAGACCGTTATTAAGGAAGCAGAAAGGGTCAATTTTTATTTCATGTTGTCTTTTAAAGATGGAAAGCGTAAATAGGAGGGGGGAGTTTTTGTCTGACAGTCACTTCTCTTTAAATTACCGGAAAGAACGGTTCAACCTGATGCAATCAAAAGAGGTAAAATGACAGTATGTATAATTAAACGTGGAGATATGAAATTGCTGTGAAAAAAATCGTGACAGATGTGTCATGAAATGGAAACTGCACTGTTCTGGAGGGCTGGATTTTGATTTAACACCATTACGGACTGTGTTTGTGCTTTTTATCTTGTTTTCTCAAAATTATTTATCGAATCGTGGTGTTGTGTAGGAAGTTACATTTATCCCGTGGGTGCCTGCTCACATTAATCTTACATTTAACAAATATGAATCATGCAAGAGGCATTACAAGAAGAATGGAATTAATTCTAGTGAAGTGGAATTGCTTGAATGAACGAGTCAGCTACAGATGGCTTTTTATGATTGCTTTTTTATTATTTGTTCTTTGCTTTTCCTGCTTTATTAAATTAAACATAAGTCTACTGAATATTATTGTGACATTTAAAGGGATATTTCACCCCAAAATAAAATGTATGTCATTTACTCACTCTCATGTCGTTCCAAACCTTTATGACTGACTTTCTTTCTCCCAAAAGTAGTTTTGAACAATGTAACTGGTGGCTCTTTTCCATGCAATTTAAATGAACGTGGACTGGAGCTTTTTCAAGGTTCAAAATCGAGTATGACTCATATACTATTCCTAGTCTTTGTGAGAGGAATAGACCGAAATTTATGCTCTCCTAGCTCCCCTTGCCCATTCCATGAGAGAAGGATCAATGTCCAGTTTGTGAACGAATCATTATTTTGAACCAAATCTGTTCAATGAATGATTTGTTGATGAATTGGACTGAAATGTCAACTCGCTGACCGTTTGCAGTGATTAAGAGCTTGCTGGAGACTTACATTTTGGTCACAAAATGCTCACAAAAATCTATCATATGATTTCAGAAGACTATACTGTATGATGTCAAATGGGACACTTTTATGATGCTTTTATGGCATTCCAGTCCATATTCATTGTAATGGCATAGAAAAGAGTGAACTTTTTTTTTCTTCTTTTTTTCCTTGTTTGTGTTTCTCGGAAGAAAGAAAGCCAGGTTTGGAATGGCATGAGTAAATAATGAGCAAAGTTTCATTTTCAGGTGAACAATTTCGTTTAGATTTATTTCAGCTGTGTTTTACTTTGCGTCACATACTGGAGAGATTATACTGTTTTGCCAACACTTCACGCATTGATTTTTCCTCCTGTGTTTCAAACTGCCACACAGACGCTGATCCATCACTGTTCAGATTAGATTTTCGCGAATTCTCCTTTTCTCGGTTTCTGCTTTCATAACGCACACAAACAGCAAAGGTGTACACGCATGCTGATAGCCCATTGGATCAGACTTTTATCCGGTGAGGGTCCACGAGTGAGAAACCCTCCAGAAGCCACACACACTTAGACAAAACAAACAGTGCCCACACACCCTTCCCGTACCAGTACCATAAGTTTACAGCCCTCAAGAGTCCACTTATAAACCTTGTATTTGTTTCCCTCTCCCACGGCTGTGCCAGCTCAACGGAATTCTGGGATGGCGTAGGATGGTTCAATCGGTCAACCTGCTCTGTTAAAAGGTAGAGATTACCCACAGGGCCGTGCGGTGGTATGCCTGTTATCCAGCTTTAACAGTGAACTGAACGGTTCAAGCAGCAAGCAATCACGTACAGGCAACATGACCCTACTTTTACCTCACAGCTGTCCACCGCTGGGACCGAGGGATTGGATCAGTATTAAAGAGTCAGGCTTCTAACCGCATGGATCGTGTGTTTGGACAGATATGGTTAAAATGAACATTTTAAAATGATTTACTCACCCTAGTTTCAGTCCTGTGTGACTCTTTTTCGTATAGAACCCAAAAGAACATGTTAGGTTGAATGTTGATGCTGCTCATTTCCATACAGTGGCCATCAATCTCCAAAAAGGACCTAAAAATGATCATGAAAGTCTTCTAAGGCCATACAATAGCTTTTTAAGAGGAACAAAAAGTTAATTAATAATCATTTGAAAGTCTTGCCCTCAGCTACAGCTGTCAAATATCATTCACGTTTCCTATTCAAATAATGTATGTGAAGATGAAGGAATGAGATGAGGCTGAGTAAATGATGACAGAGTTTTCATTTTGGGGATAATTAACATTTTATCTATTCTTTTATTGCAGTAGTTTTCAACATATTGCAAAACTTTAAAAAAAAAAAAAAACATTTTGTTCATGTTAGTTCACAGTGCAGTAACAAATGTTAACAAATACAACATTTGATTTTAATAATGTATTAGTAAATGTTGAAATGAATTAATAAATGGTGTAGAGGCAATGCTAATTCTTAGTTCATATTAACTAAATTAATTAACTAATGTTAACTAAAACCTAAAGTGTAACCCATATATATATATATATATATATATATACACTCACCGGCCACTTTATTAGGTACCCCATGCTAGTAACGGGTTGGACCCCCTTTTGCCTTCAGAACTGCCTCAATTCTTCGTGGCATAGATTCAACAAGGTGCTGGAAGCATTCCTCAGGGAGTTTGGTCCATATTGACATGATGGCATCACACAGTTGCCGCAGATTTGTCGGCTGCACATCCATGATGCGAATCTCCCGTTCCACCACATCCCAAAGATGCTCTATTGGGTTGAGATCTGGTGACTGTGGAGGCCATTTTAGTACAGTGAACTCATTGTCATGTTCAAGAAACCAATTTGAAATGATTAGAGCTTTGTGACATGGTGGAAGTAGCCATCAGAGGATGGGTACATGGTGGCCATAAAGGGATGGACATGGTCAGAAACAATGCTCAGGTAGGCCGTGGCATTTAAACGATGCCCAATTGGCACTAAGGGGCCTAAAGTGTGCCAGGAAAACATCCCCCACACCATTACACCACCACCACCAGCCTGCACAGTGGTAACAAGGCATGATGGTTCCATGTTCTCATTCTGTTTACGCCAAATTCTGACTCTAACATCTGAATGTCTCAACAGAAATCGAGACTCATCAGACCAGGCAACATTTTTCCAGTCTTCAACTGTTCAATTTTGGTGAGCTCTTGCAAATTGTAGCCTCTTTTTCCTATTTGTAGTGGAGATGAGTGGTACCCGGTGGAGTCTTCTGCTGTTGTAGCCCATCCGCCTCAAGGTTGTGCGTGTTGTGGCTTCACAAATGCTTTGCTGCATACCTCGGTTGTAACGAGTGGTTATTTCAGTCACTGTTGCCCTTCTATCAGCTCGAACCAGTCTGGCCATTCTCCTCTGACCTCTGGCATCAACAAGGCATTTCCGCCCACAGAACTGCCGCTCACTGGATGTTTTTTCTTTTTCGGACCATTCTCTGTAAACCCTAGAGATGGTTGTGCGTGAAAATCCCAGTAGATTAGCAGTTTCTGAAATACTCAGACCAGCCCTTCTGGCACCAACAATCATGCCACGTTCAAAGTCACTCAAATCAACTTTCTTCCCCATACTGATGCTCGGTTTGAACTGCAGGAGATTGTCTTGACCATGTCTACATGCCTAAATGCACTGAGTTGCCGCCATGTGATTGGCTGCTTAGAAATTAAGTGTTAACGAGCAGTTGGACAGGTGTACCTAATAAAGTGGCCGGTGAGTGTATATATATATATATATATATATATATATATATATATACACACACAGTATCTCACAAAACTGAGTACACCCCTCACATTCCAGCAAACATTTTAATATATCTTCTCAAGGGACAATACTGTAGACATGAAACTTGGATATATTTTAGAGGGGTCATTGTGCTGCTTGTATAGCAGTATATATTTACTGTCCTCTGAAAATAACTCTCAAAATACAGCCATTATTGTCAAAATAGCTGGCAACAAAAGTGAGTACACCCTAAGTGAATATGTCAAAACTGTGTCCAAAGTGTCAATATTTTGTGTGAGCACCATTGTTATCTAGCTCTGCCTTTATCCTCCTAGGCATGGAGTTCACCAGAGCTGCACAGGTTGTTGCTGGGATCCTCTTCCACTCCTCCATAATGACATCAGAGAGCTGCTGGATGTTAGACACATGACGCTTCTCCACCTTCCACTTGAAGACGCCCCATAGGCGCTCAATAGGGTTTAGGTCTGGAGAAATACTTGGTCACTCCATCACCTTCACCTTCAGTTTCCTCAGCAAGGAAGTGTCATCTTGGCGGTGTGTTTGGGGTCGTTATCATGCCGTTCGGCACAGTTTCTGAAGGGAGGGCATCATGTTCTGCTTCAGAATGTCGCAGTACATGTTGGAATCCATGTTTTCCCCAATGAAGCGCAGCTCCCCAGTACCAGCAGCACTCATGCAGCCCCAGACCATGATGCTACCACCACCATGCTCGACTGTAAGCAAGACACAATGTTCTTGGTACTCCTCACCAGGGCATCTCCACACATGCTGGACACCATCTGAGCCAAACAAGGTTATCTTAGGCTCATCAGACCACAGGACATGGTTCCAGTAATGCATGCTCTTGGACAGGTTGCTTTCAGCAAACTGTTTGCAGGCTTTCTTGTGAGCCAGCTTAAGAAGAGGCTTCCTTTGGCTTCAAAATGTTGGAAAAATAACTTTTTTTTAGACTATAATGTCCACAACCAGCAGCAGAACTGCCTGCAACAGCAGTCTAAAGTCAATGGCTGCACTTTATCTCTCTCTTTTTTTCTGTCTGTGCCATGTTTCACAATCAGCCAATGCTTTTTTTTTTTTACAGGGTTGCAGGAGGGCAGCCATATACTGCTCCACTTACTTCTAATTGTAATTCGATAGCGCATAATCTCAAATTTGTTACGCATCACATTTTATAATATGGTAATATTGTAACGGTAAGTGGCTGGCCGCACTTGGCCTGGACCGAAGCAGATGGCAGCGGCTTCCTCCTACCTCAGGTGATTAGGGAGACAGGTTTTGTGATCTGAAACTCGGAAATAGAGTCCATAAAGGGTTCATCATCTCAGAGAGAGGAAAAAAAAGTTTCAAAGTGATGTAGTGTTTAAAAGCTTTTAGATGGTTTTTTGGGTGGGGAATATTGGGTTAGAGAGGTTTCTGGGAACTCAATTTGTATCAATATTTTATGAAAGGCAGAAACCTGTCGGAGTTCAGGCCACGGTTCCACATCGATAGCATCAAATGGACCAGCAGTGATATTTCTCATCTTTATTCCACTTCAACAGGCACCTCTTGCAATTCTAAGATGAAATAAGGTTTTTTTCACACCATTGACCTGAAAATGGAAAGTTATCTGGGTGCTAAAATGCACATTACTGTGTATAATGTATTTACCAAGTGACTAGAATTATTTGAATCGGTTCACCCTAAATCATTCAGATTTGTTCACTGATTTGTTTGTTACGTCATTTGACCAGTAAGTGAAGACTATTTGTTTGTATGTTATGAATAAGTATTTGAAATATTACCTGAGTCATTTACAAAAAAAAAAAAACTATTATTATTGTCATTTTTATAATAAGATATTCCAGTTTAAACATTATAAATATTTCCCCAAAATTAACTTTCCATTGTGTCAATTGTTGGGCTTGACTTTTATCAAACTTTTAAAAGGCATAGTGATAACTGAAACTCATGGTTCTTTATTCAGGCTATGTACGGTCATCTGCCATTGTTCTTTCTGTTGTGCTAAACCTCCTATTGTTTTTCTTTTCCAGTGGGAGGAAGTAAGCGGCTACGACGAAAACCTTAACACCATTCGAACGTACCAGGTGTGCAACGTCTTCGAGTCCAACCAGAACAACTGGCTGCTCACCACTTTCATCGCTCGGCGTGGTGCTCAGCGCATTTACGTGGAGATGCGTTTCACCGTCCGAGACTGCAGCAGCATCCCGCGAGTGCCTGGGTCCTGTAAGGAGACCTTTAACCTGTACTATTACGAGACGGACTCCGTCATCGCCACCAAAGGTGGGGCGTTCTGGATGGAGGCTCCGTATTTGAAAGTGGACACCATTGCGGCAGATGAGAGCTTCTCACAGGTGGATTTTGGTGGTAGGTTGATGAAAGTGAACACAGAGGTGCGGAGCTTCGGTCCACTCTCGAAAAATGGCTTTTATCTGGCGTTCCAGGACTATGGTGCGTGCATGTCCCTGCTGTCCGTGCGTGTGTTTTTTAAGAAATGCCCCAGCGTGGTGCAGAACTTTGCAATCTTTCCAGAGACCCTGACCGGGGCAGAGAGCACCTCGCTGGTGATCGCTCGCGGGATGTGCATCCCGAACTCTGAGGAAGTGGACGTACCTATTAAGTTGTACTGTAATGGCGATGGGGACTGGATGGTTCCAATTGGGAGCTGCACCTGCAAGGCGGGATTTGAGCCGGATAACGGGAATGTCTGTCGAGGTAAGAGTTTTGGTTCCAGTAGTGCTGATCTTTGGTTCATATAAATATGTTTATTGATTTATTTAGAAGTGTTTTTAATGGATCTTTTTCAGTTAGTGGAAAGCAAAGGGTCTTTGGTATCTTTCTTAGCTTTTCTAACTGACAAGATTTATCTTTGTTGAAAAGACTTTAAACTGTATGATTTTCCATTTTATTCCAGTTTTATACTGGTTTAGAGCTGGACCAGTACAGTATAGCCATGATATTTATCAAAAAATACGTTTTAGTAGTGGGCAGGCTGACTAAAGACATCTTGCTGGTTAAGCTAGTTGATACGTGTGGACAAAAGCAACCAAAACCCAACATTTGCTGGTAACCCAGTGACCAAGCTGGTCTTTTTTTCATGAGCTTTAGCTCTAGAAAGTTCTTTAGTAGCTTTGACTAATGAACTTCCTCTAGATTGAGTTGAGAGATATGTGCAGATTTGTGATTATTTGAGAAGATTTCTGAGCAACAGATTTTGAGTTTGAGTGGATTTATTCTGGATTAATATGGCGATGTGCACATGTGTTTGATATCGAAAGAGAGCGGAATGTGGTGTTGATGTTGGGTTGAATGATGCACGTTTTTTCATTCTTGTCTATATTTAGCTGCTCTCTTTTCATGTGGACACTGACACACACAGACACACTCACACACATAATCATATTGTTCTCTCAAGGTCTGCAATTGGCCGATTTGGCCTTCACTCAAGGCCAGTGCCATATTGACTCCCTCAGGACCAAACATGTAGAGAAACGATAAGATTGATTGACAGCTATCTGTCTTGATCAATAAACAGATATGCCACTTAGTGTGTTAGGGCCAACTTTGAGGACCACAGGTGCCTCTACACATAAAATCACACATGCACAGGTGACAGCTTTGTTGAGTTCGTTGACATCCTCAGGCAAGGTCTTCTTATCACAGAGAGATGGTCATCATGTCCATATAGTCCCTGTTTAAGACCTGTTTCAGACTGCAGACTCCTCAACTAAAGGCTTTCTTATCCTATCTTTTATATATACAGTCACGGGCGTAATTTCCTATGGGGACAGGGGGGACATGTCCCCCCCACTTTTCAAAATCCCGTTTGTGTCCCCCCCACTTTCAAGTTCGTTTGTTATGATTTTTTTAACCACACCCCGTCATCGCCACGGAGGAGCAGGAGTCTGTGCCGATGCGCGCGTCCGCGTCCACGTACGTCGCGTCCACACACCATAGTCCACACTCTAAACTCATAGCTCACTGAAAGTTCTAATAAATAGGTATCGCACTTATTCAAGCGTGAAAGAGAACTGGATTCTGGCGCGAATCCAGAAGAGAATCCAGTTCTCTTTCGCGCTTGAATAATAACACACACATTTATGCCAAAATGTCCGTTTTGTCAATTGTATCCTCACAAGAACAGTCATAAATGAGTAAAATAAAGTCTTAAATGAGCGTCAAGAGTAAATGAGAAAATTAAATGCGAAAGATCCTGTCATCAGCGACAGATCTAAAAGGGGCATTATGCAGAAATCCCGTTTTTGTCAAACAGCGACCCCTAGAGTTACTATGGAGTACTTGAATTTAACGTTACTGTCGTAAATAGAGGGAATGCATTAACGTCACTTCCCCGCCGGAACACGCCCCCCTCAGCGGGACTGAGTGGCAGAAGAGCTGCTGCGTGACTGGAGTTAATAGGGGAAACTGCGTTAACGCGAGTAAAACAAACTATTATCAGTTTAAACTAAAAGTTGGACTCGATATAGTGTTCCTTACAACTTATCAAAGATCCAGTGATCCATGGATATTGACATGCAGGCAGGAATCGTGTTTCCTGACATTTATATGTGCCTGATTTCAACGCCTGGGAAATAAATTAAGAAAATTTGCCTGTAAACGTTTTATATAAATACAATATAGATAGGTCTAAATCCGAGTGATCACTTATATTAATGTTATACTGTATATCATCATATCGTCCAGCTCTAAAACTTGTATAGTTTTTTGTCAGTGTTTATTTAAAAACATCCAATTATGCATTCTGTTCTGTAGCTTTTTGCAGTCTGTAAAAATATACAGTACCTCAGATTTCTGGTCAAATCTAGTTGTACAGTCAATCGCAAAGCTCTTTCCCGTTTTAGATGTGTTTTGTGTGTTTTTCACGGCATTCACGCTGAAAACAAATGCTGGCGCTCAGTCTTTTTGCCACTTGTGGGCGTGACTGCATTCACTCCGGCCGACGGTGACGTAATGCGCATACCCTCTATACCACTCACTCAGTGCGTGACATGGCCTGTTACATAGTATACAATAGTACATTGTGTTTAATTTGTCGTTTAATGAGATATAATATATGTTGTTAGTGGTGAGAATTTTCACGTGATTAAATACATAGATCCGACAATTTTAATGGTCCAGAGGCAGAACTTTTGCCAAGTGTGTCAGAGGTTCTGGGTTCTAATCGGTACTAGTAGTATAGTTTATTTTCCTCATCAAAACCGATTGTTTATTAGTGGTTGTATTTTTAAGCAGGGACATGTTTTTTGTGCATTAGGTTTTGTGATTTCACCATAACAAAATATAGAGAGTCTCTCAGTCCCCGCAACGGATTCAGGCGCGCGTCACAACAGAACACTTATGTGCACCATTGATCGCAGAGGCAACGAGCACTTTGGTCACTTGATTTCAAAAATAACACATTTCAGATCGCCTCTTATTTAACAAACGAACGAAATGAATACTCTACTAGAGTTACCTGGAGATGTTTTATTTGTTTGTAATGGTAACGTTACATCCGTGCCGCGAGAAGTTTCAATGGGGACATAACACACCCGCAAATTATACCTATGCTCGTGTCCGACTCCTCGCTCGGTCAGTCTGCCGTTTCCTCTTTCTCTGTTCCTCCTGTAAGGGGTATACAGTCAAAGACCCAGAACCAGATATGAAGAATGAAGACCCGGAGTCAGAATTATAAAAATTAAAGAAAAGTTTTACTGAAGATAGTTTGCATTTTCATCAGCAGAAGTCAGCTTCAAGACTCACACAAGAGTTCGTAGGCCGCCCCGCTTACAGTTACAAAGATCACAGCAGTTATACCATTTCCAAGGTCTAAGCTACGTCATTGCTTACAGGTTGAATGATTCTCATTGGCTAAGAAACATGAAAGCCTAAACAATTTAACACATGTGAGGAGATAGGGGTGCCTATCGCCATTAGTAAAGATAGTTGTCGTCCACTCATTGGATTTAGGTCTGTGGTGGCCTCGCAGGTTAGAGAAGGGCGCCGGGGTGTCTGGTCCGACCGTCCAGAACCTACATAGAATGTCATACGCACACACACACAAATAACAGACACTAGCAAATAACAGCTCCCATCAAGGCTGAAGAGAGTCTGAGCTCCTTATTATCAGTTAAGTATACCAAAACATAATGCTAAAACATTCACTCGTTTGGGAGAAAAACAGATCACTGGCATTTACTCCCAAGGAAGGAAATATACTGGAAAGAATACATTTTAATACAACAATTAAAGTTTGATAGTAACGCTCAATATAGCTTGACCATATGTCCAGCGAAGAATCATATGTGCCCACGCTGCCTTTAGGACCCTCTAACCTTTCTACTGATCCCAGAGAAAGAGACAAACGGCCTTGTGGGTTACGTGGCCTTCGTGTCCTGCGTGTACTACGTGCAATCTCAAAGTAAGATTGGAATGCACCTAAAAGAAACTGGTTACTTGCATCCATGCATTTAAGAAAATATAATTTCACAAGCACAAGAATATAAAAATTATTATGTGATAATGAATATATTTGATTTTTGATTTTTATAAAGGAAGTATATAACCATTCAAAATGATATATGATTATATATGTATTTGAAGAGGCAAGGGATTTTGACCAACCCTTCACTCCGACAATGCTTTCCTAGCTTTCTGCATCTTATATGCCGGCTCAGCCATGACGATAGTGTGACAAACTCCATCCATCTATACCTTGTTCCTGTGTGTATGTGTGCAGTTGCCGTAAAGGAATATGTTACATCGCGAGAGCTGATATCACGCGATACTTCCTGACGCGGCCCGCCGCACCGAAGTTGCAAGTGGGATTTTTTCGCTCACAGGCACCAGGGGGGGTCGAGACGCCCACCATTCAACCCGAAAGAAGTTATATAACCATTTCAATAACTCTGAAGCTGTTCAGTTAAGCTAAAAAAGCTGCATAGTGTCCCTTTAAAGGGACAGCAGCCAATTCTCTCTGTCAGTAAAGTTGACCAAAGAACAAAGGGGAATAGAGCAAATTACTCACTGATCTTGTCTAAAGAACGTTTGTAGCTTTAATAAGGATTAATCTATATATAATTTATAATTTATGCAGTGCAGACTATTTGATAACCTTATTCAATTTCTGTATATTTCGTACCTGTTAGACAGGAAGCGTACAGGTAAATATGACATTTATTATGGGTTTATGTGAGGATTGTTTAAAGTTCACTTAAATTAAAAGTTGTTATATTTTTGAAGCCTAATAATCAAAGTTGTTATATTTTTTAAGCCTTAAACAATTATTAAAAATATACTGTCTTTATGTTGTTTTTACATTACAGTGGAAATTGGGTCTCACATAATTTCAATTTTATTTACACACAAAACATTAAAGGCACAATATGTAAGAATTCCTCGCCACAAGAGGGCGCAGTTTCCAACAATAACAAAGGCGTCGGTCGATGACGCAGTGATGAGCTGAATGATTGGACTTGCTGTCAAGCTGATGGATCTAATAATGTTTATGGATGAGTGCAAACATTCATGTTTTGAAACATTACAGTGGTATGAAGCAGGTCGCGATTGGTAAAGAGACAGATATCACACGCGAGTCCCGAGGATATAAAGATGACGATCACGATGACTCGCTTGGTTTAGTCCTCAGTTGTAAGTCGCTTTGGATAAAAGCGTCTGCTAAATGACTAAATGTAAATAAAGGAATAAGAACATTTAATTCTACCGAACTACCCGCAAGTGCTGGATTACTCACACAGGTCAGTTTATTAGACGAATTAAACTTGTGAGGTAACGCAGCGCTGCTTCAGTTGGTCTAACGTTACACTATCACACTAAACGGCATTTAAATGTGTTTTGAAAGTTATAATGTTATACTACGTGTTAGTTTGTTTGCTATACGAAACTAGCAGTAAGCTAGATCAACATTAGAATAACATACTGACCATATTCTAACATTTCATCATGTTGAGCTAACGTTATATAACATTGATTTGTTTTATGTACATTTGCTCACCTGTCTAATAAAGCTGTCAAGTCGTGACTCGTGAAGCTCTGTCAAGTCCAAGTTAGTCGCGGACGTGGAGCTCTCGGCATCTCAAAAACGCCACGCTGATATTGATCCTCATTTTAGTTCTCCTTGTTTGTCCCAAAGTCTGCTTGCCATGGATGGTCTATGTTTGAACGAAACAAGAACTGCGTGCCGCCAGAGAATGACGGGCTCTGGTGCCGCTAAACGTTACGCACTACGCAGTTGTCCACGTCTGTCGCCATGGTTACGCCATGGCCATATGAACGGAAACCGAGGATAGTGCGGATATTGCGTCATTGACAGGCGACATTTTTTTCCTGGACGGACACTCATTTAAAATGTGAATTTCTCTGAAATAAAAAATCTTTGGAGACTTTTGGGATATTGTAAGTACACAACTGCAGGAAATATATCACACTGTGCAAGTGATTTTTGGATATTTTATTACAAAATTCTTACATATTGTGCCTTTAATGATGAAAATTTTTGACTTTATAAAATGATTCTCTCAAGTCTTGAGTTCGGCCCCTATTAAACAATAAAAAAGTAAGACATTTTTTGGTTATACATAGTTTAGTAGCCTACTTTTATTTTTGGCAGAATTTATCATTATAATCAACTTAATTATTTCCTGGATTTTGTATCACCATAGTCCCTAAATGTATGTAAATGCAGGAAATGGGATTCAAATCGGAAAAAATTTCCCCCCATTTTGTGTCCCCCCCCACTTCTCAAACCAAAGTTACACCCTTGTATACAGTGTATATATACACATTAATGCTTGGATTGGCTGTTATTTTGTTGTTTTGTACAGTATTTTGCTTTCCCCTGGGTCTTGACATGTTGAAGTGAAGTCGAGGAAAAATGTTTAATAACAAAATGTATTAAAGGAACAAGTGAAGTTAAAAATAATATAGGTGTAAATGGACAGAAACATACCAACAATTGCTGGAAGTGACGGAAAAATGATGAAAAGTCGTTATCGGATGTCTTCTGGAATGCTCAGTGATCTGGAAGAAGTGATAAAGTTGTCATAAACTTAGATTAAAGTTTAAAGATTAAAGATGGTTGAGGTTGTGCAGGGTGTTAGTGTTTGGTGTAAAGTCTGTCATCTAGATGTGGCCGCAGTTTTTAAAAGCCAGTGTGTTAGCGGATTAACGATTTCGCACACAGCAAGTCACCACTAATTACTGCCGCTTTGATCTGCGAGTTCCCATAAAGGCTTTTGATGGGGTAATATATTGAAGTCTGAACATGCACACACACATTACATTCTTATAAAGTTTCCATAAATTCCCCAGGGTTGATTTTACCAGCACAGGCAACCTGGGGTAATAAGTATTCCTTTAATGTTCATTAGTCTGTTTTTGTTGATGGTCGTCTGGTTCCAAAGCTTCCCACCCCCCTCTGCTTTCATTGGTCGTTTTGGACCTGGAGAGGGTGATTAGAGGTTGATTAGAGTAATTGGTCTTTTGGGTTAATGAAGGTATCTGAGCCATTTTTAAATGTGTCTCAAAGGAAGTCTGAGCAGCTTTGTGTCTTGGAAGGGATTACAGCATACGACTGACTACATAGTCACATTACACACTATGTGCTGCCTACTGTTTTTTTGTTGTTGTTGCTGTACATGACCTCATTATGCTTGTCAGATAACCTCATTAGGATCATATTTAATTTTGTGAGTTGATTATTAGAAATAAATATGAATTGTTTGCTTTTTAATTCAAAATTGTGTAAACATTTCTTCAATTTTGGCACTTTGATTAAATAGTAAGTCAAGAAATATGTTAAAAATCACCATTGCTATTACTTATGGTACATTTTGGTGTACTGCAAACACTGCAAAGTAATTTTATTACTTTTTTGTCTTATTTTCGATATTAAGTTTTGTTTTCTGAAAAAAGTATGGAAATTAAGTGAGGTTTATGCTTAAAACAAGAAAAATAAATGGCCTATGAGGTAAGAAAAAAAAGAAGAAAAAAAACCTGCAAAAGCAGGTTTATTTTTTATCCCATTAGTATATATTTTTTCCATAAACATAAAACGGACTTAATTTCTCAAGAAACAACACATATGTTCTTTTGGAACAAAACTAAATGCATCGTGATTTTAAGAATGTTTAGCTATTTTTAATGGAAAACAGGACCAAAAAGAACGTGACTAAGAAAGTGACTTTTGGCAGTGAAATTGTGTACTGTACATTGCATTCTGGGATATGCAGTGTGCAGTTTATACTGCACTCTTTAGCAAAAAAAAAGAAAAAAAAGTGGGTCATCCAGGTTTCCCATGCATATAAAACATTTAATACTTGGCACATTATAGTTACTGCAAAAATAGTATGAGTAGTATGCAAGTTTGCTATTGAGAACAGCCAAGGTGTCTCCAGGAAGGTTTATCTATTTTTCTCTCATTTCCCTCGTTCACTCTATCTATCTAATGCACAGCTGGGTTTGTTATTTTGACCCTGCTCGGAGGGAGTCTGAATAATCACTGTGTATATGTCCACATATCTGTGTGAGAGTCGGATTAGATCTCACCCCGAGGGTGAGAAATGATGGCTGTCACCCGGAGTAAAATCAGCATATTAATAAAATAACCTCCCCCATTAACCACAGCACTCAGCGCAGAGAGGCCGTGTTGTGTTGGCTCGGCTCAGCTTTGGTTCTGCAGTAAAAGTGATTGGGACCAGGCTGGGTCGAGCCGATTGGGGTGCAGATCTGGCTCTATATTCTGCCGGCGTGTGTCTCCTGTGCTCTGACAGAGGGGTGAGAGGCCGGACGACCCCTCACAGGCTGCGGAATTGAACAGAGATACACTCACCGCAAGAGCTGTCTGAACTGACACACACCTGGAGAGAGCAGACAGCTCTATACAAACACACACACACACACACACACACTCACATATAGCTTTAAATGCACATACAAAATACTTTCCTCTGTGAAAGGATTTTGTATGTGTATATAAATACACATACAATTTGTTTGTGTATGTAAATGCACATAAATACCATACAAACACTTGCACTGTAAACACAAATATATATATATATATATATATATATATATATATATATATATACAGTACGCAAATGCACACAGATATAGGCTTATAAAAACCCATGCAGCTATATGCACACTCGTAGGCAAATATGAAAACATACATATACTGTAGACATAAGCTGCTTGTCCATGTATTTTTATGCTAATTTCGAGTTTGGGCTATTGCGGTGGAATTTAATTTTTTTGTTAGGAAGATGTAAACTACGACAGATACACATTTACCAAAAAATATTGGCATTTGCACACACACACACACACACACACACACACACACACACACACACACACACACACACACACACACACACATATATATATATATATATATATATATATATATATATTTTTTTTTTTAAATAAATAAATTACACAGTTGCTCTCCTACTGGCTTACTTCCATTCCGTTCCTTTTTAATTTGTTTGTGCCATTTTCCCAAGAAGTGACAATGTTGTTTTCATTGTACATACGGAATAGTTTTGGTTCAGTTAGATTTTATATACACTACAGATCAAATGTTTGGGGTCAGTAAGATTTTTATGTATTTGATGGAGACATTAAAATGTCTCTTATGCATTAAAAAAATCAGTAATATTGTGGAAAAAGTATAACAGTCTTTTAAAAAACACTTTTCCAATTTAATATATTTTAAAATGTAATTGTTTATTGTGATTTTCTGCACCATTACTCCAGTCCACGGTAGTGTATCTGCATTTATTTTATATTCTATATGTGATATTATTATAATTTGTTTTTACATAAATTAAAGTAACAACAGACTTACACCTTTAGATTTACATACACATTGAACAGTTCGACACAGACAAATAAACACGCAAAACATGCATGCGTTGCAGCTCTGTACACACACAAAAGGCCATTGAAAAGCACTCGCATTGTTACATAAACACACACCTACGGCTCTATATACATGCACAATCAGGCATAGGCAAACACAGCAGAGCTCTATTAAAACATGCATAAACAAACACACACATGCTAGTCATTGAGTACAGAAGCAAACCCCTACACACACTCACACACTGATACCATTACGTACAACAAACCGCTCAGGTTTTGGACATCTGGAAGATCCCACTCATCTAGTTGAAGTTTGTTTACACCTTTTAGACCGTGCCGTCCAATCAGCGCTCCACGTTCCAAAGCGTTCCAGCATGCGAGATGATCCGCCTTGCTTTTCCCAGAGAGAAGAACCCTCTTCCCCTCTCAAAAATTCCACCAAATGACCCACAAGCACGAGCAGATGGGGGCCGTGTGTTGAGGATGCAGATTTGTGTACATGATGGTTTTCTGATGGCGACTGCCAACATTTTGGAGCAAACAGAGGATAGCTGGCTGTTCGGTTCTTCTGAATTTGAGTAGTCGCATTTCTAAAGGAGGTGTTTGGTAAATTGGTGTTTCACCGACGTACTTTGTGATTTTGACCTACTGTTTTGTTCTGATAACTCAAGTGTCGTTAGAAATCTAATCCCATGTGTATAATGTCTGTTATTGCAGTATGATATTATTTTGACCTTTGTCGAATGCCGTAACTAAAGCTAGATTTCCTATTTGCGACCTGGTCCACCAGCCTGTACCTTTTTTATATATAATTGTAAATCAAACGCCTTTTAGAAAACCAAACTCTTCTGAATAGTGCTAGGTCTGTGTTTCTGTGTGTGTGTGTGTGTGTGTGTGTGTGTGTGTCTGACTAGAAGCAGAGTTTGGACCGAAATGAGGAGAACTGTGGCAGACATAGTAATTTCGACTCCTGCTTCTCTCTCTCTAGAACAGGGCCAAAAGAGACATCCAATCTGTGTCTTTCTTTCTGTCTCCAGCTCTCGGAATAGGAATACACACTGAATATGATTGTCATATATACAGTTGTCATGTCTTCTGTGTGCTTGATGCTATACATTTATTTATTTATTTATTTATTTGAGCAGTCACCATTCTGCTCAAAAGGAAAGAGCCGAAGCGGAAACAAAGTGCAAAACAACAAAACAACAACAAAGAGACAACAAGTATCTGGTCATGGTAGAAGTACCCCTAATGACAAAACATTTCTTCTTCTCTATACTTTTCAAAGATCTTTTGTTTATATTTGTATTTAAAAAGATTGATGTTTGAACTTCGTTTTATCACTATCTCCAAATTATTCCATAATTGTACCCCATTGACCACACACACATGCTGACCACACACACATAATTGTACCACACACACATGATGTTATTTAGGGAAGTGATAACCACATTCTATAATCAGATTCAATAAATGAACATATCAACTGAATAACTACTCATCCACCCATTTATCTGGGACCATTAAACCTCAAACAGTTATTTTAGTTGTATTTATGTACTACAATGTTAGTTATTTAATAATATTATGAATTGGCTTTGATTTTAAAATTATTTATGTTTTAATTTAAGTTTAAGGTTTATGGCTTTTTATGGCCTTTTGACAATTTGTTGTCTAATGTCTAATTTTCTTTTACGTTTTTCAATTAAAACATTTTCAAGACTAAAGTTTATATATGCTCAATGAAACCTTGAAAAATGTACTTAATTGTAAGTTATCAATATTTTGCATGTTTTAGCATGTTTATTATTTTATTCA
This sequence comes from Rhinichthys osculus, assembly GCA_029959095.1. Classification (NCBI taxonomy): domain Eukaryota; kingdom Metazoa; phylum Chordata; class Actinopteri; order Cypriniformes; family Leuciscidae; genus Rhinichthys; species Rhinichthys osculus. The sequence continues at coordinate 8,359,443 of JARWKJ010000007.1, read as the reverse complement.
GCATTCCTGAAGTTTTCATTAAAAAAAAAACAATAACAATAGTGAACCTAAATAATAATAATAATAATAATAATACATATTAGTATTTTCTTTAATTTTTGATTTTATTAAAAAAAAAAAAAAAAAAAGTTTAAAGTTTCCATTGAAAAAAATAACTAATAACTAATAATTCTGTATTTTACAGCATACTAAATTTAGCATTTTGGCTGCAGTTATGTCGTAGTACGTTTTACAAACATATTTTGGTCTGGTTAAGGTTATATTATAAACATTTTGTTTGTAAATATATTCAAATGCTTTATTTAAGTTTTAATATGTGTAATTTGTGCATTTGAATGAGATTCTTCAGATGTTTCAAAAGTTTAGTCATTACACTACATTGTGGAATTTTATGGTATTTTATTTTTTACATCTTTTTTCTTAAACGACTCGGGGGATTTACTCCTTTATAGATATATGTGCTTCTCACTTTCAAAACTTTGCAGTGGCTATATGACCTCTGTTTATCCGTCTCTCTCTTTCTCCCTGTCACTCTCTCTCTCTGCTCCCTCTGTTTGTCTCTGTCTCTCGTTGTCCCTCTGCTCTCTCAAAAGTCATCGAGGACACAGCGGTATGAAAAGTGAGTGTGTTTTAATGCTGGTTAATTACACATTTGAAGAGCACAAACAAACCCTCCCCTCGGCGCTGCCGCTCAGAAGTGTCACGGCTCCATCTCTGTGATCTTCATGTTTACACCATGTACACAAAGCTATAAAAACAGGAGAGCTCTTCGCTAGCTTTGCTCTGATGGAGAGAGAACTTTTTGGCTTCATGTTGAGGGAGGATAAACTCTGACCGTGCGTTCTGTAAGAACACTAGATGCCTTTTAACAGAGACTTTAAAGTGGAACCTTTGAGCTTTCAGCTACTGTGAAATCATCAGTCCATGTGATTCTGTACGCCCACTTATACAAACACACTATTTATTAGTGTTTGATTTGGCAACATCACTAGTAGTCTACTGTTGCTCATACTGAAGGCTGGAGGGTTGTTCTTAAATTGTGCTGCTTGTTGAGGAGAGGTGTAATCTTACTTTTCTAAGAGGCTGGACTTGCTAGACTCCTCAATCCATCTATTTATCTTTCCATCGTTCTATCATTCGATCTATCCATCTCTCTTATGCTCTGTCTATCCATCTATTGTTCTGTCACTCTGCCGTTCTGTCTACCCATCTATCCATCGTTCTATCTGTCTGTCTATCGTTCTGTCTACCCATCTATCCATCGTTCTATCTGTCTGTCTATCGTTCTGTTTGTCTGTCTATTTATCTTTATGTCCGTCTATATTACTGTCCATCCATCCATCCATCCATCCATCCATCCATCCATCCATCCATCCATCCATCCATCCATCCATCCATCCATCCATCCATCCATCCATCCATCCATCCATCCATCCATCCATCCATCCATCCATCCATCCATCCATCCATCCATCCATCCATCCATCCATCCATCCATCCATCCATCCTTCCTTCCTTCCTTCCTTCCTTCCTTCCTTCCTTCGGAATTGCAGGATACATATTTTAGAATATTTTTGATACTTGAGACTAAAGTTGATACTAAACATAACTAACTCCATCATTTCCATATCATTTTCATGGGGGAAGTAAGCTTTAGAGCTCTGATGGATCCGTGTCTGAGGGTTGAATGAGCGGGCCTGCATTCTCCTTTGAGCTCTGCTTAATATCTACTTCAGTTATCTGGAGCAAACCACATGTTCTTCAGGGTTCTTCTGCTTCAGTAGCCCGTCAGGTTAGCAGTAAGTGTGGGTCAGTCATTGATCGGGTCAGGGTAATGGTTTGGAAAGCCTACACCAGCACCAGAGGCCCCGTACACGGCCCATAGCCAGAAACATACAGGGAGAAATCTGTTTCCCAATCAATCAAACTGCTCAGCACACAGGCTAATGATTGATCGACTGCTAGTTCACTGCTGCACGCTTTGGTTCTGACCCAGATAAGAGGCTTTTCCCCCCTGATTTTGACATTTTGTTTCATCACAGATTATCACTCATGTTTGTTAATGGTTGAATTGCAGTTGTTGCGTGTTATTTCGAATGAATGTAAGTGTGCAGTGCTTTGTTCATGTATGCATTTAAATAAAGTAAAATCTGGAAGACAGAAAGATATCACACAAAAGTGATCATCATTTACTCGCCCTCATGTAATTACAATCCTGTATGTCTGCCATAGTTCCATGGAACAGGAGATGTTCACTTTAAGGGCCCTATCATACACCGTGCACAGCGCTAGGAGCGACGCAAATGTGTTTTGCTAGTTTCAACCCGACGCAGTTATCATTTTCACGTCCTGCGCTACGTTGTTTAAATAGCGCCCATCTGTGCGCCCATGTGTGCTGGTCTGAAAACAAGGAGTGTTCGGGCACATTGATGGCGCGTTGCTATTTTGAGGCAACTGAAATAGACTGTGCCATTGACCAACTGAAACCTGGTCTAAAGTCAATGGTGCAGTATTATTATTATTTTTTTGTTATTTAAAGAGGGCATTAGTAATATACGCCTATAAGCGGGTGCACAACTCTGATTATTACACACTCTGGGCAAACATGTGCACAGCAGGAGCACACAAACATGCCAAATATTAAAAATAAAAGGATAACAATGTTAAAGATAATTTTTGTGTACATAAAGACATGGTGGAATCTGGCTTGTCCCGTAGATGGTCTGTTTGCGCGCTTTAACCTCGCACACGAGCAGATCCGTTTCCTCTCTGGAGAAGCGTTCAGTCTTTCCACTTGCAAATTCCACCATGTTTCCCGCCGTTTAACTAGCAAAAGTGGATTCAGACACGACCTAAGTGCACTTGTGCCCTGCGCTTTAGACCATCCGCTTAGATCCTTAAAATAGGGCCCTGAGAGTTGAATTGAAACATCCTAAATTCTCGTCCTCTTTGAAAACAGCACAAACATCATGTGGCTTATTATTAGGGTACATTTATGTTAGGGGTGTGCAAAAAAATCGATTCACATTTGAATCGCGATTCAATCTTTACCGATTCAGAATCAATTCATAGAATTCCAAAAATCGATTCATTTTTTTTTTTATGGCGTGCACGGGCGGAGTGGCAATCGGGTGAGTCGGGACTTTTACCGGTGGTCCGGTAGTTTTTCGAGGCTGCGAGGGCCGGTCTGATAAATAGTTACATTGCAAGTTCTTGCCGCCCGCTGGTCAAACTGTGCAGCCTCTCTGCTCAACCCGTGAATAAATGCATCGATCCCCAGATCTATATGTTTGAGTTCTTAATGGTCAGTAGACCTTTTGCCAAGCGTGTCAGAGGTTACGGGTTCTAAACCGCAGTCGTATAGTTTTTCCTCTCTCTCATCAAAACCGAATATGTTCATCACGTTTGTGTGCATTGTATTTTGTGATTTCACCGGAGTCTCCACAACAGCGATAGATTGAAGCGCGCGTCCGAGTGAAGACTGCGCGAGGCGAGCCACAGAGAACACTGTATCCATGACACTGATAGCAGCGGCAACGAGCGCTCAGCTTGATATAAAAAACAACATATCTCTTATTTAATAGCGAACTAAATGAATGCTCTGCTAGTTAACTGGAGATACCCGCAAATTACGTCTATGAACAACTTCACTGGATCTAAACAAATCAATCTAACCATAGATGCTACCAGTAGCGGTGGCCTTTTTAAATCTATTTAAAATATTTTCGCAAGGGTTATGACATTAGTATATATTTTTAGGAAATTCAATGTGCCCAGTCGAGTTCACATTTCAACAGTCAACCTGGTAGCTGAAGTACTCCTTACACCTAGGGTTGCCACCTTTGATTTGTGAAAAACCGGGACACTTTGAGGGGGAGGGGTCAACCAGGGGCGTTTCCAGCTTTGAAGGACATCAAAAAAGAGAACAATCCCGGGTAAACCGGGACGGGTGGCAACCCTACTTACACCACATTTAGCATAATTGTTTTTTTGATCTGACTACAGCACTTTAAACCTAAATGTAAAAGCTTTTTATTTAAGTTTTATTTTAAACTTGAATTAAATGTATTTGAAAGCTGGCCAAAGCTTGGCACTTTGCACTTTTTAGTTGCAAAAGTTTTTATTTTTGTATGAAGACATATAAAGTAATATCAAACTACATTTAATTTGTTGTGTTTCTTTTCTTTTAAATTATGTCTACTGCAATCAGTCACATAGGAAAAAGTAAACTACATTTATATACTGCAAATCGTTTTTGGAATCGAGAATCGTTTTTGAATCGAAAATCGATTTTGAATCGAATCTTGAGACAACAAATCGGTATCAAATCGTAACATTTTCTGAATCGTGCACCCCTAATTTATGTTGTTCCCATTCACTTCCATTGCATTGAAAAGAGACACCTTCTGCTTAATATCTTTTTGTCTTCGCTGAATGAAATTAAGTCATACAGGGAAATTACATAAATTTCATTTTGGGGTGAACTATCCCCAAAAATGTAAGCAAAAAAGCTGTATCTGATCCTTTAAACAGACAAACATGTGTTGATAAAGAAGGAGGAACAAATTAGTCCATTGATTATTTCTGAGATATTTATTATGGGCTGTTTTAAGAAGCTCAAATGGTTAGAGCAGAAGTCCATATTATAGAAAAAGACAAAGCCAGTGTCCCGTCACCTCAGAAGAAGTGGTTCACGCACCTCAGACTTGCTTGTTTAGCTCTCCCATGCTGGCTGCAGGCACTACAAACAGCTGTCATTTACCGGCCGAAGCCACTGGCTCAGGAAAGGACCAAAACAACAACAACAACAACAACAACAACAACAACAACAACAACAACAACAACAAAAACACCCCACTGTGTGTGTTTGTGTCAGACAGAAGAAGCCACCGATGCTTTCTAATCATCTTTGTGGCACCTTTTATATCTGCTGCATACACCAGTTTGAGCAGGTTAAAGTGCAGTGCTGGAGAAACATGCTAGGTTTAAAAAAAAAAAATGCTGTTCTTATGAACTTTCTATTCATCAAAACATCCTGAAGAATTTGTATCACGTTTTCCACAAAAATAATAAACAACTGTTTTCAACATTAATGGTAATAAGAAATGTTTATTGAGCAGCAAATCAGCATATGAAGACTGGACCAATGATGCTGAAATTTTTGGAGACAAAAATACATTTTAAATATATTATAATAGAAAATAATAATTTTAAATTGTAATAAGATTTCACAATATTACTGTTTTATTGTATTTGTGACCAAATAAATGTAGCCTTGGTGAGCATAAGATACTTCTTTAAAAAACAAGACCAAACTTCTGAACGTCACTCTATGTATGTATTCAGTAGGTCAGGCAATCCCAAAATGCATTGCAGTGAGTTCCATTAAATGTGTGTACAGAGTATAATATTAGACTGACATGATCATATTCTTCGGATCTTGTTGGTCAGGATAATTTGTCAAGCTGCTTTGCAATTATGTTTTGTAATTAAAATAAGTTGAATCGAATTGTATTATTACTAAACATTAGCTATTGATTTCATACCAGTCAAGACTTGAGGTTGTATTTTGGTGATTATTCCTCCTTAGAAGGCAGCTGCCAATGTAAGCAGTCATGCTATGGTGAGGAATTAGCAACCATTCCCAGTCTGGTCTGTATGATTGTAAGAGTGATAAACAGAGCTCTCTCAGTGTGGAGTGTGAATGTGAAAGAAAAAGGAGAGGACAGTTGGGACCCATAAATACACACGCCTGCGGTGTGTGCGTGTATATTATTATCTCCACTCTCTCTCTGACAGTGCTGATTTGTAGATTGGCTGATAGTCTGTTGTTTGTTTGGTTATTTATTCAGGAGTAGTGCTCTCCATTCTCTGAGCTGTCTAGTGCATATTTAATGCGCTGCTTTAGAAGCTCATATTACCTAGCGCTCTGTCTTTTAGACTCAGATATATGTGTGCTAGCATGTCCTGAGGTTTGTGTTCCTGAAGTGTGTGTACACACAGCAGTGAAAATGAGATGGGTTTTTCCAAGAAAGATGTGAAACGAGTCAGAACCGAAGAAATAAGGCAGGAGAAGCTGTTTCTGAGTTTTACCATAGGCCGTTTTTTTTTGTTTTTTTTGGGAACATGAATAAAGCAGAGACACCAGAAAAGCATCTTCACAAATTACTTCTGGTTTTTGATTGACTTGAGACCTCAGAGGCCTGTGGAAACACAATCCAAACAGCCAAAAGTGCAGCAATCAATGTACCACGATAAACCCATTTGTTTGAGCAATAGCAAAACCAGTTTTGCTTAAATTAATAATTTATGGCAGAAAATAAATATAACACCTTAAAGCAACAGGCCACAAAAGATTTCATTAGAATAATTTTAAAAGGGTCATGACATGTTCTTTAAGGTTCACTTATAATGTTAATATAGTTTTTTGAACAAAAAAAAATATATATATATATACATACATACATGCATACATAAAACGATTACTTTCAACCCTCATTCTGACCCTCTTTGTGAAATGATCCGTTTTTAAGGGGGCGGCTCTTTTAACCCTCTATGGGGACGGATTGGGCGGTACCGCCCAAAATAGCATACTTTTACAAATGTGTAATTATCTTAAAAACTATTAATGATAGAGAGGTGTGGTCTTTTTTACCGTCTTCCTCAGATTCCGCTGAAAACAGTGATAACTTACCCGGCTTGTAAATATACACACTTCCTTGTTGCGCAATACCACTATGTAAAAGGCCAATGAAATCGATGTTGTTTGGCAGATTCCGCGAACAACAACCAATGGAAAAATTGCCAATGGAGAAATATTTTTCTTACCCAATCAGAGCAAGGTTACCATGACGTTTCTAGCAAATCAGAGGACTCTGTAGCCTTGCAAGGGGTGGTACTATATAGTTAGGGATATGACGCAAACAGCGTTGAATGGAGAGAAGGAGAGAGAGCGAACGGAGGCTTACGGAGCGGATTATCAGAGATTTATATGAGAGAGAGACAGAACAATTATAATATATATATATATATATATATACACATACAATTATATCATTATTTATTGTTTTAGCACTTTTATGATGGCAAGCAGTAAACGATTTACGGTAGGACAAGCTCTGGAAAAATTACTGAAGAGTGACGAGGAGAAAGCATTGCTAGAAAATTCTAAGCATTCCTAAGAAAAACGCCTTGGACTATTTGTAAATAAAGTTACATTTTTCATTGTTCTTTACACATTTTATTTAACAATTACACATGTCTGTCAAGCAAAGGCTTTGACAAATATATTTTTTTGTTCAAAAACTGTTCACTATTGTTGTGTGATGTGTGATTTTCAGAAATAAATGACAAAAATCTAATATCCGTTTTTGAAATTCTCTACTTTATAGTACATTTTTCACTCATACTTCCTTTATAAACACATTACATGCATGCTTATGTTAGCTTAGGGTCTTCTGAATCCATAGATACCAAGCAAAAAATAGAGAAAACGGACCAAAAAGGGCTTAGTCCCCAGAGGGTTAAGGCTTGTCAGTAAACAGCCATTGTTGTGATTGGCTAACGTCATTGCATAGGAAACAGTATCAAAGCCCACACGCTATTGCACGTGAGTAAGTGTTTTAAAAACCCTATCAATATAAAACCTTCATTTACAGTCAAAGCATTATGAAATCATTTACTTACGGTCTGTGATGCATCTGCTATCAGATCCAATACAATTGGCTGCTTCTTCTTTCAACAAATGTTTCTTTGCTAACTCTCCATTACACTGTACCTCATTTACACAGCAAAATGCTCCGAACAAACATGCAATCCTCTGATTCGTTCCGGGACGCCATTAAAATAAACCATCCACTTGTTTCTGATCCTTCTGAAGTCTGCACATAGACACAAATGAGCTGTTTAATCTGGACACGTCAAAGCAAATTTCTTTCATTCTTCCATTCTTCCATTTGTCTTGTTGTCGACAGACTCAGGGGCGTGGAACATGTCAGAAACTGAACACGCATCTGTATATTGTATCAGGTGTATACAGCGTTAGTGATTATTATAATGGGTTTTATTTGCTTTTGACTCGACACATCACTCACATCCAGTGTAGGCAAATGTCAGCTGTTAAGCTCTATTAAATAAATGTTTGGTTTATAATGAGGAGGACGTTTTAAACTGAAACTTGCCGGATGTTTTAATGATACGCTGACCTCTTATATGTCAAAAGATCAAGCCAAATTTGATTTCTCATGTGATGACCCTTTTAACACAGTTAAATAGACATTGTTTTTATTCAATTTCTTTTGTCCTTTTCCAGTAAAACAATCTCTAAACACCTTTGACACACGATTAATTTACTTGAGAAGCAAAATTGTGTAAGAGCGAGGCAAAACCATCCGTTTTATATGAATAACAGTCTGCATATTCTAGGCTGCGTACTTTAATTTAGTCAGTCACTTAGTCTGTATTTCTTGTAGTTGAATGAATGGACCCATTCCTATGCTGTAGTAGCAGTGTGTGTGATTTATTTCACTTTGCTCTCAGAGGACTGAATGTCGCAGTATGTTTTTATTCTTTTGTAATTGGTTAACCATGCTGAAAACGTATTGCCACGCTTGAAGCCTTTGTGTGATGGCCCATTTCTATGCAAACCACATGCATGCACAGCACTAATATACACACACACACATACACAGAGGCTGGATGGCCTCCTCATTGTGTATTGTGTGCAGGCAGCTTTCAGACAAGCCTAGTTGACCCTTTCACCGCCTGTGACATTGAATGGGATGGAGGGGGCGAGTCTCTCATTCTCTCTTCTTCATCAATCACACCATCCCTCTCTTCATGGATGGATGTGAACGGCTGGATTCGGTCTTTTCCACAGGTCTCCAGTTCAGCATCGTTGAGCTCACGACACGCAGCCATTAATATTACAAATATTCAAATAACTTTATTTAACATTCAAGGGAGTGGTGGACAGAGAGAAGTTCACTAGCTGCTGTCTGAGTTACTGGAGAGAGACATGTTGAAATAGATAGATCCATATTGACTGTGTTATTAATGCACTAATGATCTGAGATGTAGTAAATATGGAGGTTTATGCTGATCTGTTCACTGCAACCGTGTTTGATATTTCGGTAATTTTGGTCTGGTTTCTCACATAAACTTATCATACTTGTATTTACTTTTCAGAGCTTGACTTTTTTAATCCTTATCCATCTCATTTGGGTTTCAGGTTAAACAGAAAAAATCATTCAAGTTTGGAACGACATGAGGATTATTTAATTTATGGGTGAACTAACCCTTTAATATTGCTTCTGCCAAGCAGAATTGCTTTTTCTGATAATTATGATCTTATGCACAGATAATCTCTGTAATATCTAAAAATAGTTTTTATAATTATTAGCACAGTATAATCTTTCACACTTATTATAGTAAACGGATGGAACAAATCACAGTGCCATTTATCCCTCCTCTTTTTCATCATGGCGAATTTATATTATTGTTTAGTGTTTCATTTGCTTTGAGATCCTATTTTGACTTCATATTTTGGCTAAGTTTCTCCAGCTGATTGGTGGACGATAAGCAGGCTTTGAACGCTGGTTTGAAATGTTTCTTCTGATGATGATGGCTGTTAATATGGAAAAGGATTCATATCATTATTCTTCCTTTATGGATGCAAATGACGTTGCATTATTTGAATATTCATTCTGATTGGTCAGAATGAATAATCATAATGCAGTGCATCTGAATTATTTGCATAAACAAAATAATTTCATTAAAACAATAGTTAGTTTGATTGCTTTGGTTTGGTTTATTTGAATGCATTTCTCTGGCTCTCAATGGTTGTGGTTTTTCTGTTGCAAACTGAGAGTTATTCAGATCAGCAGAGTTATTGAGATTATTGAGCTTTACTTGGGATAATTTCGTTTTGCAAAACGAGATATATTTGTAATTTGAATACTTAACATTTTAAAAAATGTCTATTTTTAAGTGTTGGTCTATTTAATTCGACAGCTAAAAATAATTAATTGTTTTGTTAATGACAGTTTTCTTTAAGAATTTGTAATAATGCTGAAAAGTCAATACAAATTATTTATGAATAATAGTAGAATAATAATTAAGAAATCATAGCAGAATAACTCAATTGTAAGTTATATACAAACTAGCATTAAAATAATGGTTGTTTGGATATCAATAATTAAGTTCCTCTGCTATGTCTGAACGTCTCTTATATAAGGGCATTATAACACTTGATGGTCCCCTTTAGATATTTTGTTTACTATAATGCCGCTTTTCCATTACCAGTACCAGCTCGACTCGACTCGCCTTGGCTCGCCTCGACTCGGCTCGCTTTTCGCTCCGTTTTCCATTGCAGAAAGTACCGCCACAAATAGTACCCGGTCGTCATAGCGACGCCTTTCGTTCCTCGTTGCCCCATCAAGCTCTCGCTGGATCCTCTCTTCGGCAACCAAACAAAGGAATGTCTGCACCTCCTCGTTTGACCACGGCGTATTCTTCCGAGTTGCCATAATAATAGTAGTAAGTTTAGTAATATCTCTGGCCAAACTATTTAAAAATGGCGGGGTTATTCTGGATACTCCATCTGGCGCGTGCAATGATGACGCAGTGAATAGTGACGATTCTCTCTGACCAATCAGCAGTCGGCATTGTTTTCACGTCACATTTTAGTATCGCCTCAGCTCGCTTAGAACCTCGCCGGAGGTGGTACGAAAAAAAGTACCCGAAAGCAGGTACAGGTACAACTTTCACACAGTGGAAAACCAAACAAAGGCGAGTCGAGTCGAGTCGAGCCGAGCCGAGGCGAGCTGGTACTGTGAAGTGGAAAAGCGCCATAAGTAACCTTGCACCTACACCAACAACTAACTCTCATTAGATTGTCTGTTTAATACCTGCTAACACTTTATTGTGATGTTCCCCCAACAGACGTTCTACTGACTCTTTTTAAGTAGATGTCAACTTATTCTACCAACCCTAACCCTACCCCTAACAGACACGTTGGTGCAATGTTACTTATTGTCAACAGAATGTCAAAATATCAGCAGTGGCAGCTTGGTGTTGCATTTTCACGAAAACACAATGCTTTTTTTTCCTGTAAAGAACATCATTAAGGGCGGCAGCGCTGCCGTGAGGAGGCCATTTGGGTATTGTGACTGCTCGCGCATTCGAAAACATTCCCACAATGCACCGGGGATTTTCACAGCACGGCTGTTGGTTTGTATGAGCGGGAAAAAGCGGAGAGGTATTTGAATTCTAAAAGCGAGTAGAGGTGGCCTTCATTCTGTGAGCGTCTGAATGAAGAAATCAGAAAAAAAGGCAGGAAGTCTGCTCATGTGTGGCGCATTCAGAAGGTTCCTTTCAGTTCCTCCTGTGTCTAAATTGCTGTTCGAGACGACATTAATACGCTATTAGAGTGTACAAACACACACAGCCTAATGATGGCCATTCGCACACTCACATACTGTGAAGTCACCTTGAAACCCAATTAAAGAGCTCTCTGACCTCTCGGAGCTCTGGGCCCTATTATGTGGCTTGAGAAAAGGCCATGGTGACACGACAAATGAAAAAGGGAAAGAGACAGACGGGTTAGAAAGACTCCTGGCATGAGAGTGTGCTGAATAGCCTGAATAGGTGAAGAAAAGTGTCGCTTTTAATGAAGAGCCACATCATCCTCATCATCCACTTCCTCTCGCTCTCTTTGTTCCCTTCTTTACGGTGGCCTTTTTTCCCTAAATTCATTCATTTTCTGCTCTAATTGACTAGTAAGTTAAACTCAATCACACACATACAGGCGGAAAGTTAGTTTTGCAGATGCTTAGGACTTACCACTGCTTGGTTTGACACCCCAGATTCATTACTTGCTCCTTGGTTTAATAACATATTAAGTATTTGCAATATATTCAGTGTTATTTTGTTGTTGGCAATCTAAAATGAAGCAACATCATGAATATTGTGATTTTCAGCCATTAGGTTTTCTTAGCCCCGTGCCAGTAGGCTGATTTTGTGTCATGACTCGTGATTTTAAGAACGCTAAGACAGCGATATTATAATGCCGTGTCTGATTTAATCTGTTACAAAAGTGCTGATAGAGTTGGTAAGTTTGATTCATTTCCATGATTCAGTTCTTTTGAACTGTCCACTTCAAAAAAGTCCCCTCGTGGCATTTTGTATCATTTTAGAGTAAACTGATAAATATATGCCCAAATATATTTGGACACTTAACCCACACTTAAAAATTGCTTGCCTTTGCATTGCAAAACTCAATATAATAACAAATTGCATTTATTTGAAAGAAGATGGTACAAGCACATTTCAAGCTACACATTTCAGAAAAGTAGTTTTAGTGTAAAATTTATAATAAATTGGTCAAAATTAAGAGGAAAACGTATTTGGGTTCTTTCTTGGTTTAATGTTTTGTTTCTTGATTTATTTATACACAGTCTATACTTGTACTTTTTTTATATGTGACTTGTGTGAAATGTGTAAATACTAGTTCAGGGCCACTGTATATTACATTTAGTCAATATAACTTATATAATGTAAAATTAAATATAAATATTAAAATTAGGGTTGTCAAGCGATTACATTTTTGTATCTAATTAATTACTTTAGCTTTAGAAAAATTCTTTGTTTTATTTGATTCAACATAGAATGTGTTACACAAACGTTCAGGCTTCGCCAGCCATGAGGGTGAGTAAATAATGACTGAACTTTATTTTTTGGGTGAATTATACATTTATTTCTTAACTATATCATGATAGAAATATGAGAATAGGGGCATTTTTGCCCCGATATCTTCAATTTTAGGGGCATTCTAACTGCATTCCATAGGCTCCATCACGCAGATGGCTCTGAAATCAAACATACACAGTTCCCTCACTTCTTGTCACCAGCTCTGTCCAGTATGTCATAATGATGGAATATGAAGCATGTAATCTGCATGTTTAACTCATGCATGTCTTTGCCCTGAAGGAGCTCATCTCCATCTTCAGTCCTGCAACCCTGGATTCACCCCAAAGCGCACATTAGTAGTCATAAGCAGGGGCGGCTCTAGGGGTGGGCCAAGGAGGTTTAAGCCCTGAATGTTTTGTTACCTTTTCTTTCTCATAGAGCTTAACAATTAATCAGAAAAATAATTGCGATTGCGAATACATCTGCCGCAATTAACTAATCGCGAATAGTGCATATTACAGCATTATATTTATATTTTCTCCCTTTGCATCAAAGGTACTTCTAATGTGCTTTTGCAGCATTGAGCATTGTAGCCAATCACATGTCCGTTGAACTGAACGGCCAATCAAAGACATTTAAATTAAATTGTTGCTATTTACACATGGTGCAAACACTATTTGCAATGTATTACTCTTGAAGTACCTACTTACTTCGATACGACTGATCGTTTCTCTAGATAAGACCCTTATTCCATGGCTGGGATCGTGTAGAGCCATTTGAAGCTGCATTGAAACTGCAATTTGGACCTTCCACCCATTGGTTGCCATCGAAATCCACTATATGGAGAAAAATCCTGGAATGTTTTCTTCAAAAACCTTAATTTCTTTTCGACTGAAGAAAGAAAGACATAAACATCTTGGATGACATGGGGGTGAGTAAATTATCAGGAAATTTTTATTCTAAAGTGTTTTTTAATCCCTTAAATTTTAAAGTCTTCCGAAGCCACATACTAGTTTTTAAGGCATCATACACTGGAATTGTTCTTTTTAGTCGTAGCTCTTCGCATTTGTGTACATTAAAATATGGTGTGAGAGGTGTAAGTCTGACTATCAGTGATGCTAAACACTGTGTCTCATAATTGTGCCCTAGATTTAAAGGTGAGGAAATACAAAAGTTATTTTTGAGTTTCAGTAAATAAATAACGACTTATATTTTCAGTCTGAAGCTTGTTGACCAAGGAAGTCATGCTGGTTCAATTTCAGCATGCTAAAATCCCATGCTGGGGATCCAAACTCCGAAAGCTGAGGCATTTATGAATGTTGACAAATTTGTATGAAATATTCAGTGTTGTTTTGTTGGTAATGGCAAATTATGGAACATCATAAATATTGTGAAGATTTTTGGACATTAGTCAAGGCAAGGCAAGTGTATTTATATAGCACATTTCATACACAATGGTAATTCTAAGTGCTTTACATAGAATAAATTAAAATAATTAAAAGAAATAAGAATAATTAAAAGTATATAAAATATAAAATTGAATTAGAATAAAAAAAAAAATAAAAAAAATTGGTTTTCTGAACACTGTGTAACTTGTGCATTTGAGAACGCTAAGACAGCAATATTATGATTGCGTCTCTGATTTAATCTTAGATGTAAAAGGCTCACTCTGCCTCTAACCGTCCTGGAACATTCACGAATGCTAAAGTACTACTTCATCAAAGACTGCACAGTCGTTTTATGTTTAACCTGTTAAGCACTGAAGCCATTTTTGAGTTGTTTTGTCTGAGAGACACACATAAAAGTAAAGACTCATAACTCCAAAACTGTAACAAGGAGAGTCAAAAGGGAGGTATTGTTTGATAGAACACTTTTCAAATTTTTTGAAAATATAAATTACATTACATTTTGACATTCTCCTGCTGAGAAACTGCTGATAAAAGACAAAAATATATATAATTTTATTATGATTTTGCATATATTTCTTGTTTGACATGGAATAACTCTGGAAGGAAATATGGTAGCTCAAAAATTCTTTTTTGGTGAAGTCCCTCTACAGGTGACCTGCATCTGGATCAAATTTTGTGGTGATTGCATAAAGTAGTCAAAAGTTACAGCATTCTGAACAAAGGTTGCCTTTTTGTTTAGTCCTCACACATTTGAAAGGCAATAAAAAATAGTTGTTTTCTGAGTGACACACAAAACTAAAGACTCATAACTCCAAAACTATAGCAAGGAGAGTCAAAAGGTAGGTATCGTTTGATAGAACACTTTTCAATTTTTTTGAAAAGATAAATTACATTACATTTGGACATTTTCCTGCCGAGAAACTGCTGATAAAAGACAAAAAATAAATATAATTTTTATTATGATTTTGCATATCTTTCTTATTTGACATATAATAACTCAGGAAGGAAATAAGGTAGGTGGAAAATTCTTTTTTGGTGAAGTCCCTCTACATGTGAGCTGCATCTGGATAAAATTTTGTGGTGATTGGATAAAGGAATCAAAAGTTACAGCATTTGGAACCAAGACAGGCTTTTTGTTCAGTCATTGACGCCCCCTAATGGGCATTTTTTAAATTGTTCCTCCATGGAGAATATCTTGTCATAAACGCAATAGATTATGTTCATTTTGGGCTCATTTTAATTGTAATAGTATGCTGTAAAAAATGATGTGCCATTTTCAACGATCTGTGAATGTTTCATGAGCTGTATTATGTTTTTGGCACATTGCAGTACATAGTACAAAAAAGTATTTTATAGATTATGAAAAAAATAAATTCTATTTATCAGCAAATAACTAAGCAATACTTAGGAGATGTTCAAATTGGCTACATTCACTGTAAAGTTCAGACTCTAAGCTTTCAAATGACACCTATTTTGTGTTAATCAAGGCAATATTTTTTGAAAAATATGATAATTAATATTTTCGCAGCCAGGTGGCCCCCGCGGGCGGTGCCGTCAGAGTTAGAGGGACTACTCAGCACTCGTTCAGAGTTGATCGAAGTGGTTAGATGCTTTAAAAAGCTGAGATTCTAAGCTTTAAGATGATACATATTTTGTGTTATCCCACGTTTGAAAAAAGCACGGATGGCTCCGGAAACATTGGAAAACACATTGCATCCCGGAAAGATGAGAGACATTTTTTTTTAGCCAAGCATGCATCACTTCGTGAGGTATTTCTCGCGATCAACGCAATGGATTATGTTGTGTTTGGGCTCTTTGTAATCGTGAGAATCTGCTGTCAATAAAGATGTTCGATTTTTCACAATCCATGCATGTTTCATGGAGTTATGAGCTGAAACGTCACATCAAAACAACATAGCATTACTGCTACTGCTATTTCATTGGTGCGCATAGTGCAACGTCATGTGTTAGAAGTCCATAAGGAATATCTTTAGATCTGAGTGATGGATTATGGTGAGTTTGGGCTCTTTTTAATCTTAACAATCTGCTGTAAATAATGATGTGCCATTTTACACGATCTATGCATGCTTCATTGAGTTATGAGTGAAATCGCGGCATTAGTGCTCCATCTATATACAAGGCTCTATGTGCGCCTGTGGGGGTTCGTGTGTTACAACTCCATTAGGAATATCTTAAGATCTGAGTGATGGATTATGCTGTGTTTGGGCTCTTTTTAATCGTGAGAGTCTGCTGAAAATAATGTTGTGCAATATCCTACGATCTGTGCATGTTTTATGAAGTTATAAGCGAAAAACCAACGCGAGTGCTTCACCAGTATATACTTGGCTAGGTACGTCTGTGGTATTTTTTGTGTTGGAACGCCATGAGGAATATCTTTAGATCTGATTTATGGAATATATTGAGTTTGGGCTCTTTTTAATCGTGCGCTCCTGCTGTAAATAACGGTATGTCATTTTTCATGATCGATGTATCTTTCATTAAGATACGAGTGAAAAGGCCAAGTCTAAGCTACCTTGCTTGGCTACGTGCGTCTGTGGATTTTCTTGGTGGTAGAAATCCATGAGGAATATCTTTAGTTCTGAGTGATGGATTATGTTAAGTTTGGACTCATTTTAATCGTAAGAATCTGCTGTAAATAATGATGTGTCATTTCCCACAATCGGAGTATGTTTAATGAAGTTACGAGTGGAAATGTGTCTTAAATTATGCATCCTTATATGATTTACAAATGGGTCTCTTGAGGGGCTTCTTGTACAAAACCTCACTCAAGTTTAGTAAAAAGCCCGAAACAATTATGCTTGTTGTATTCTACTCATTGAGACCTTTCAAATGACATATGGCACATGACTATCTGAGCTGTATGATGTATATGACATATTGTAGTATGTAGTACAAAAAAGTACTTCATAAATTATGAAAACATTTTTTTTCTATTTATCAGCAAATAACTCAGCACTACTTAGGAAGTTATCAAATTGGCTACATTCATTGTAAATTTCAGACTCTAAGCTTTCAAATGACACCTATTTTAAGTTGATCAAGGTAATATTTTTGAAAAATATTATTATTATTTTATATCGCAGCTAGGCGGCGCCAGCTGGCGGTACACTCCGTTTTAGAGGGATTACTCAGCACTCGTTAGGAGTTGATCAAAGTGATTATATGCATTAAAAAGCTGAGATTCTAAGCTTTAAAATGATACCTATTTTCTGTTATT
This sequence comes from Rhinichthys osculus, assembly GCA_029959095.1. NCBI lineage: Eukaryota > Metazoa > Chordata > Actinopteri > Cypriniformes > Leuciscidae > Rhinichthys > Rhinichthys osculus. The sequence goes on along the minus strand of JARWKJ010000007.1, from coordinate 8,342,109 downwards.
TCATTTTAGTGGTTGCTTAGAAATTTGAATATGAATTTTTTTTCGCGGGGGGGCGCCCCGTTGCCCCCGGTACCGGGGGCGCTGGTTATTAACAGGTTAAAAGAAACAAAACGCACATTTCAAGCGACAGTCGCTAGAACAGGTGGGCAAGAACATAACTCAATATTGTCGCACCAGGGGTCCTTAGATCTGTAACCACTACTGGGTGGTTGCTGGGACACTCACATCAGGGGCCCCTTTTGGCCCCGGACTGGCGACGTCCACACAGCCGACAGCATTTCAGAGACAAATTATTGATCACAGAGCGGCATTGAGAGTGATTGCGAGGATCCCCTGCCACGGCTGCCTACTTCAAATGCCTGCGCAAAATATCAAATAGCTGTAGGGAAATTAAAGAGACGAGGGGATGGCCGTGACTGTAAAAATCAGGAAAAAGGAAAATGAGTAGTGTACTGACAATTCCTAACTGTGTTTTTGTTTACATGGCAGTTCATGAATGCTGAATTAGCAAAGGCTTCTAGGTTTTCCTTTCTCTTTCATCTTGTCTGTATCTCTCTCTTGATCTTTTTCGTTCGGGAGACTCGTGTGTTGCCACAGCAGACAGCAACTGAGCAACTGCACAAATTCAGTTTATGAATGTATATAATCACACTGTATCTGAGGGTGTAAAAAAGAAAAAAACCTTGGCAATTGAACCAAATTTAATGTAATTGCAAAAATAATGAGTATTTCCAAAAAGGTTTACAGAACATCCTCCCATCCTCCATAGATACCCCGTCCAAGGAAAACAAATTATGGTTACTGCAGGTACCTGTTTTTTTCCAGTGAGAGAAATAGAGAAATGTCTGACAGATTTGAGTTTTAACAACAGCAATAATGTTAATAAAAAGCCCCAAAAATTCAGAAAAAAATACATAAACATGAATAAATGTTACAGAATCGTTGAAATGCTGAAATCAGAATTCATGATTAATCTCTGGTGAAAGTATTTATTGCTGGACATGAGACTGTATTTTGCGTTGTTTTTGTACATTATTTGTTTTTATGCATATCATTATTTTTTTTTAGCATTTGCAAGGAAGTGAAAGGATGGTTAATTCAGTCAAGTGTGTTTTTTCTAACCACTTAAAGCTACACTAGCATATGACCCAATTTCTTCTTTTTTTTCGTTGTGTATTTTATTTAAATATTCAGATCTGACTTAGTTTGAAGTGCAATTAAACTTTCTGGCATGTTTGCTTCAAACTATGATTCCATCCAGTCAAACATTTTTGATTTTTTGAGCCAGTTTTAGAACACAGATGCTGTGTCCGAAATCGAGTTCCCTACTATATAGAATGCGAAAAACAGTACGCCAACAGAGTAGTATGTTCGGATGTAGTATGCTGAATTTTATTCAAACTACCCATATTCATACTATATAGAACATACTTTTTTTAACGGTCACGAAGTAAGTTCACATTCAAATGTAGTACCTCAGACAGTATGCGATTTCGGATGCACCGATATTGTTTTCATTTGTCATGCGTCTTCTAGCTTTAACAACAATACATGCTTTTACATGAGCAGGACTGCCAACCTTTGAGTTCAGCTTAGAGTGAGATTTTGGGGGGCGGGGCTTGGGTCATGGGGGAGGGGCTTATTGAGGGGCGTGGCTTGGTGTGGGGAAAAATACAAACACAAAATCCTTGCATTAGCAGAAGTGTATTAAATATATATTGATTGTCAAAGTATTTGGTATCTGTACAGAATTTCTTGGGAGATTTACATTACATTTAATTTTACATTAAACATTTTAATTGACATTCTGTTCTTAGAAAACAATAATTAACATTAACTACTAGGCATGTCCATATTTGTCATCTGGAAATGCTTTTGTACTGTTTTTATGATAAAGTTATGTAAAATAACTGCTCAGTGCTGCAAAACAAACAACTCTGCTAATGCTAACTTAATTCTATATAAACTATATAACAGGCCTATTAATTACCAGCCTAAACTGGATGGAGACAAGGAGCGCCCTGTAACTCACTGACCTGCCTGCGTTCACAATTCACACGGTGCAGATGGGAGGGAGAACGGCTGACTACACAGTTTATGGGAATAAATTGTGTATTTCCCTCACAATTGTCACAAAAAACTCACACTGTCTGTCTGGTCTCCAGAGCCGGTCCGAGCCTTTTGGGGGCCCTAAGCAGATTTGATTTGGGGGCCCCCTCCCACTACGCAAAGTCCCCTGTGCTTGACGATTATTGACACAAATGTCACGCAATAATGATACATTATGAATGAATACAGTAAGGTTATGTATTAATACAAAATAAATAGGCCTACTTAATAAAAAATAGATGCCTACTTAAATAAAGTTTTAACTTTTACTTTACTCTTTTACTAACTCTTTAAAACTTCTTAAAACAAACCATCTCAAAACATATAAAATAAATGATTTGCTAAAATAATGACAAAACTGAGAAATCAGAAATATAATAAGAGCAAGGGTTCAACAATGACAATTATTGTTGAAAACTGTAAAAATATTATTATTTCTCAACTGTCTCAATACAGTGTAACTGTCCACTGGGTTGTGTTGCGAAAGACACGCAAGCTCACTTACCTCTCTGCCGTCCTGTGCGCGTGCGCGGTTAGGAGCGCGCCGTTAAGAGCTCAACACATCCGTCTCGCATGCACGCTCGCTCGCTATAGATTACTGGATATTTTAACTAATTTGCGGTAAAACTAGTCGATCACGAATGGCTCAACTGGTAGATCTATAGATAAACTTATCTTTCAGGCATTTGACCGACCGGGTTGACACTTCAGCGTGAGAAATCGGGGGTGTGGCGTGAGAGCGTGAGAATTGGCTCAATTGGGTGAGTCTCACGGTGAATGCGTGAGAGTTGGCAGCCCTGCATGAGTTTGTTGTGTTCAGAACAACTTAAAGTCTGGTGGTGTACGATGCCCAGTGTTTTAAAATCTGTTCAGATTTTAAAAGTTGTGCAGTGTATTGTAGCCATTAGCAAAAGTTTGGAAAAATATGTCACAGACAAGAACGGTCTATAGTCAATAGTATAGCAATATATGACACACAGCCCATTCATTCCCGTTCATGTGGATTACTATTGAAATTACTTTGATTTTGCCTGCAAAATTTCACAGAACCACATAAGTTGCTGCCCATTCAGAGTTTCAAGTTAAAGTAGCTACCTATGTAAACGTTAGCCAGATTGACAGCTTACAAGGGTTTGGTGCAGCATTATTGGTTTTGGTTTAGCTGTATCAATGCCTGTCAAGAAATGTGATGTTTGTGAAGTTAGTGATAACATGGTTGTGTCATTCAATTTCGTACATGGGTGTCGCATCTGATCTGGGAATCCAGAACTAAGATGCTTTTCCTAATGAATGTCCTGATGAGGGTAAGGGAAGAACATTCCATCTGGTTCAGGTCTCTGAATGTTTCCTTACTGATTTTGAGAAAAGAATCTCAAATACTCTAAGGTGTTTCACAACACCAAACATGGAACATTTAGATGTTCTTGGTTGCGGAAACCTGACAACATCGCCTCAGGCGTTCACATGAGATTTATGGTGCACTGTCATAGGGCAATAACCATAACATTTCTCCTTCTCCTCTCCGTCTTGTCTTTCTTACCATCCTTTGATTCGCCGAAGGCTGGCAGAAGAGAAAAGGCGGTGGAGATGTAATTTCAGATGGCATTTTGGTTTGGGTTCAGTGATGAGTCTGTGGCAGCAGCAGAAAGGATTCCGAGATTCTCCAGGACGTCTGATTGTGTGCCGGCAGATAAACTGACTCTTTTGAACGTCCTCAGGGTGCCAGAGGATTAGCCAAATGTCCATCAGACACAGGGCCTAAAAACATTAAGAAAGTTAAGAAAGTAAGATGCACAAATGACATTTTAATCCTCTACCACATTGAAATGTCTAAACCACCATGGGTGATTTACATTTGACTCTTTCTCAAAAACTTTATAATTATTTATTTCATTGTTTAAAATGGTTTTATGTCTTTATTTTTGACCATGCAAATTTAACTTGACTGATGAAAGGAATGAAGCACTAAGTACCTCTAGAATTGCCTCTAGAAATCTAAAAACTGCATAGACTTTGTTTGCCTACACGCTTCTTTTGGCTTACATTACATTAGATCCCTGCAGCGTTCAGTTCAGAGGAAACACTAGAAACTAGGATTTTCTGTTGTTTGTCAGGTTACTGGTATCAAATCTTAGAAAGTTATTCAGAGTTTAGTTTGAGGCAAATTTTTAAGCAGAACATTTTATTCCATGTTGTTTTCTGAGTTATACTGTTATGGAAAAATATTGGTTGCACTTTATTTTACAGTATGTGCACTTACGTGTACTTACATTTACCTAAGCAAGTACTGGGAAATATAAGGCAACTACATGGGTTGTGTTTAGGTGTAAGTTCAGGGTTGGTACCTAGTTATTAGTGTACTTATAATAAGTACATAGTATGTGCATGGGGAACAGGACTGTAAAATAAAGTGCTACTAAGACATTAGTTATGAAAAATACTTCTAAAGCATTCATTAATCTTAATTTCAACATTTACTAATGCATTATTAAAATCAAAACTTGTGTTATTTAATGGACCTGAACTAACATTAACTAACAATGAACAGTTGCATTTTTTTAACAAAGATGAATAAATATTGTAAGAAATGTTTTGACAATTGTTAGTTAATGCATTAAATAGCGTTCACTAATGGATCTTATTGTTTTCCCGATAAACTTATTGGACCTTGTTCATGAAACAGAGCGGAACGGACTTGTGGTGCGTAAAACCATTCCTTTTGTAAATTGTTGCAGTTGTTGTCCATTTTCTGCTCATTTTATTTTTCATGTTTTTTTTTTTTTGTTTTGTTTTTTGTGGTTTCATTATTTTAGATTCATCACCCCCAAACATCAAGTAAAAAATGAACTAAATGTGGTTGATCGCTACATGTTGGTCAGATTGGCTGTGTAAATTGGCAGTAGTTCGCCAGAATAAGCTTCGAAGTGGGACCTGGCTTTATGTTGATCAGTAAAAAAAGGCTATTTTATTTTCTCTGTGGCAATATGACATTTCTTAGATCTATTCCCTCAGACTGCTCTGCTTAAATTCCAGTTATCCGAGGGCTTATCTCAGTTTATGAATGCAGCGTGCTGAGGAGGTGATAAGTCATTGCAGATTGAATATGCGTTTGGTGAAAAGGTGAAAAGCCGGTTTGCGGATACACAGCACCGTGTGAACAGCAGGTCTCACAGTTGACTGCTCTCCTCTGGGTGCGTCACGGCGCTGAACTCTGTACGTCTCAAAGCTTTATGTACACACAGACCTCTGCTCTCGGCTGTCGACTCAAAAAAACACCTTCTGTTTCTATTCACTGCCATAAAATGGTTTAATAATCCCTCGGCGGGCTTGAACCTGGGAATGTTATTGGCTGGGATGAAGAATAGTTTTTGTTTTTTAAATGCATTTATTCGTCATTTGCCTTTTTTTAATGCCTTGGATGTTTTAGAAATCTGAAAAGGCAATAAAAGGCATTTCTCCTCCCTCATCAGCCATTTAAAGAGGATTAATCAATCTCTTTCTCCCTTTCTTTTCTCGGCTCTCGTCTTTGCTCAAACGGTTGCTGTTTTTCTAAGAGTCTGAAGGGGAAGTAACAGTCTTAGCGCGCTCTCTCTGGTAGATCAGCGATACTAATGTTATGTCAGTTTGTGTACCATCAGAGCGTGTTCGTCTGGAAGGGCAGACTTCATTTCACCCTGGTGACCTTGTGCGCGGCCCCCGGGTCCCTCAGACCGGGCCCTCAGACACCCCTCTGTCTTAATCTTCTGGAAAGCTGCTTAGGCTCCCGCGTTTAGACAGGCAAATCTCAGTCTGCACAAAAGCAACTCATCTAAAGGCCGCGGAGTCACAGGACCCCAGTCGACCTACACTGGATCAAGGCGACAGGGCCGTACATGCCTCTCAGAAAGAACTCGCATAATCTACTGTGACGTTACAAGAGGAAGTGTATGTGTGTGAGTGGCACTGTTGAAACAAGACATTCTTATCATTAACCCCTACTAAATGGTCTTTTGGTGATTACAATTATATTAATAATGTCACATTATAGGTTCAGATCATCGTAGTTATTCCTGGATTCTTTAAATTGGCGGTTTTATAACTAACTTTATATGTATATATCACAGCATGAGAAACTCTAATCAGCACTTAATGCGTTGGAGCCTGTTTTTGCAGAGATATGATCTTACATTCCACTATATTCATGGGAAGGATAATGTTTTGGCATATGTCCTGTCAAGGTCGTAAGTACTTGTGCGTTTGGGTTTCATGTACCTGTTGATGTTGCCATAGGTTATCCTATAGCAACATTTTAAGGGTCAGGGTTTTATGTCCTGTTGTTTGTTTTCTTCTATTTGCCTGTATTACCAGTTCTAATTTGTGATTCTTTACAGCTACCTGGCAACTCGCCTGTGACTAACTGGTTAATTGATGACACTTGAAGGGAGCGAGTGTACAACCGATGTACACTCAACGGTTGTCCGTATTCGCTCACTCCTTTTCATTCACTCAAGTGAACAGTATTAGTGGACTAACGTAGGGAATAGTGAATGAGGGTTTAGGGGGCGATTTCAGATTTAGCCATGCTCTTTAACTCTCTCTTTCTGGTCTCGCAGCCAACACTGTAATAGCTGTGTTGTCATCTCTGCAGTCCCCTTTTTCCTTTTATAATTTAATAAACTTTACTTTTGTTTGGCAGATGTGTCCTTTATGTTGCTTCCCTAGAGCCAGGGTTGTAACAATATATATATTTTTGCAGATTGCTGATCACATCAGTCTAATCGTAACAGGGTTTGTGTTGTGTGTTGTGAGCCAATCACAAGTTAATAGTTTTTGAAGGCCAGTGCAAATTATTTTAGACATGACCGCAAACACGCTGTTAATGTGTAAGCGTAGCAAAGTGCCGTTTTTCATTTGTTTTGTGAAGAGAGACAGCATCAAAAAACAACCCATTTAATTCTAAAGGTCAGAGAGGGTGAAAAGTCATTGTGAAAAGCTCAATTATTTATTTTTAAGCCATAAACCCTGGAGTAACTTCACAGGTGATTTCATGCGTGTGTAAACGCTACCTTATGGAGACAAAAAATATCCCCACAATGATGGCAATATACGAAATCCTTGACCTTGTGTGGAATTTTTTTGGTCCCCATGAGGAAAATGGCTTATATATATCATATAATCATACAGAAGTGATGCTTTTTTGAACATGTACAAGTGCAGAAAGTTTTCTGTGATGGGTAGGTTGAGAGGAGACAGAATATAGTTCATAGTTTGTACAGTATAAAAATCATTATGCCTATATGGATTGTCCCCATAAAACCTGTATTTTAACTCTAAATTTAAATATTTATTTTTTCAATTTGTTCTCAAAAAGAGGAAACTTTATCATCATTACAACTTACAGAGACATTAATATCCTTTCCTCCATAGGGTGTTTTGATTATTATAGGCCTTGGAATGAAAAAAACCCCCATATTTTTGTGCAGTAAATGTTTTTCTGGGGCTGTTTAGACCTTTTCAGATCTCTCTGTGTGAATGTGTGAGTGTGCAGTATGAGAGGTAGTAACACTATCGCTGTCGTACCGACAACATTCTGATGTTTACAGTCTATGTAACGAGACATTATCAACTTGTGCCATCAAAAGCCATGTGGCGTATAGAACTTACCGGACGCTGCTGGCACAATAAACGCACTCCTAACAAAGAGGAGGCGGGAAAGGCCACGTATCTAACCTTGCCCATCTGTTTGTTATCATTAAAATGTTTATTCCTTATTCAATTGTTTGTTCATTAGTTTGTTGGATCGCTTGAGCGACGCGTACGCGGTTTAATCCTCTTCTTCACTTGGCCAGAGGCTGCGAGTCTTTGACAAAGTCACCAAAGTCAGCACGGCCTCAGGTGTGTGTGTGTGTGTGTGCTCACCTTCAAAGCTTGGCACGTTGAAATATTCCAGCATCCTTTCTGATATCAAAGAGAGAAAATCCGGCATACTGAGCTGCTCTGTTAATTAGATACTTCATTAAAGCTAACAATAAATTACCATTTATTTAAAAATTTGATCTGAATTTGCTGGTTTTTGCATCGTTAATCAGTGCGGGTTTAAACAAACCTGAAATTAAAACTTAACTACATTCTGTATATAGTTGTTTATATAAATAATCTGTATTTGTTTACTTGGTTTAGTTATTTGTTTAACCTAGAATAACAATTAGCCAGCGGTAATGAGTATTGATGATGTAGCAGGAATTACATTACTTATTTTATTTACTTATCAGAATGGCAACCTGACATTAATTTAAATGAATGCATGCAGTTGTTGCTGTAAATATACACTCACCGGCCACTTTATTAGGTACCCCATGCTAGTAACGGGTTGGACCCCCTTTTGCCTTCAGAACTGCCTCAATTCTTCGTGGCATAGATTCAACAAGGTGCTGGAAGCATTCCTCAGGGAGTTTGGTCCATATTGACATGATGGCATCACACAGTTGGCGCAGATTTGTCGGCTGCACATCCATGATGCGAATCTCCCGTTCCACCACATCCCAAAGATGCTCTATTGGGTTGAGATCTGGTGACTGTGGAGGCCATTTTAGTACAGTGAACTCATTGTCATGTTCAAGAAACCAATTTGAAATGATTAGAGCTTTGTGACATGGTGGAAGTAGCCATCAGAGGATGGGTACATGGTGGCCATAAAGGGATGGACATGGTCAGAAACAATGCTCAGGTAGGCCGTGGCATTTAAACGATGCCCAATTGGCACTAAGGGGCCTAAAGTGTGCCAGGAAAACATCCCCCACACCATTACACCACCACCACCAGCCTGCACAGTGGTAACAAGGCATGATGGTTCCATGTTCTCATTCTGTTTACGCCAAATTCTGACTCTAACATCTGAATGTCTCAACAGAAATCGAGACTCATCAGACCAGGCAACATTTTTCCAGTCTTCAACTGTTCAATTTTGGTGAGCTCTTGCAAATTGTAGCCTCTTTTTCCTATTTGTAGTGGAGATGAGTGGTACCCAGTGGAGTCTTCTGCTGTTGTAGCCCATCCGCCTCAAGGTTGTGCGTGTTGTGGCTTCACAAATGCTTTGCTGCATACCTCGGTTGTAACGAGTGGTTATTTCAGTCACTGTTGCCCTTCTATCAGCTCGAACCAGTCTGGCCATTCTCCTCTGACCTCTGGCATCAACAAGGCATTTTCTGCCCACAGAACTGCCGCTCACTGGATGTTTTTTCTTTTTCGGACCATTCTCTGTAAACCCTAGAGATGGTTGTGCGTGAAAATCCCAGTAGATTAGCAGTTTCTGAAATACTCAGACCAGCCCTTCTGGCACCAACAATCATGCCACGTTCAAAGTCACTCAAATCACCTTTCTTCCCCATACTGATGCTCGGTTTGAACTGCAGGAGATTGTCTTGACCATGTCTACATGCCTAAATGCACTGAGTTGCCGCCATGTGATTGGCTGCTTAGAAATTAAGTGTTAACGAGCAGTTGGACAGGTGTACCTAATAAAGTGGCCGGTGAGTGTATGCATCTGTTTATCTGTGAATTTGATTCGTTTATTCTAGAGACGTTTGGAAAATAACTTACTAGCGCTAATGAATATTAATGAAGTGTATGTTGCTGTAAACGTACTAGAGAAACACTGTATCTGAAAGTCCCCGCTTCTGCCAAATATTTGTTGTTTATTTCAGACACACTTACACAATAACTGAGGTTAATGAATATCAATGTTGGGGATGTTGCTTTTTTTTCTTTCTTATTCCTGTAATTATGCATCAGAACACTCAACTACATACATAGCATTTCCTATAATTATATGCATCTGTTTATTTATTTACATGTTTTTGTTTGTTTAGAAAAATAAATAAATAATAAAGCTGACAATAAAGCAAGTCAATTCATTAACGTTAGCAATCAATAAATGAATAATAAAAAATAATAAAAAAAATGCAAGTTTAAATAGACCTAGAAATAAAACTTGTATAGCGTTTTCTATAAATATGTATGCATCAGGATTTCAAACTCAAAAATAAAACTCTTATTGTTAGATAATTAAGTAAAGCTAACAATAGAGCAAGTCAAATACATGCCTTCATAGCCTTGTTTTTATAGAGTTAGTAAACAGACTTGCAAACATAACTGTTTCTATAAATATATGCATTTGTTTGTTTGTTTGTTTGTTTATTCTAGACAACACATACCAGGGAAATATTCAACACCTTAGAGTAATAAATAAATAACTTGTTAATGCATCTGTTTTTTGGTGTGTGTGTGTTGTTCTAAATAACCAGTAGGTTTGTGTGAAAAAAACTATAGAAATGTTTATTATTTTGTTATTTATGTCCGCAACAGAATGGCAAGTTGACATTTGTTTAGCTGACATCTGCAAGTCACCCATCCTCAGACAAACATCTTGACACACACCAGTCTGCCGTAGAAACAACACGCACCCGGATGAATCAACAACGGCGTGACAGCACATGAAGATCAGATAGCGACAGAAGAGTCAAAACAAATAAACTAATCCAGCAGCAAATACGAGTGTAAAAGCTCGCGCTCAGACTAGCGGTGGCGCTTCTCTCGAGGGTAAACTGCAGACAGAATAAAGCTGTGCAAGCGAAGCGTGTCGCTTTTAGACTCCTGCTTTCATCACCTCCGCTTCATACACAATCGAAGCACTCGCAGGCGGCGCAGGTAATGAGGTGGCAGAGAGAGAGAGAGAGAGAGAGAGAGAGCTTATTTAGTTAGGCCGGGACAGACGTGAGCGCTCGCTTTAGCTTATCTTCAGACTCACACCTCGACTCCAACACACACTCCATGTGCATCCCAGACAGAGGTTTCCACATGGAGCAAAGGCCTGTCAGCGCTGATCTTTTGTTAAGATAGGAAATATTTTGGATCTGCTTCTCCCTCTAGTCCCACTTTCGGAGCATTGTTCCTGAATTAGATTGTAACTGACGGTGAGGTAGTTTTCCGCCCTTCCTTTAAAACACACACGCATAATGTTTTTTTGTTTTGTTTATTGTAGGCAAACAGAAAAGATCACTTAGCACCCTCGTTCTATCTATCGTTCTATCTATCTTTCTATCGTTCTATCTATCGTTCGTTCGTTCTATCGTTTGATCTATCGTTTGTTCGTTCTATCGTTTGATCTATCGTTTGTTCTATATCTATCTATCTATCATTCGTTCTATTGGTTGTTCATCTATCTACTTATCTATTGTTCGTTATATCTATTTATCTATTGTTTGTTAGTTATATTTATCATTCTATCTATCGTTTGTTCGTTCGTCCGTTCGATCTACCGTTCTGGGGTGCGTTTCCCGAAAGCATCGTTAGCCAACTATGGTCGCAAGTTCCGTCGTTATCAGCATAGTTCAACGAGTCGGAACCCGAAACTATAGTTCTAACGAACATTCGCAAACAGCATCGCAAAGTTGTGTGTTGTGTTGAACCAATTTGCGAGTTTTTCCTCGAGAGATATCATGGCTTGCAAACGAGCGAAGCATGGAAGTTGATCAGTGTTCGGATGTACAAATGAACATCAAAATATTTTTTAGTTCCTTAATCCGAGCCTCTGAAGAAACAATGGGTTAATTTTATTTTCTCTGGAAATGCGCCGACACAACCTCCCAAAGTTTTGTATGGTCCAAACATTTCACCGACGACTGTTTCCTCAACTCGATGAACGTCTGAAAATAAATCGATCGAGCTACCAAGCAACAATTTCTGATGTGTAGCCTAATTGTTCAAGTTCAGACAGGTAACCTAATTGTACTTGATTTCTTCAACGATGCATCGTTCAATGGTAGTTCAGCTGCGAGTTACGTCATTGTATGGGAAACGCACCACTCTCTGTCGTTTCATCCATCCATCCATGCATCCATCCGACAAACTTAAAAAACAACAACACTGCAAGCAGTTGTCGGTAAAAAGCCTAAAAGTATAATAGACATCGATATGTGCAAGTGCTCTAGGTCTTTTGCTATTAGTGTGGAAACAGTATTGGAGAGTTCTCTATATGTGCGTGTGTGTGTGTGTTTTAGAGCAGGAGAGAGATAGATGACAGGAATTTTAAGTGTTAGAGACACAGACATTAAAGAAAATGGAAAGCAAGGCCGTGCGTGAGCATCTTTCGTTAACTGTTATGGATTAATCGACCCTCCCTTGCAGTTAATGAGCTGGGGCGCTTAAAGAGAGACCAGCTCTTAGCAAGACAAAGCTAATAGCCGAGGCAAATTTCATTACAGCCAAAGAGAGGTTTTTACCACCTCAGACATCAAAATGCTTCTTTTTGAATTCACAATACCACTCTAAGCATCTTATAATTACTAGAGCTCGTTTTGGTCAGGTGGGCTGTCATTGCCGGGACTGGAGAAATGGGAAGGATCGATCGTATCGGTGAGCTGATTCAGGAGGAGAGTGGTTCTCCTTATAAAACCATTCACAGTTAATTGCTACAGCTTGTTTAGCTTTTTTATTTTTGGCCATTTTGCCACATTGTTTAGTAGTATCAGGAATATTTCACAAATTCATATTGTCGGTTGAGCACAGGGTGACCAGATGACCTTGATAAAGATAATGTAGATTGTTGGTGCTTCATCTTGTCTGTTAACACTTATATGCAGGCAACTGATTTCAAATCCGGCCTTTTGTTTGTAAAATCTCCTTTTTTGTTCAGCGGAAGACGGAAGTCATAGGGGTTTGTAATGACATGAGACATTATGACATTGTTTTTACATTAACTGAACCTTAAAGGCTACACATTACATTGTTAAATGTCCATTTAAGACATTTATCATGCTAAAGTTAAGACTAATTATCTTGACAAATGGCATCCTGACAGTAACTCCGTTGGGATGCACGACATGGCTCATAAACCCAGGATCATCCCATCTGGTCACCCTAGGTAAGCATGACTGCTCAGCACATTGTAGCACATGCGCTAACCACTAACTCAGCTAATGAAAGCTTGTTTTGAAACATTTTGCTAACTTTCTTAAAGGTCCCCTGACATGAAATTTTCACTTTCTGAGGTTTTTTAACATTAATATGAGTTCCCCTAGCCCGGGGGTAGGCAAGTTCGGTCCTAGAGAGCCGCTGTCCTGCAAAATTTAGTTCCAACCCCAATCAAACACACCTGAACAAGCTAATCAATGTCTTCAGAATTACTAAGGCTATAGGCAGGAGAGGTTTTTTTTTCAGTGTTGGAGCTAAACTCTGCAGGACAGCGGCTCTCTAGGACCGAACTTGCCTACCCCTGCCCTAGCCTGTATATGGTCCCCCAGTGGCTAGAAATTTCAATCGGTGTAAACCGAGCTTTGGCTATCTTTCTCTGCCTTTGAGAAAATGAAAGCTCAGACGGGATGATCTTGAATCTCCTCCGTATGACGTCATACGGAGGAAAGGTAACCTCCCCTTTCTCTGCTTTGCCCGCCCAGAGAATTTGGCTCGCCCATGAAAAAAAATGAGCTAGGAAGTACGAACGCGCCGGCACGATTTGAGTTTTTCCTCGAGAGATATCATGGCTTGCAAAGGAGCAAAGCATGGCAGTTGATATGTGTTTTCGGATGTACAAATGAACACAAAAGTATTTTTTAGTTCCTTCATCCGAGCCTCTGAAGAAACAATGGGTTAATTTTATTTTCTCTGGAAATGCGCCGACACAACTTCCCAAAGTTTTGTATGGTCCAAACATTTCACCGACGACTGTTTCCTCAACTTAGGCCGATACAGAGCTGGCCTCGATGAACGTCTGAAAATAAATCGATCGAGCTACCAAGCAACAATTTCTGATGTGTAGCCTAATTGTTCAAGTTCAGACAGGTAAGTTAATCTTTCTCTCAAAATCGTTCAATACTGTTTATGCTTAAGTCAAGCCAGTGACTAAGATATCAACTTCACATCGTTTCTTTTAGTAGGATGAAAATAATCTTATTTAAATTGTGAACAAATTATACAGAAAGCGATCAAAGAACAATCTTTCCACACAGCGCGAGTTTATCTGGACAACTCGTTATGAAATAATTGACGCACGTTACACTGCTCAACGAAGCTCTTACTGTATGTACATCATCGTGTTTGCATTGGTGAAAGCATTAGAGAGAGTGCAGAAACTGCGTTGCAATGATAAGATCTTCATGCTCGCGATCAACAGACTGTCATCTGCTTGCTCAATGCTCATCACGGCAACATTTTATGTGATGGGAATAGATCTAAATACTTTAAAAACTTATCACGATTCGTTAATCTCGATAGCTGTTATAGTAAAAACGTATAATAGGTGTAGTAAAAGTATTCGAGAGAGTTTCCCATGTAATATCATATAGCTATTTCATATGCAAGCATGTCAGCCAATCACAGCAGTGGCCGGTTACACTGAATCCCACAGCAGACACGCCCCTTCAAACAGAGCGTTCAAATCAGAGGCCAAAATCAGGCTAGGAAAAATGCCTTTTATTTCTAAATTATGAATATTTTTTATCTAAAAAACATACTAAAATTATAAGGGCAACCCAGGAAACATTATAAAATACTAAAATAACCCCATGTCAGGGGACCTTTAAGTTATTATTTCTGAACGTTCAAAATGCACAGTTTTTAAATTGTTTTAAAGCATTTTCTTAGGAGTCGTTTACATGACACCGTTTTCAACCAAAATCGTAAAACTTTTTATGCCTTTTAGCCATTCATTTACACTACAACGGCGTTTTGGGTGCCTGAAAACGCAGACTTTTGAAAAGAGGTTTCAAAGTGCAAGTTTTTGAAAACAGTCTCTGTGTAAACAACAAAAACACTAAACTTTGAAGACGATGATGTCATGCATGTGCGTATTACATGTCCAGTCCATGTGTTTCATCGCCATCTAATGGCCTGGCAGCAGAATACAGCGTTTTTAGTCGTTTTCGCAGATCCGTGTGAAATGGGGATCGTTTTGACAATGGTGTCGTCTGTACGCGGGAAAACTCAAAGGAAAAACTGAGTTTTAAGCATATCGTTGTCGTGTAAACACGCCCTTAGTTAGACGAACATTAAGGGAACATTCCATTTTAAGTTTTGCAAACATTATGGGAACATTACTTTTGAATGTTCTTTGAACACTCTGAAACAAGTAGTAACATTTAAAATAAATATACAAACAAAAATTTTTCAGAAAAAAGTTCCATGGACAATGTGTACAAAACGTTTTTGTGCTAAGGCTGGGCATACACTGTGCGATATTCGTCCGATTTTGAGCTGAATTCTGACTCTTTTTTTCTTTTCTTTTTTTTTCGGGCCGATTTTCAGTTTTATCGTGCAGTGTACAAGGGGAAACGATTAGCGATTAACCTCTCCCGACCGGCAATCGGATGGTCAGATTCATTTTTGGCATGCCAGAAAATCATTTTGGCATGCTAAAAAAAATGGCAAAAATGCCATTAATTTACTTGTTTCACTTTTCACTTTTTTTTAAACGTATTTATTTCATATTTATTTAATTTTACTATCACAGGAAATGTGAACCGTT
The DNA here is from genome assembly GCA_029959095.1 of Rhinichthys osculus. Classification (NCBI taxonomy): domain Eukaryota; kingdom Metazoa; phylum Chordata; class Actinopteri; order Cypriniformes; family Leuciscidae; genus Rhinichthys; species Rhinichthys osculus. Next base: position 8,326,502 of record JARWKJ010000007.1, on the reverse strand, counting down.
GTCCATCATTTGGTAATTGGTGATAAAGAAAAATGTCACGTCGCAATGTTGGAACTTTTTTCCCGCTTTAAACCATAAAGGCTATGAGGTGGATATCACAACGTGCAATGTGCAAACTTTACGCAAGAGTAATCTTTTATTATCCTCTCAGCACGTCAGTTATGCAGTGATGCGCTGTGAAAATATTGAGTGGAAAATTAATTGTAATATGAATTTAAAAAATAAAAGTGGGCCTACCCTACAACCCGGCACGGGGGTTTATTGCACAGATTTCACACGTATAGTGTGAGCAGTCAAGTCGCGGCTCGACGATCGGACCGTATAAGGTGAGGAGCACATCATTTGTGAGCTTTGGCTTTACAACCGTGCTGAAATCTCACAGAAATCGCAGTGTATGCCCGTCTTAACTGTTATGATCATGTTCCGTTTAATTTTCCCTGTCACAATTTGCCTCATTTGCCACTATTTTTTATTTGTTGTTATGGTTTCTGATTAGTTGCACACCTGTTCCCTGTTTCATTGATTGCTTTCTTCTGTGTATTTAGCCCTCTGTTCCCTTTGTTCTATGTTCTGCATTGGGTGTCTCCATAACTTTGAGAGAACCTCGCCAGAACGTTAGCCTATCTTATAGCTATTAGCGTTAGCTTATCTGAGAAGATTCCCTGGGAAAGCTACAGCTCTAATGTGCCATATCATTTGTTATCTGTGATTTCTGTATATGTGTCTTTGTGTGTATTGTAACCCTCATTTGTCAAGCATTAAGTGAGCCAAAGAGTTGTGTTTTGTAAAACAGCATGATTCTCTATGTATCCAGTCTATTAGCTGCACCATGAGGCTAAAAACTCTAGAGGAAGAGAGTGTTGCTGTATGTTCAGGGCTTAACTGAATACCGCTGTTATCAAAGCATAAGGACACAATCAAGGTTTGTTAGTTTAGGAAATCAGAAAGTGAATATACAGTAATGGCAGAGCTTTTATGGAGAGAACAGTAAAAAGTATACCTTGAACCTATGAACGTTGTTAGCTGTTGGTAGATTTGTGTGTGTGCGTAATTGTTTATTTCCATGGAGAGGATTGAAATGAATGTTATTAGAAAGAAAGGAATATTTTGGGTTCAATACGTAATGTTGATTACCTCAAAAAAATATTTTGATTCTTCCCTTTTTTTCTTTTCTTTTTAATTGAGATTATAGTGAGGTGCTTGCAATGGAAGTGCATGACGTACATTTTTGGAGGATTTAAAAGCAGAAAATGTACAGCTTATAATTTTATAAAAGCACTTATATTAACTTTGCATTATTTGTGTTATGTGGATGCAGATAGGATGAACCCAATAGCAGACAGTAGTCAAGGCAACACGATTTATTAAACAAATAACTGGGAAAACAAAGCCCACGAGGGGGCAAAACAAGACAGGACTATAAGACTAACTAGACTGAGACAGATAACTATAGGGACACAAATAACCTTTACAGGCAAAAGCGCAACAGGACTAAAACTCTTGACAAGATACTCACAGACTCTGACAAAGGTTTGACAAGGATTAACACTCAGGTAACAATCACAAGTAACATTTGGCAATGAACCGACACAGGACAGCAAACACAAGGGAATTATAAAGGGAACACTAATGACAAGGACAGGTGAAACTGACTAGACAATAATCACAAGACGAGGATAACAAGGGGGCGGGGTAACGTAACGAGACACCACAAGCACATGGCCAAACAATTGGCCATGCGTTTGTACACAAAACATTGGTTCTGTCATGATCCTGCCACAAGACTAGGAATAATCAACAACATGATGGCAGAATCATGACAATTTGAGCTGTACAGCTGTTTAAATATGTGTACTGATGTTTTAGGGGCCTGTGTTAACTAATAATGATGATGATAATAATAACAAACTAAAATGGATGTATAGATAGATAGATAGATAGATAGATAGATAGATAGATAGATAGATAGATAGATAGATAGATAGATAGATCACATCAATCTAAAAAAAAATATTAAAGTGGGAAATTATTAGAAATGATTAAATAAGTGTTTTATGACTAATGTAATGCATGTATGATGCCAAATACATAACTGTGAGCTTGTGTATAGCCTTTGACCGATATGAACTAAGAGAGGAGGAGCGATTTGGAGGAAAAGAGTTGATGTCAGACCTCCTCATGAAGCGATGTCGCACCCTGCCAACTCTCAACTGTGCCCATGGAGGACTTTAGAATACTAATTATGTCTCTTTCTCTCACTGTCCATCTTAATCTCTAAAAGAACTGGAAAATACAGAATAGAGGCGTTTTGGTGACCGTGTCCGAGGACTCAGTCATCGAGACGACTTTTTCAAGTGTGAAACTGTTAGCGCTTACCGTTAGTTGGGAGATGCTGGGAGAGGCCAGTGAGTTGAGAGCTGTGGCGTTGTCGTGGCAACAGCCTTCTGAGGGCTGTCAGGTTTTCTATCAGGTCCTGTGAGTCACAACACATATGGTACAAACACACATGTGCACACACACTTCACACTCTGGGACACAAATGTCAATATCCTGTCATTTATTTCACTGTAGGTTTGGTTTCATCTTTTATGGATAATTTACCATGGTTTTACTATAGTGACAGTAACCCGTTGATGACAAAATTATAAATGTGTTTTTAATTATTTTCATTATCTTAATTATTTTTGGATATGGCAGGTTGAATGATAGTTTTCAAATATTTGAACCTATTTTTGGTAGAGTGCATTTTTTATCACTCAATTGGGTTTTTAAAAAAATAATTTTTAAGCATAATTTTGTTTTTATTTATGCTTAAACCAAGAAAAATAAATAAATTCAATGTGTGTTGGTAACACAATTCCATATATATTTTCTCTGTAACCACGTCTTAAGGATGTTCAGATATTTTCTTTGAAAAACCAGGCGAACATTCAGAGGAAATCGGTTTACTTTCCAGATATTATTTCACATATTATTTCACATGTATTAGTTGGGGAACAAGATCTTTGCTTCTTGAGTGCATGTGTGGTTTTGATGGAATGAATGTTCACTTGTTTGTGCTTGTCAATTCATATAAAGAATGATGCAGCCTAATGCTTTTACTCTCTGACAGATGAAATGGAGGATTTAGACTTTGAGATTGTGGTTTGCGTGTTTTCATCAGGGCATGTTTGGAAACAAATGAAGTTCATTAAATGACATGCATCTGCCCGCCGATGACGGCTCTAGACTGAGTGGAGCAGAGCTTAGATTCTCAGAAAAGGGATTTTAAGTCTGGCAGAGGTAATGACAGCTACTCACATCTGATCACGCACACTCACGGTAATCCATTCCCTGTGCCTGTAAAGGTGAAACTTAGTTTGTTCTGGTCAGCTCCATACATCACTGTCACGCTCTGGTAAGAGGAAAAACACACACACACACACACACACACACACACACACACACAAGCTTGCTCATCACAAAGATTAGCGAAAATGCACTCTGGCTGTTTGTCTCACACGCACACACTGACACTGTTGTGTGAAAAGCTGACACAGATTAGTGGCCACTAAAGGACACTGTCACATCCAAGCCTCAGGGTCAGCAGAGGTCATGACTTTTGACCCCGTATGCGTCTGATGACAGTCTGAATCTCATGATCAACAGACTGAGGTAATGAGAGTGAGACAGAAACACACCCAAATACAGACAGACGAATGGATGGATGGTTGGAAACGGGGAGAGAACAATAGAGAGAATTATAGATAGATACTGTAGATAGATAGATAGATAGATAGATAGATAGATAGATAGATAGATAGATAGATAGATAGATAGATAGATAGATAGATAGATAGATAGATAGATAGATAGACAGACCAATACTGTAGATAGATAGATACTGTAGATAGATAGATAGATAGATAGATAGATAGATAGATAGATAGATAGATAGACAAACAGACAGACAGACAGACAGATACTGTAGATAGATAGATAGATAGATAGATAGATAGATAGATAGATAGATAGATAGATAGATAGATAGATAGATAGATAGATAGATAGATAGATAGATAGATAGATAGATAGATAGATAGACAGACAGATAGATAGATAGATAGATAGATAGATAGATAGATAGACAGACAGATACTATAGATAGACAGACAGACAGACAGACAGACAGACAGACAGATACTGTAGATAGATAGATAGATAGATAGACAGACAGATACTATAGATAGACAGACAGACAGACAGACAGACAGACAGACAGACAGACAGATACTGTAGATAGATAGATAGATAGATAGACAGACAGATAGATAGATAGATAGATAGATAGATAGATAGATAGATAGATAGATAGATAGATAGATAGATAGATAGATAGATAGATAGATAGATAGATAGATAGATAGATAGATAGATAGATAGATAGATAAACTTTGTGCATAGATAAAAGAAAGATCCACAGAAGAGAGTGAAAATAGACATTGAATTCAAGGTTCGACTTGCATAAGAGGCACTCAAAAAGACTTTTCTTTAGAAAGTTGTCAATAAAAGAGTGCTAAATGGCACAATTCAGTTCACAATGACATTCTGTGTAGTTGCAAAGAGGAAAAACTTATTTCAGAGTTGTTTCAATAAATTGTTGGCAGTACAAAAAGAGAGTAATACAGTGGCTCTCAAACAGCTTGGATGCTGAAGCCACACTTAAATATGAATGTCATTAAATGTATTATAAAATATCAGTCCACATGGTGCAAGACATCGATAATACACATTTTAAGCAACATATTTCAAAAAAAGTAAATGGAAAGTAAATTTACATCTTGACTCAGTTTTAAAGAACATGTTATGTCAAAAAGGAGATATATAAGGAGAAATGTCTTAAATGATTGTAAAATACTTTAACAGGTTATTTAAAAAAAAAAATCTGGTGATTAAATTGTTTATGAGCCTTTTAATTTGTAAAGTTGAATTAAAATTAAGAATTAATTAAAACTAAATGAATGAAATGATCCCCTGAAAGGTTCTATATATAAAGCACCTGACAGAAAGAGCTTCTAAGAGAGTAAAAGTGTATTGTCGGGGGAAGTCAAGGTCAGGTGGTTTGTGGTTGACAACCCATTTTTTGGCCATTTGGTAAATGTGGACTCTTTTTTAGGAGCGTACTCCGTACACCCTGATGGCTCCAAACATTGCTGTGAAGCTTTCAGTGAACCAGTGGGCTTTTCTGTCCGAGGTCTTATATGTTTGAGAACTGCAAGGAAGCAGGTTTTCAGTATCTAGCCATTGTCACATGACAGATGAATAAAAGATCATACACTGACTACAGCTGAGCTCATATCACAGGTTGCTACAAGCTTTCTCACCATGCAGCCAACTATCTCAAATACCTTGAACATGCAGTTGGTTACTAAACTGTTTGTGCCATTTCATTCATTGTGCAATAATTAAAGTGCTTTCTGTTCATGTTTGAATTCTTGCCCTGCCCAACCCTGTGAGTGTTGACGATAGTGGCAACATCACTTGTAAAATTGGGGACGGTTGCTAAATGCTATCTGATTTTAGTCAAAAGTGCATTTTTCTTTCGGTTCAGTATTTTGTCAGAAATAGCCAGCAGCAACAGAACTTTGCTTGAATATTGTCACATATTCATTCTCAGGTCAAGGCTCTTTGATGCACATTTTGTTCATTTGCAATGTTTATGCTAGAGGCAGTTTTGATAGGCCCACATTGACAAAGGTTCACATTAGGGGCTTTCGCACCGGGTACTTACAAAAACTCAGTTATAGGAACTAGCTCTTGGGATTGTCCCCAGAGAAGAAATATTTCTCCTATGGCTATTTTCCTGGATGCATTCGCACCGCCAGTAGGAACTCTGAAGTGACGAAAGCCGTTGCAATTGACACGGTGAACAGATTTAATTTATTATTATTAATTTATTCTCATATAAACATTGATCAGCAAACATAAACAGAAGCTCAACCGAACCTGCTTGACGCACGAGAACAAACCTCTTGCTGATGCTCAAACGTGCTGCGTAACAAGAATGAACCTCATTGGTTCTTGCTGAAGCTCAAACGTGCTGCGTAACAAGAATGAACCTCATTGGTTCTTGCTGAAGCTCAAACGTGCTGCGTAACATGAGAATGAACCTCATTGGTTCTTGCTGAAGCTCAAACGTGCTGCGTAACATGAGAATGAACCTCATTGGTTCTTGCTGAAGCTCAAACGTGCTGCGTAACAAGAATGAACCTCATTGGTTCTTGCTGAAGCTCAAACGTGCTGCGTAACAAGAATGAACCTCATTGGTTCTTGCTGAAGCTCAAACGTGCTGCGTAACATGAGAATGAACCTCATTGGTTCTTGCTGAAGCTCAAACGTGCTGCGTAACATGAGAATGAACCTCATTGGTTCTTGCTGAAGCTCAAACGTGCTGCGTAACAGAAGAATGAACCTCATTGGCTCTTGCTGAAGCTCAAACGTGCTGCGTAACATGAGAATGAACCTCATTGGTTCTTGCTGAAGCTCAAACGTGCTGCGTAACACAAGAATGAACCTCATTGGTTCTTGCTGATGCTCAAACGTGCTGCGTAACAAGAATGAACCTCATTGGTTCTTGCTGAAGCTCAAACGTGCTGCGTAACATGGGAATGAAGCTCATTGGTTCTTGCTGAAGCTCAAACGTGCTGCGTAACACAAGAATGAACCTCATTTGGTTCTTGCTGAAGCTCAAACATGCTGCGTAACATGATAATGAACCTCATTGGTTCTTGCTGAAGCTCAAACGTGCTGCGTAACATGGGAATGAACCTCATTGGTTCTTGCTGAAGCTCAAACGTGCTGCGTAACACAAGAATGAACCTCATTTGGTTCTTGCTGAAGCTCAAACGTGCTGCGTAACATGAGAATGAACCTCATTGGTTCTTGCTGAAGCTCAAACGTGCTGCGTAACATGGGAATGAGCCTCATTGGTTCTTGCTGAAGCTCAAACGTGCTGCGTAACACGAGAATGAACCTCATTTGGTTCTTGCTGAAGCTCAAACGTGCTGTGTAACACGAGAATGAACCTCATTGGTTCTTGCTGAAGCTCAAACGTGCTGCGTAACACAAGAATGAACCTCATTGGCTCTTGCTGAAGCTCAAACGTGCTGCGTAACACGAGAATGAACCTCATTGGTTGTTGCTGAAGCTCAAACGTGCTGCGTAACACGAGAATGAACCTCATTGGTTCTTGCTGAAGCTCAAACGTGCTGCGTAACACGAGAATGAACCTCATTGGTTGTTGCTGAAGCTCAAACGTGCTGCGTAACACAAGAATGAACCTCATTGGCTCTTGCTGAAGCTCAAACGTGCTGCGTAACACGAGAATGAACCTCATTGGTTGTTGCTGAAGCTCAAACGTGCTGCGTAACACGAGAATGAACCTCATTGGTTCTTGCTGAAGCTCAAACGTGCTGCGTAACAAGAATGAACCTCATTGGTTCTTGCTGAAGCTCAAACGTGCTGCGTAACATGGGAATGAACCTCATTGGTTCTTGCTGAAGCTCAAACGTGCTGTGTAACATGGGAATGAACCTCATTTGGTTCTTGCTGAAGCTCAAACGTGCTGCGTAACACGAGAATGAACCTCATTGGTTCTTGCTGAAGCGCAAACGTGCTGCGTAACACGAGAATGAACCTCATTGGTTGTTGCTGAAGCTCAAACGTGCTGCGTAACACGAGAATAAACCTCATTGGTTCTTGCTGAAGCTCAAACGTGCTGCGTAACACAAGAATGAACCTCATTGGTTGTTGCTGAAGCTCAAACGTGCTGCGTAACATGAGAATGAACCTCATTGGTTGTTGCTGAAGCTCAAACGTGCTGCGTAACACGAGAATGAACCTCATTGGTTCTTGCTGAAGCTCAAACGTGCTGCGTAACACGAGAATGAACCTCATTGGTTGTTGCTGAAGCTCAAACGTGCTGCGTAACACGAGAATAAACCTCATTGGTTCTTGCTGAAGCTCAAACGTGCTGCGTAACACAAGAATGAACCTCATTGGTTGTTGCTGAAGCTCAAACGTGCTGCGTAACACGAGAATGAACCTCATTGGTTCTTGCTGAAGCTCAAACGTGCTGCGTTACACGAGAATGAACCTCATTGGTTCTTGCTGAAGCTCAAACGTGCTGCGTAACACGAGAATGAACCTCATTGGTTCTCGCATGTCAAGCAAACATTCTTGAGCTCCCGTTTATCACAACTGATGTGTGAGTTGATGAATGTATATATTTGAATAAAAGCCTAAATTCAATCCGTTCATCATATAAAGCAATCGTCCCTCTTCAGAAAATTTTGGACTACACCGCTCAATTCATATGGATTAGTTTTACTATCTTTTTATGAACTGTCTGAAGCGTCAAAGTGGTAGTTGCGTAGCTGTCAATGCGGGACAGAAAGCTCTCAGATTTGATCAAAAAGATCTTTATTTATGTTTCGAAAAATGAATGAAAGTCTTACGGGTTTGAAACGACATGAGGGTGAGTAATTAATGACATAATTAAATTCTGGGTGAAAATGGATTGAAGTGCAACATTCAACAACGTCTGGGGAAGGGAGGACACCGTGACCGCAGTTGTGTGTCATGGGTTTCGTGATAATGGAGATGCAATACAGATGTATAAGTTGTGCGATTGAAAGAGCAAAAAAGGAAGGCTAAGAGACAAAATATCCTACTACGACTAGAAGTGCTATATCATCGGGGCTGAGAAAAGAACACAACGGCGCACAAAGGCGACAGGTAAATGCTGTTAACGTTAGCTTTGTTTTCCATGTTCGTGGGCTGGCATTCTGTATGGCATGCGTTCGGCCAATCAAAGTACACTCACTGGTAGTTCGATTGTGCTGGGTTTGACCCTACTCTGAAATAGGAGCTATTTTAGTCCCCCCAAAACTAAAATCACTCCCAGTTCCTGCGGTATGTGCACATGCCAAAAAGCGGGTACTTCTGCCAATAGTCATAGGAACTTTAAAAACGTTCCTCTGGTGGGAAAGCCCCTATTGACAACCAGAAGTCTTTCATTTTGAGATTTGAGTCAAATGAGGTCTTTGGCGAAGCGACACATGAGCGGAGTTCAGCTGTTCAGCTCTATGCAAATATGCAGTCACACAATGTGGCGCCTACCAATGGGAGTGCAGACATTGTAACACATGATACACATTGCAATACAGTACAGTGACCTCAAACGATGTAATCACTGTCGGTGTAAACGGCCTTTATGACTTCACCAGCGTCTCTCTCTATCTCTGTGTTTTCTCGATCTGATAGCTGCAGATTTAATTTAGCTTATCTTCCATCCCTCTTTATGGCCGTACATATGCAGATCATGATTTTCATTAACATTACAGATGAAGAATTTCCCGAAAGGCTAAGCGTTTGGCCCGTGGATGTGACTCACTTTGTAAAGTGCTTGTGCTGTGAGATATTTGATATTCCTTGAACAAAAGTTAATCAAAACTGCCGTGGAAAAGGCCATGATGTTCCCTGCTCTCTCTGACTTAACACACCCCATTACATGAATATGCAAACTCATGTAGCTTATTTTCTTTGGAATTCATTTCCATTTTCAATTACGGCGTATGAAGTGCAGTCTCACGGTTTTAATAACGTATGTGTGCGAGAGTACAATGGTGGAACTATAATCAAGACATAACAGTTGTTTTGGATTATACTTACACGCGCTGTAGTGAAAGATAAAACCTTGAACTTCAAATTTGACTCAAAACATCACTTCAATGAGAAAAGAGGGTTGTTTTCTGCAAGACTGAGATCAGAGGGTTTTGGTTTAGTCTTTTGCTTTGGTTTGTTTGTTTGTTGCTTGTGAGAGGCTAGTGAAATTTGTGTGGGAATTTACAGGATGATGAAGCTAACACCGATGGACTCTGACTTTGCAGTTGTCTCAGCTTCAGACAGTACGCCTACAGACTGTTCGTGGATCGTCTGATGCATATTTCACACAGACATCGCAAGAGCCTTCACAAAGCATTAAGGAACAATCTAATGCTGGTTTTACACAATTTCTGGCAGGCAGGATGCACAGGTACTATAATCAGTGCCTGATTAGAAGTCTTGCATAATCACCTTTTGATGCATGTTGTCTGAATGTAATTATAATTTTAAAAAGATTTTAAAGGTCATATTCCTTATAAAATTATATACAATTGAATGTATTGATAGTGCCCTTGTAATCTATAGTGCCCTTGTAATCTTTAATCAAAATAACTTCCCCTCCCTCTTGCAGTAACATCTCTTCTCTACTGGGACGAGGGCGGGACAACCTGTCACTCACATGAGATCGACCAATAGCAAACCATGTAAACCAATCAATTCCTGATGGAAAAAAATCCTGCCCTACATTTTTTTTTTCTTTCACATCAAGAAAACATTATCGGAACTTCCTTTTCATTTTGACTAAATAATTTTAATTCTTTGTGTTATAAAAAAAAAAAAAAAAAAAAAATTGGTTACTGTAGCAGATGTTTTTTTTTTTATCATAGCAAAAATACAGAACTTTCCTGGCAAAACTTAACCTGGAAAATCAGCTCTGGCAATTTGTGCCTAGTAAGAAAAACTACCTGCCAGGTTCGAAGCATTGCATCCTTGAAAATAGGCATGTACAATATATATATATTTCTTTTTCGTTTTTTCATCTTTTAAAGGTGCTATATGTGTTTTTTAGCGGCCTCTATCGGTGATGTTTCAGATTGCAACCAATTTTTACAAGAGCGCTCGTGCTCTTGCGCCTGCTCGAACACAAGAGCGAGCACTCATGGCCACACTGAGACTTTCAACACACCAGAGAAAGCATCACACAACATGCTGGAAACTCATGTAAACTCCCACTGCAACGTTACAATAATAGGCTACTTTTATCAGCTTGGCGTTGAACTAATACTCCATGCTCGTACCATGATAACGTTACATTGACTGCATTTAGCCGACATGTGGTGTTATCTAGCATAACAAGGCATTTCACTAACTATTCGTGTATCTTTCACAATCAGCAATGTCAACATAGGTGAATGTATAATATGATAACGAAAACGGCTAATGAACTAGACTGAACAATTTAAGTGTAACAGTAAGATCGTAGGAAGTAACATTACTGTACTGAATGTGTCTGGAAATGTGTATTATAAACAATATGATAGTAGTGGGATGAGTGACGTTAGACAGTAGATCTAGTACATAAAATAAAAGTTACATCCTAAAGCACCTACTTTTTGTTATCCTGGAACAGTCTGTTGTATTCATTTCATGTCTCATGTATGTTGTAGTTTACCTTGCTATTTCATTACCATTATTTATTTCAGCATATCTGAAAACTTGTAATTTATCACAATAAAAATAGCAGAGGTCTCTCCATAATTCAAACGCTCTGCCGATGTTGATCCGTGTTTTCGTCCTAAGTCGATCCGATTCACGTTTGGCCTGACGAGCATCAGCAGATACATTTTTGTTTTGTTTTTTAAATTTATGTGGAGTTTGTGTTGGAGTGTGTGTTGTGCTGGAGGCAGGTCGTTTTTTGGTTATCAGACTCCATGTCGTTAGCTGCAGTGCCGTCGCATAGACTGTATATAAAAAGGAGAGAGGCTCGGGAGCGCGCATGCACGTCACATCCGATGGATTTCGCCGAAAATCCGACCCGGAGACTTCACATATAAATATGAATATTAGCCTTCAGAGGTAATAGCAAAACCAGACAAGTGGATCATTGTAATGTGTGATTACAACCCCTTCACACACAGGCAATAAAAAAAGGATTCATTTTAAAAGAAAAGTTACATATAGCACCTTTAATCAATAATAAGTCAATACTCAGGATATGGCTAATATTACGTTTTTTAAACTATTTTGTCAGAAAAATGTAAACTAAAAACTACATTATGATATGGTAATGTTTTGACAGATGGCCATCTACCGAACTGGTATACATAAAACCCCCCCTCCATCGCGATGTTTCACTGTAGACATCGTCTGATGCCAGTTTGGTAGACATCACCCAACCCTATTTGTTTTACATATCAGTCTTTCTGTCAAAGTGAACAATATTATGCTATGTAAACCAACTTCATGCAGCTAGTCAAACGTCTGGCTACACGAGAGTACATATATACATGCTCAAACTAAAACCTGCTCTATTGACGGATGTTTCAGCAGCCATGCATGAGCGATGTTTCTTTTCCCTACTCGCTGTAATGGCTTTATTGCTCTTTTGAGGAATAAACGCCCGTTCCTCCCAGCCCGGCCTGAATGAGTCCGCCTGCGAGCTGGGCTTTGTGCCAGCTGATCTCAGCTTTCAGCAACATGGCTTTTCTCGCCGAGGCTGAGATTGAACAGAAAAGCTGGGTGGATTTTTTTTTCTTCTTTCCCGTGTCTGCTTTGACAGAACGCTGCGGCGAGACGTCCCTGCGCTAATTAATGCGCTTAACGCCTGAGCCACGTGCTCCTAATGCGCAAGGTCATTTAGAAAAAGTTTGTAGCGTTAATGCCAAATTAAAACCCAGTCCCATGGCAGGTTCTGTGCTTTTTTTTTTTTTTTTTGCTATCTTTTGTTGTTCGATGTTTTTTTTCCACGCCTGGTTCCCTCGTTCCTTGTCCTCAGTTCCCCTCCGTCATCATTTCTTTGCCGAGTTGACCCTTGTAGCGCCTGGGACTGAGAGAAAGGGCCCTGGATTAATTCATGTCATGCTGAACAGGCGCGAGACAATTAGCGGAAAATGTCGCAGTGAGAATAGCATTTTGCAATGTCAGAAAGCCAATGGCCATGCAGGTTTATGTGTGTGTGCTTTAAGAATGTGCTCCAAAGGCATAAAGATGCATTTTTAACTGCATCTGGACTCACACACTCACTCACGTTGACTGTAGGCTGTTCACAGTAGCTGATTCAGCTCTAGACGCTCCATTTTAAACAGTAGCTTAAAGTGTAAACAGTAGCCCGAGGGACGCTACACAATCTGACTGAGCTCACATCATTACTTTCACACACATTCATTGTGGTTTGAAAATGTCAGTAGTTTTTTTGCTTTTCAATTTCAGTTTAGTTGTATTTACTTGTTGCATGAATGTTTTTTCTTTTTCTTTTTGTATTTCATTCATATTTTTGTACTTAATTCTTTAAAAATAGATGTGTAGTTTTTTCAGTGTTTAACCTAGTGAAAAATAAATATGGCAAAATGTATTTGAATTTTAAAAAAATGCTAAGTATACAGCAAGTACATTTACATATTTATGTACTTAATATAACTATAGTAGACTTTGGGTAGACTAGATGGTAAGCAAACAATCAGTTCTCATTATCAAAGTGTTGGATGCTGGAGAAGTGGGCAGGAATAAAGATCTGAGTGACTTTGACAAGGGTCAGGTTGTTATGGCAAGTCTATGGGTCAGAGTATCTCTGAAACCACAAGGTTTGTGGGATGCTCCGGTCAGCAGTGGTAAGAATTTACCAACGGTGGTCCGAGGAAGGACAAACCACTAACCGGTGACAGAGTGTTGGGCGCCCAAGACTCATCAATGCATAAGGGCAACGGAGGCTATCCTATCTAGTCTGACCCAACAGAAGGTCTACTGTGGCACAATTCACACAAAATGATGGTTATGGGAGGAATGTGTCACAACACAGAGTGCATCGCACTCTGTTGCGTTGTTGCAGACCAATCTGTCCGATGTCGAAAGTGCCTACAATGGGCACATGAGCGCCCGAACTGGACCTTGGAGCAGTAGAAGAAGGTTGCCTGGTCTGATGAGTCCCATTTTACATCCTGTGGACGGCCATGTACGTGTGCTCTATTTACCTGGGGAAGTGATGTCACCAGGATGCACTGTGGGACAATGACAAGCCAGTGGAGGGAGTGTGATGCTCTGGACAATGTTCTGCTGAGAATCCCTGGGTCCGGCCATTCATGTGGACGTAAATTTGACGCACCTACATAAACATTGTTGCAGACCAGGTACAGCCCTTCATGACAATAGTGTTCCCTGGTGGAAGTGGCCTCTTTCAGCAGGATAATACACCCTGCCTGCCACACTGCACACATTGTTTAGGAATGGTTTGAGGAACATGATGAAGAGTTCAAGGTGTTGTCCTGCCCTCCAAATTCCCCAGATCTCAATCTAGTTGAGCATCTGTGAGATGTGCTGGACCAACAAGTTCGATCCACGGCAGCTTCTCCTCACAACCTACAGGACTTGAAGGATCTGCTGCTAACGTCTTGGTACCAAATACCACAGGACACCTTCATAGAGGTCTTGTAGAGGCCATGCCTAGGCAGGTCGGTACTGTTCTGTGGCACGCAGAAGACCAACAGCATATTAGGCAGGTGGTATGCTTGCAGTGTGTTGAATCATTTGTGTGCTTGTGTTTATTTTGGCCTTTAATGCAGTTAATGGATTTTGAAGGCGCCTGTGAGATTTGTGTGTGCATTATAGAGCAATACAGTATGAAGATGTTTGTGATATTTCTGTCAGGTAAGACAAGTTTGGCTTCTTCTCAATGTACACTGTTACCGGTCCATGAAAGGTCTGAGATGCCTCGACTCCGCTCAGTATGTGAGGCTGCTGGAGTGTGTCTGCGTGATTGGTGTGGTGGATTTTCAGGCTTGTCTCCTCAGGCTTCGCCTACAGCTACAGAGATGGAGGTCTCCTCAGACAACCACAGCAGAAGCCTGAAGCCAAGCGCTCAGCTGTTGCGTTTGAGTGGTCGCCCTCAGGGGGTGTCTTTCAGATACAGGTATTTTACAGCAGATGTTGGTCCACTTTCAGTGTTGGAGAGTCTGCAAGTTTGACGGTTCAGCAAACACAATAATCTGCTACTTAGACAATGAACTCTCTTGTAAAATGAGGCCTCGTACTGTACTTCTAAATTTAAAACCTGTCACACATTGGGCCCTATCTTGCACTCAGCGCAATTGACTTTGTACACCGACGCATGTATCATTCGTATTTTGCACCCGCGCAAAGCGGGCTTTTCCCTCCACAGCGCACGTCGGTAAACTAGGAAATGAACTTCGCAAAAAGGAGGCGTGTTTCGGCGCAAACATTCCCTAGTGCTATTTTGCAGTTCCAGAAAACAATTGCGCCACTGACCAGAAAAAACCTAGTCTAAAGTCAGTGGCGCGTTGCGCGTTGTTCATAATGCTATTTTAAGCGCGCATGCTTGGCCATAATGTAGCGGGTGCACAACGCGCATACACTTTGATTCTCTCATCAACACAGATGCAGCAGTTTTTATTTTTGCAAATCATGCATTATAACAAATAAAAATATTAACACATGAGGGAAATCATTGTGGTCTCCATGAAGATGTAAAAAAATGTAGTTTTTTTCCTCCCACGCCTGTTTAACCGACGCTGATTTGGGTGGGTTTCTCCCATCCCCATACAACGTCACTTCTCTGTCTTACACGGTCCTGACAAGAACGTCGGTCTCCTCGGCTGTGAACCGCTCCTGACGCGCGCCTGGCAAATCCGCCGTTATAATAGCAATCCGCCATGCAACATGCGCGCCTGCTCTTAAAGGGAATGTGATATGACACTCTGATTGGTTTATTTCACGTTACGCCCAAACCACACCTATGAATAATGAAGCTACTTCAGACCAACCCCTTTTAGATTTGCGCCAGGCGCAAGAGGCTTTTATCCCGCCGGGAAAATAGCAACAGCTCCGGGATCCGCCCAGAAAGTTACTTGCGCTTTGTGCTTTGACACTTGCGTTTCAGATCGTTAAAATAGGGCCCATTGTGTTAAAGGATTGCACCTTCTAACAGGAGTTTCCCCGTCTGTTGTTCTGGTGTGTACGAGTGGGCCGCAGGGGTCAGAGGTCATGGCTGCAGTGCTTGTTGTCGTGGTGACAAACATGGCATGTTTCGTAACTGTGAGAATGTGGCGTTGTGCGGGATGGGAGAGCCGTTCGAGTGTGATTGTGTGTGTGTGTCATATGGGCTGGGTCAGAAGCTGTCTGTCAAACACCCACACCTTCACACATTCTGCTGTGTGTGTGTGTGTGAGGGGCTCCACACCAAATGTTCCTCTGATACAGTATGTGTATTCCTCTAATCCCCTTTCCTTTCCCCTCATTTCCTTTCCTTTTTTCTCTTCTTTCTCTTCTTTTTTTGTCTGTTCCTTTCATTTTCTTTTCTTTTTGTCTGTTCCCTTTCCTTTCCCTTTTTCTCTTATTTTTTGTCTTTTCCTTTCCTCTTTTTTGTCTGTTCATTTTCCTTTTCTTTCCTTTCATTTTTCATTTTCCCTTATCTTGTCTTTTTCTCTTCTCTTCTTTTATCGTCTCTTCGATTTTGTCATTTTCTTTTCTTTTCCTTTCTCTTCTTTTTTGTCTTATTCTCTTCTCCGTTTCTTTAGCTTTTTTCTTGTCCTTTTCCTTTCGTTTCTTCTTTTCCTTTTCCCTCGTTTATTTTCTTCTTTTTTGTTCCCTTTACTTCTAATCTGCTCTTTTCTATCTTTCCATATATGTCTAATCTCCTCTCCTCCCCTTATTTATTAAACGACTAAATGAATAAGTCCGCGGGTGAGTAGATGGATAGATAAAAGAACAGAGTAATAAAGTGGACCCGACCCTCTAAACTTTTAATGAGCTGTATAGCATCTAATTAATTTCTTCAAAGGCGGCAGATATTCAAGAACAGAGGTCTGATTTCACATGCGGCGCAGGTCACACTCCTTCATATGGATAGAAGGAGGGATGAATTATCCTGTCCTCTCTCATTAAAGGATAGACACACTCCCTCCCTTTCTCGCACATCTTCCATCTCACACCATTTATTAATTTCCGTCATCCATCTTTGTATGTAAATTGATGTGTAGTAATCACACCCACATCTTAAACTCTCCATATAGCTCATGTTTGCTCCTTAATTCATATTTATGAGTTTGATGCATATTCATGGCATGCAAATAACAGTTCTAAATGCGAACAGGTCGATCCAGGTCCATTGCGACCTGAAACGTCCCGTCTGTCACTGCCGTAATGCCAGTTAATCAAGGTATTAACGGCATATTACATTGATCTAGTGCTGACATGAAATATTGCTTGGTGGAGAGTGTGTGTACATTGTTCCCCAAAGCAAAAAGTGGTTGTATTATGGACAAATGTTGAATGAATATAATGTTTTAAAAGTCTTAAAGGTCAGTAGCAAAAAACATCCTGTTTAATTCTGAACGACTGTTTTGGTGCAAGAAACCTTAAGTAAAAAAAAAACCTTGTCTGGAATATGACTTATTTAGGATCAATATGAAATGTTTTTCTTTCTTTATTTTTTTCTTTCTTGATCCGTGTCAGCAGTAGTACACTGTGATCAGATCACGCAGACCCGAGTCCTGATCCGTGTGGTCATCCAGCTGAACCAGCAGAAAGTGTTCCTCTCAAATAGCTGCAGAATTAATGATAAACGAGTACAGGAAACACTTTATTCAGCTCTTTATTCAGAGAGATAAACCCGGCCTGGAAAAGCAAGCAGAATTTATTCACTACTCTCTGCCGTGCCTCAGAAGCCCTGAAAGTAAAGTTCAGCATGTCTATAATATTTGGATGCTGAAGTGCTCTTTCTAAAGCTTAAAAAGAATGACTAAATTTGTTAAATGTGCTTAAAGTGAAGTTTTTTGGTATGCCATGCACAAAATGGCCCTAAGTGACAGAAATAACTGAAATAGTGACACATCACCCCTGTTTCTGGCAGCCCTATACAGAAAATGAAAAAGAGAGACATATCCAAGTGGATTTTAAATGCATTTTTTTAATGGTATTGCATGTTTATTTCAAAATATATATTATTATTATATATATTATTATTATTATTATTATTATATTTTTTTTAGGTGCATTTTCATTTAAAATTCATTGGGCTCCAAATCTAAGCAGGCATGTTTAAACACAAAAATGGTATATGCAGGACAGTGAAACACAAATGCAAGAACACACTTTGTGCGAATGCCAAAAAAGAGTCAGGGAGCAGCTTGTGTGTGTGTGTGTGTGTGTGTGTGTGTGTGTGTGTGTGTGTGTGTGTGTGTGTGTGTGTGTGTGTGTGTTTTTAAAATCCAATCAGAAAACACTGTCTTTTTTCTCCTTTGCTTTTGCAGACATCAGGTTGGCTGATGTGTCTTGGGAGCACCTTTGCTCTGTATCGCTCATTTCACTTGAAATAGGCCTCGCAAACAGAAAATGTCTCACCTTGCACTCAAACTGGAACAAAAACACGCTTTGCTCTCATGAACGCAGTTTTTGTCTGTTGCAAACTGACACTGACTCCTTCAGACACTGTGCTAGTAATGCATTGCATAAGAATGGCATGGTCAAATTGTATCCCAACTGGCATATTAATAGTGAACATCCTGTGTTTCTCACTCCGAAAGCTTATAATGTTATTCCTGGTTGTCACCATGTTGCAAAAAAAGACATTATGTTCTTGTCCAGATCTAAACACAAGGTTATGAGATTTACTAGACAAGGATGAACATATTTACATTTTTTGCAGGAAAGCCAAGTTCATCTACAAGTTCTCCTGCTAATTTTTCCTAATATTCCAGATGAAATGTGTCTCCTAATTGGGATTTTGAAGGTGTTTGATTGAAGCAGTGAGGAAAATTATCAGAATAGCTCACTAACAAGATCTCTCTCTCTCTCTCTCTCTTTAGCTTGTCCTCCAGGAACGTTCAAGTCCAGTCAAGGGACGGGTTTGTGTCTTCAGTGTCCGTCTAACAGTAGGTCCACATCTGAAGCGGCCACCATCTGCGTCTGCAGGAACGGCTACTACAGAGCAGACGGAGAGCAGCCAGACATGCCCTGCACCAGTGAGTCATTATCATCATCATATTACTGTTATTGTCATTATCATTAGCATTAAACTGAAGCGGTCGGTCATAACATCGTTTTAGAAGCAGTTTGAGAGCACAGGTCTCTACTACCAATAAGTTGTAGCCCAAACCGAGACCGCTAATGAGATCAACTGAGCAATCCTGAAAAAAAAAAAAAAAAAAATTGGCTGTTTCAATTTTGACCCAAGTGGGTTTTAAATGCAAAGTGCAACTTTACAAAAAAAAGGAATAATATATATATATATATATATATATATATATATATATATATATATATATATATATATATATATATATATATATATGTATATATATATATATATATATGTATATATATATATATATATATATATATATATATATACTGTATACCGGTATATTAAAAAGACAATTTTTTAAATAAATAGTATTTATTTATTAATCCACTTCGATTTTACATATGTTTCATTATACAGTATATTTGACATTATGTATCTCTTTATTTTCATTCATGAGAAAGTTATCAATATTGTTTTTGTTGTTTTTTTCCATATGAATGCAAAATTTAAGTCATTACTGAGAGGCTGTGAGCCTTACAAGATTGCACACACACACACACACACACACTGCAATTAACAGTTATACAATTCTCATGTATAATTTGATCAGTAGTTCTCCCAAATTTTCAATCACAAATTCAGTAATGCAGAGCCAGTTTTATCTAGGCCTTCCTGGGTTACAATCTGGCTTTTGTTGCAAGCTAGATTTGAACTCACAAGCACTGCAGATCACAGTGTTGGCGTGTCTTTTTTTTTCATTTCATGAAGAGCACCATTGGTATCTTAATGAATTTATGACATAATATAATTTTTTAATTTAGCAAATGGTGTGATCTGAATGTTCTTATCAAATAGTCACCATTTTAAAAAGCAATATGCATTTGAAACTCTGCTAAATATTGTCTATATTAATTTATCACAGTGTGAATGCATTCATGTTTAAAAGGATAGAGGACTATATTTGCATCATTTGTGACTGTATTCTCAGATATTTTGTACCTTATCGCTGAATCGAAGGAATATGAGGCTGCACTCTAAAAGTGCCTGTTCGTGTTTGCATTCCTGAAGAGCTGTGTTTGAAAGTTCTCAGCATTTTAATTCTCCATTTAGAGTCTAAAATGGCGTTCAGTGAAACATATACAGATGGCCATTTGCAATTTAGCCCAACACCTGCTCAGAGGAAGGCCCATGCAACACCTGGTCATTTTACTGTCGGTGAGAAAATGATTCAAAATGAATATTTCTCTATGAATTGCTGCTAGAAATTCCTTGTGGAGCGTCTAGCAGCCACAGAAATATATTTAAACGAATATATAAAAGGGAAAGGGTCTGCGGTCTGATTAAATCTATGATCGATTGCTGAGAGAGAGAGTCCACAGGAATCGATCATAACACCCCAACATGCATGTAGTGAATTACATCATCTCAACTTCAGTGTAAAGTTAAATTTCACTTCCTCCGCGGCAGGGGCGTCACTAGGCCCTTTTTAGGGGGGCTTCAGCCAAGCCCCCCTAAAAATGTGAGATTAATGTAGGCTACACAAATTCGTGTTCGCTTCAGTCTTGTTATAATGAGATTCAGCACGTTCTCAATCCACAGCTGCGCCGTGCAGAGAGCACGTCAGAAACAGAGGACAGGGTGTGTGTGTTCATGTGTGTGTTCATCTGAGCCTCATTGGTCTGTCACTGCTCGTCAATGTCAGAGACGACCAATCAAATCAAAGTAGGCAGGCTTTATGTTCACAGACGCTGCTGAGCGCGAATTTTAACAGTGCGACACGACCATTTTTTACAGTCTATGGACTCGACGCGTACGGTCAAGTGCGAGATAAGATGTAAGTAGCTAAACTTAACATTTCATATTTTACTTTTTTTAGGTCATAAATGTTAAACGAATGACAAAAAATAATCAGGCAAACTAATATAGATTTATCTAATTTCGCCATTTTGAACTGAAAATAGGCCTATACATGTAACTCATGTAATAATTAGTTTACAAGAAACATTAACAAAGCCGTTTTCATCATGTTAGGCACAAGATTAATAATGAATGTGTACATATTGAGAATATAATACAAATTGTAGTCTTTAGTAAATTAAAATAGCTAAGCTTTAGGAGGGGAAGAGAAAGGGAGGAAGAGACTGAGAAAAAAAGGAAGAGTGATGGAGATGAGAAGAGAGCAGGTATTGACAAATAATCTGCCCACTGACATGGTTTTAAAGCTATTTCTTATCCTTTTTTTGGTCTTCAAACGTCTTGAAATGCACATATCAGAAATAAAAAATTTGAACCCCCTACCAACCTCAAATTTAGGACCTCTGTGATTATAAAGCCCTGTCTACGGTCCTGTATTAGGCATAAGATCAATAATAAATGTGTAGCCTACATATTGTGAATGCATTTAATAAACTTAATTACCTTTAGTAGCTTTCAGTAAATAAACGCGTCTGAGAAAATGATTCATAGGCAAAATCAACCTATCAGTTGACCCTATGTTTACTTTCTTCACTGACAGACAAAAATTAAAAAGCCTATATCAGTCAAAGCTCAGCTTTAGGAGGGGAAGAGACAGGGCAAGAGAAAAACAAAGAGAAAAAGAGTGATGCTGCTGATGAGGAGAGAAAAATTATCAGCTGCCCACTATCCAAGTTTTTTGGCCTTCAGAACATCTTAAAATGCACATATGTAGATCAGAGAAATCAAAATTTTCTCGGGGAGACCACGAACCCCCCTATTTGCCCTGCCTCACATTTGGGACCACAGTTATTATAAAACCGTGCCTTTGCATCGTAATGAAAATGGTTAATAGTGATCTTTAGATTCTAAACTAAAGTGTTACCTTTTTTTATAATTTGTTTTAAAATCATATTGGGGGCTTAGCCCCCCTAAAATGAAAATCCTAGTGACGCCCCTGCTCCGCGGTCTCTCTGTACTCCCCTCTCTCTCTCTCTCTCTCTCTCTCTCTCTCTCTCTCTCTCTCTCTCTCTCTCTCTCTCTCTGGGGATTTGTGGTTGTCTCTGTGGGGAGTAGTGCTGTGGGACTGGCCTGAATCGCCTCGAGCCTCCATCAGAACTTAAATAAAACATTCCTCAGAAATGTCTGCTGGCAGTGTACAGTATGTGTGTGTGTTGATGGGTGACAGCTCACTGGTTAATTGGAGGATGCCGGACAGCACAATCCTCAAGATTAATTCTCCAGGAGCTACGTGGCAAACAGTTGTGTTCTGGGGTTTGTTTGTGCGTGTAGATGGAGCATTCTCTCTTGGATTTAGCCGTTTCGATTGGCCGAGCAAGAGCAGAACTTGTTATCTGGGGCTTGGTTGGCGACAAGTCTGGGTTCGATGCAACTAATGCGTCTAGGTTTACATGGAACGCCGGTTACTGTGAGAGTGTATGTGGAAGTTTTCTTTGCTATATTTTTTAGAACAAAATTGTCCCTAAAAATCAGCTAAATCTAATGAAACCTCTCTTTGGCGTTATTCAGGGTAATCCACAATTGGAAAATAACTGATAAAATATATATATATATATATATATATATAAATATAGCTGCGAGCAGCGATTACGGGCCCAAGCCGGTGGCACCGCAACCCCGGTGCCTTTAGTTACCTAAAGGCACCGGAGTGGCGGTGCCGCCGGCTTTGGCCCTTCATCGCTGCTCGCAGCTATATTTATATATATATATATATATATATATATATAAACAAGCCGGTGGCACCGCCACCCCGGTGCCTTTAGGGTTACTGTGCATGACGGGCAATATCGTAACTCCGCTTTGACCTTTGAGAAGATGTGTGCTGTAGAGCTTGCATTGGTGTGGGCTCTGCAAAAGTGTGCATTGAGGGCACATATCAACCACAAAGTATGCGTGAGCAACCTTCTGAAACCTAAAATGAAAAATGAGACACCCTACGGTCTCATGGACTTAATGCACACATGAAATAAGTACACAAGTTTGAAAGTTATATGAAGTGTGCCAAGACAGAATATTACTTGCCTGATCTGATTAGAAAAATAGTTGGTGTGTGTGTGTGTGTGTGTGTGTGTGTGTGTGTGTGTGTGTGTGTGTGAGGCGTGATTGAACAATGTAGACATAAAAACATACCCCGTCCTTTTGTTCATACAGGACATTATTCAAACTGCAAAGTGTTTACTTATATTTGTGTACAATCACAATAAAACACAACATTGTGCTTTTGTCAAACTGTAAACTACAACTGTCACCCAACCAAAATCTCTTACACACACACACACACACACACACACACACACACACACACACACACACACACACATAGTTTAAAAGCAAAAAAAATCTTTTGGACATTCATCATATTGCATTGGTTTTCATTTATTGTCCTCGATCAGAGCCCTAATCTGTTTATTTTTTCAGTTACACATTCTACATTGATTAAAAAAGAAAAATCAAATGTGTTTTTATTTTATACATAAATAAATAATCTATCATTCAGATGAGAATAAAGTTAGTGTTAGTTCAAATTTTAAGGAAAACAAATATATGATCTGAAATATAGCACATTCATTTATAATTCATTCAGGTTCAATTACCAAACATACAAATCTCAATGTAATTTAAAGCAAACAATACATTTAAAATACATGGGTTGTATGCTATTTTTTTTTATATAAAAAGATATATATCCAAAAAGACAAGGCCTAAACTTTAACAAGGGTTAAACAATCACTGTAACAGACACAATCACACACACACACACACACACACACGTCAAATCACTTACATTTTAGATGCAATATTGACTTTTTTTTCTGTTTCAGCAGCGAAAATAGTTAAACAAAGATCACAGCAGAACCATCGAGCATCTCACAGCAACGCGTTCTCATTACTGAATGATTCAGCATTTTGAACGAATCGGTTGACTCAAAGATTCAACGACCAATCCATAATCTGTCTCATTCATGAATGACTCAGCCGTTCGAACGAATCGTTTGAACGAATGAATCAATGACTCGCTCATTAAGACGGTCGCCTGGCGGCACCTAATGACGGTTTAGTGATATTAAAAGTATCATTCTTTCCAACGATTGTTAATTAACTCATATTTGAAACATAAGCTATATATATATATATATATATATATACACACATATATATACACACACATATATATATATACACAAAAATAAAATAAAAACACATTTGAAGCGTGTTTGCTTACTAAATTGTGAGCGGAACGAAAGTTGCAGCAAATATCAGCAACAGGAGTCAAATTTCATTAATCACGAGAGTGAAGAGCTGACTGAAAAGATGATGACGGAATAGGCTATTTTATGTAAAAGCCCCTATTTAAGCGAATCTATCATTGTACTCTTTTGTTGTTGTGTTTTCCGTGAAAAATAATAGACTATTGAACTCACAATTCAAGCAATCGGCCCCGTTATTGCACTAATTTTAAAGTGACACTAAAAAGTATGCGGCTGCACTGGCATTCATAACGGTGCGCGTCCATGGCGACGAGCGAGCAGAACAGAGCGAACGTTTTTTAGTTCATTCCTACTTCCATAGGAATTCCCTCAAGCGCTCTGCAAGCGCAACCCTTATCAATGTCCGTGTGGACGTCCGTATTTAAAAGCTCTCGGTCCTCAGTCACATGCTTGCCAAATATATGTATAAATATCATTTTGGACACAAGAGGGCAGTATGGCCCTATGTATAATTTTGTATAATAACTATCACTCGAAGAGCCCCTCCCCACACAGACACACACACACACACAGTTCGCCCGCGCCTCTCTCTCACACGCACACACACACACACACACACACACACACACACTCCAGCATTGCAATCTTGAGATCGCAGCTTGTTCATTATGCTGCGTTCACACCAAACTTTTATACTCTTTTGTTGTTGTGGTTTCCATGAAGAATAATAGGCTATTGAACTCACAATTCAAGCAATCGGCCCCAGAAAAGGCGCTAATTTTAAAATGAAACTAACGGCTGCACGGGCATTCATAACGGTGCGCGTCCACGGCGATGAGCGAGCAGAACTTCCATAGGAATTCCCTCGAGCGCTCTGCACGTGGCCATTATCAATGTCCCGTATTTAAAAGCTCTCGGTCCTCAGTCACATACCAAATATATGTATAATGTATATATAAATATAATTTTGGACACAAGAGGGCAGTATGGCCCTATGTATAATTTTGTGTTTAAACTAAAAGAGCCCCTCCCCCCCTCCCCACACAGACACAGACACACACACACACGAATGGCAGGGTGCATTCTCTCTGTCAGAGGGAGAGGGAGAGAAAATTCTCAGAAACATCCACATTCAAACCAAAATATCTAACTTCCTCTTGGTCTGAGCTAATGACAGTTAATTAGAAAGTTGTCCGGCTTGATCTGAACCATATGCATACCTGTGTCTGTCGAGTTTCATGCAATTTCAAGCATGCTAAGAGTCTCAAAAGCATCAAACAAGAATATTAAAGTTTGATGTGTTGCCACGGCAACAGTATCTAAGATATCAATAATCCTTTCACAGGTCTACATCTGCCGTGTGTTTACATTATACACATAAAGTTTGAAGCAAATCGGGTAAAAATAAGAGGGTGATTTCAAAGCATTTAGGAAGTGACACACTTCCTGCTGCCAGTTGGTGGCGCTATAACTTTGACTCACAATAGTCACATCCATGTGATCGGGCTCTTACAACGAACACACTGTTGAAGTTTCATCAAGATCAGTTAATGTATGGAGTAGTTATGACACACTTCCTGTTTCACGTTTCTCGCCATAATTTTGTTTCCTCGCCACGGCCAAACCGTTCGAGATATCAAAAATCCCCTCGCAAACTTTCATCCTCAATGTCTTGACTTCATGCTGACCGAGTTTCGTGCCGTTTGTTTGAATTCTCTAGGAGGAGTATTTCACATTCCATTGCGTGTGTTTTACCAACAACCCTAAATAGCCGACTTCCTGTTGGGCTGGGGTAAAAAGTAAGAGTGTAAAGTATATATGAAACGAGGAGATCTACATGTGTACCGAGTTTCATATTATTACATGCAAGCGTGTTTGATTTATGGACCATGTTTTCGGACCCCGTTCCAGGGGGCGCTGTCGAGCCCCCCTGCCACGCCCGGGTACCATCTTCAGCCCGGCCCTGATGGCCGCGGGTTCTGACATGTGTGCAAAGTTTCAGGAGTTTTTGAGCATGTTAAGGCCTCCAAAAGTGTCCAAAAGGTAGTAAAAAAAATAATAAGAAATATAGCTGCGAGCAGCGATTACGGGCCCAAGCCGGTGGCACCGCAACCCCGGTGCCTTTAGTTACCTAAAGGCACCAGGGTGGCGGTGCCGCCGGCTTGGGCCCTTCATCGCTGCTCGCAGCTATATTTATATATATATATATATATATATATATATATATATATATATATATATATATATATTTATATATATATATATATATATATATATATATATATATATATATATATATATATAAAGCCGGTGGCACCGCCACCCTGGTGCCTTTAGGGTTATTGTGCACGACGTGACACAAAATATCTGCTTGCTATCTGCCGAACGGCTCTGGTAGTTTCGCTTCAGCACTGATGATGTTGTAGAAATAGTGCGCTCTGGTTGTTCTGGATTATTCGGGATTTTTTATTTTATACAGAAATAAATTCTTTATAATTCAGATGAGAATAAAGTTAGTGTTGATTAAAATGAAGGAAAACAAATATATTGATCTGAAATATAGCACATTAATTTAAAATTTATTTAGGTTCAATTACCAAACATACAATCTTAATTTAATTTAAAGCAAACAATACATTTAAAATATATGGGTTGTATGCACATTTTTTTTAATAAAAAAAATATATATCCAAAAAGACAAGGCCTTAAACTTGAACAAGGGTTAAACTCTTGTCGCTGTAAGAGACACAAATGATTCAGCATTTTAAAACGAATCGATTTACTCGAGTCAATGACCAATCCATAAACATCCACTGTCTCATTCATGCAAGCCTATGTAAACAAAAAAAACACAGCCACTGTCCAAAGTGGCAATTATATGATAACGGACACAGCAATGCATCATGTTAAGGTCATCATGTTTGTAGCATGATCCAGGGGATTAAAACGTACAAAATATATTTCAGGCCTAGTGGAGTTGGTAACTAATAATAGTAGATGTGTAAAGTTGCATAAAATGGAAATACTCACTAATGCAAGAAAAAACTACCTCAAAAAACTGTTATCTGTGTTGTTGTTCAGTCACTCCAGTTGGAATTTTCACCCCAAAATGGCGGCCGCGCTACCGAAGCGGTTAGCTGTTACCAAAAAAGCATCAGAGCTTCGCCTCTTGTTCTTCTATACTCTTTGGTGACAGTGGCTGCACTGGCATTCATAACGGTGCGCGTCCGACAAGCGAGCAAAACAGAGCGAACTTTTTTTCATTTCTACTTCCATAGAAATTCATTCGAGCGCACTGCGAGCGCCACCACTATAAATATCCGTGCGGACGTCCTTACTTTACTTTCACTTTTAACTTAGCGATTTAAAAGCCCCCCGGCGGTGTTACACGTCAAATAACCGGTGAGAAAATGTTCTCGGAGTCACATAGGCTACCTAATATATTTAAATACACTAGGCCTACCTGATTTTGAACACAAGAGGGCAGTATAGCCCTATGTATTACTTGATATATTTATTTTTTGACTGAATAGTGAATCCTGGCTGTTTTTAAACTTTTACATTATTCTTAAATTGAAAACAAGAATAAAATGGGTTTAGTTCTGTTATTTCTATAATTGTATCTAGAAATAAATGGTGTATAATTAAATTTTTAAAAGATATGAGGCTTTTAGTGTTTATTTTTTTGACATGATTTTAATCCCTCGCCATAGCAAAACAATTTGAGATATTCAATAGATATTCACAATTATGCTTCTTTAATGTATTTTCATCATGTTAAAAAAGTTTGGTGGGAATAGAATAAACCACTTAAGAGGAGTGGGTAAAAATGTAGAGGCTGGTTTTGCAAAACATCCAAAATCCCACTTCCTTTTGGTCTGGCTTAAAGTTGTTTGGCCCGATGAGATCTATATACCGAGTTTCATAATATTACATGCAAGTGTGTTTGATTTATGGACCAAATTTTCAGACCAAGTTTATGGACCAAGTTAATTTAATTAATAAACTAATTATATAAAACTATTTTCAATGCACTACAATTAATTTGGTTATATGCCTTTACTTATTAATAAAACCTATTTAAAAAATACAAGGCGTAAGCCATTTATTTTCCTTTTTAATGCAGGCAAAACCACACAGCAGTGAAATGGTTAATCTAGCCCCCCTCCCCCTCCCCCTCCCCACACTCACAGACACACACACAGAGACGTAGGCTCAGAGAGAGACACATAAAATGACAATTTTCAAACCAAAATATCTAACTTCCTGTTGGTCGTAGCTAATTACGGTAAATTAGAAAGTTGTCCGGCTCGAAGAGTACAATATACATATCGAGTTTTGTTACTGTAGATAAAACTAACCCCCCCACTTTTGTCAAAAGCATTTAGAAAGTGACACACTTCCTGCTGCCAGTTGGTGGCGCTATAACTTTGACTCACAATAGTTACATCCATCTGATTGGCCTCTTACCACGAACACACTGCTGAAGTTTCATTAAGATCAGTTAATGTATGCAGAAGTTATAACACTTCGTGTTTCTCTTTTCTCGCCATAAATTCGTTTCCTCGCCACGGCCAAACCGTTCGAGATATCAAAAATCCGTCCGCAATTTAGCATCTTCAATGTGTTGTCCTCAAGCTGACCGAGTTTGGCGGTAAACGGATGCAATCTCTAGGAGAAGTACTTCAAATTCCTGAGCAAGCGTTCTCCAAACAACCCATAATAGCCGACTTCCTGTTGGGCTGGCGTAAAACTTGACCGAGGGTAGGTTGTTCGGCCCGATGAGATCTGTATGTGTATTGAGTTTCAGATTAATTCATGCAAGCGTGTTTGATCTATGGACCAAGTTTTGGGGACCCCGTTCAAGGGGGCGCTGTTGAGCCCCCTTGCCACGCCCGGATACCAGCTTCAGCCCGGGCCTGATGGCTGTGGGCGCTGACCTGTGTGCAAAGTTTCAAGAGTTTTCAAGCACGTTAAGGGCCCCAAAAGCCCCTGAAACCTTGAACACCATTAAAATTATAGTCAAATTCCCCAACCCCCCCACACACAGAGACAGAGGGAGAAAATTCTCCTGAAAATCATATTCAAACCAAAATATCTGACTTTGTGTTGTTCGGAGCTAATGACTGTCAATTAGAAAGTTGTCCGGCTCGAGGAGACGAATATCCATACCGATTTTTGTTACTGTAGGTAAAACTAATACCCCATTTTTGTCAAAAGGTGGCGCTACTGAGTCCCTGCACCACGCACGTTCCTGAAACTTTGCACATGTCTACTGGCTAATATATGTGACATGTCTGTCGAGTTTCATGCAATTTCAAGCATGCTAAGAGTCTCAAAAGCATCAAAAAAGAATTTTAAAGTTTGATGTGTTGCCACGGCAACAGTATCAAAGATATCAAGAATCCATTCACAGGTCTACATATGGCGTATGTTTACATTATACAGATGAAGTTTGAAGCAAATTGGGTTAAAATAAGAGGGTGATTTCGAAGCATTTTGAAAGTGACACACTTCCTGCTGCCAGTTGGTGGCGCTATAACTTTGACTCACAAAAGTCACATCCATGTGATCGGCCTCTTACAACGAACACACTGCTGAAGTTTCATCAAGATCAGTTAATGTATGCAGAAGTTATAACACACTTCCTGTTTCACGTTTCTCGCCATAATTTTGTTTCCTCGCCACGGCCAAACCGTTCGAGATATCAAAAATCCCCTCGCAAACTTTCATCCTCAATGTCTTGACTTCATGCTGACCGAGTTTCGTGCCGTTTGTTTGAATTCTCTAGGAGGAGTATTTCACATTCCATTGCGTGTGTTTTACCAACAACCCTAAATAGCCGACTTCCTGTTGGGCTGGGGTAGAAAGTAAGAGTGTGAAGTATATATGAAACGAGGAGATCTACATGTGTACCGAGTTTCATATTATTACATGCAAGCGTGTTTGATTTATGGACCATGTTTTCGGACCCCGTTCCAGGGGGCGCTGTCGAGCCCCCCTGCCACGCCCGGGTACCATCTTCAGCCCGGCCCTGATGGCCGCGGGTTCTGACATGTGTGCAAAGTTTCAGGAGTTTTTGAGCATGTTAAGGCCTCCAAAAGTGTCCAAAAGGTAGCAGAAAAATAATAAGAATAATAATAATAATAATAATAAATAATCCTAAGGAAAACAATAGGGCCTTCGCCCTTTGGGCTTGGGCCCTAAATATAGCTGCGAGCAGCGATTACGGGCCCAAGCCGGTGGCACCGCAACCCCGGTGCCTTTAGTTACCTAAAGGCACCGGAGTGGCGGTGCCGCCGGCTTTGGCCCTTCATCGCTGCTCGCAGCTATATTTATATATATATATATATATAAACAAGCCGGTGGCACCGCCACCCCGGTGCCTTTAGGGTTACTGTGCATGACGGGCAATATCGTAACTCCGCTTTGACCTTTGAGAAGATGTGTGCTGTAGAGCTTGCATTGGTGTGGGCTCTGCAAAAGTGTGCATTGAGGGCACATATCAACCACAAAGTATGCGTGAGCAACCTTCTGAAACCTAAAATGAAAAATGAGACACCCTACGGTCTCATGGACTTAATGCACACATGAAATAAGTACACAAGTTTGAAAGTTATATGAAGTGTGCCAAGACAGAATATTACTTGCCTGATCTGATTAGAAAAATAGTTGGTGTGTGTGTGTGTGTGTGTATGTGTGTGTGTGTGTGTGTGTGTGTGTGTGTGTGTGTGTGTGTGTGTGTGTGAGGCGTGATTGAACAATGTAGACATAAAAACATACCCCGTCCTTTTGTTCATACAGGACATTATTCAAACTGCAAAGTGTTTACTTATATTTGTGTACAATCACAATAAAACACAACATTGTGCTTTTGTCAAACTGTAAACTACAACTGTCACCAAACCGAAATCTCTTACACACACACACACACACACACACACACACACACACACACACACACACACATAGTTTAAAAGCAAAAAAAATCTTTTGGACATTCATCATATTGCATTGGTTTTCATTTATTGTCCTCGATCAGAGCCCTAATCTGTTTATTTTTTCAGTTACACATTCTACATTGATTAAAAAAGAAAAATCAAATGTGTTTTTATTTTATACATAAATAAATAATCTATCATTCAGATGAGAATAAAGTTAGTGTTAGTTCAAATTTTAAGGAAAACAAATATATGATCTGAAATATAGCACATTCATTTATAATTCATTCAGGTTCAATTACCAAACATACGAATCTCAATGTAATTTAAAGCAAACAATACATTTAAAATACATGGGTTGTATGCTATTTTTTTTTATATAAAAAGATATATATCCAAAAAGACAAGGCCTAAACTTTAACAAGGGTTAAACAATCACTGTAACAGACACAATCACACACACACACACACACGTCAAATCACTTACATTTTAGATGCAATATTGACTTTTTTTTCTGTTTCAGCAGCGAAAATAGTTAAACAAAGATCACAGCAGAACCATCGAGCATCTCACAGCAACGCGTTCTCATTACTGAATGATTCAGCATTTTGAACGAATCGGTTGACTCAAAGATTCAACGACCAATCCATAATCTGTCTCATTCATGAATGACTCAGCCGTTCGAACGAATCGTTTGAACGAATGAATCAATGACTCGCTCATTAAGACGGTCGCCTGGCGGCACCTAATGACGGTTTAGTGATATTAAAAGTATCATTCTTTCCAACGATTGTTAATTAACTCATATTTGAAACATAAGCTATATATATATATATATATATATATATATATACACACATATATATACACACACATATATATATACACAAAAATAAAATAAAAACACATTTGAAGCGTGTTTGCTTACTAAATTGTGAGCGGAACGAAAGTTGCAGCAAATATCAGCAACAGGAGTCAAATTTCATTAATCACGAGAGTGAAGAGCTGACTGAAAAGATGATGACGGAATAGGCTATTTTATGTAAAAGCCCCTATTTAAGCGAATCTATCATTGTACTCTTTTGTTGTTGTGTTTTCCGTGAAAAATAATAGACTATTGAACTCACAATTCAAGCAATCGGCCCCGTTATTGCACTAATTTTAAAGTGACACTAAAAAGTATGCGGCTGCACTGGCATTCATAACGGTGCGCGTCCATGGCGACGAGCGAGCAGAACAGAGCGAACGTTTTTTAGTTCATTCCTACTTCCATAGGAATTCCCTCAAGCGCTCTGCAAGCGCAACCCTTATCAATGTCCGTGTGGACGTCCGTATTTAAAAGCTCTCGGTCCTCAGTCACATGCTTGCCAAATATATGTATAAATATCATTTTGGACACAAGAGGGCAGTATGGCCCTATGTATAATTTTGTATAATAACTATCACTCGAAGAGCCCCTCCCCACACAGACACACACACACACACAGTTCGCCCGCGCCTCTCTCTCACACGCACACACACACACACACACACACACTCCAGCATTGCAATCTTGAGATCGCAGCTTGTTCATTATGCTGCGTTCACACCAAACTTTTATACTCTTTTGTTGTTGTGGTTTCCATGAAGAATAATAGGCTATTGAACTCACAATTCAAGCAATCGGCCCCAGAAAAGGCGCTAATTTTAAAATGAAACTAACGGCTGCACGGGCATTCATAACGGTGCGCGTCCACGGCGATGAGCGAGCAGAACTTCCATAGGAATTCCCTCGAGCGCTCTGCACGTGGCCATTATCAATGTCCCGTATTTAAAAGCTCTCGGTCCTCAGTCACATACCAAATATATGTATAATGTATATATAAATATAATTTTGGACACAAGAGGGCAGTATGGCCCTATGTATAATTTTGTGTTTAAACTAAAAGAGCCCCTCCCCCCCTCCCCACACAGACACAGACACACACGAATGGCAGGGTGCATTCTCTCTGTCAGAGGGAGAGGGAGAGAAAATTCTCAGAAACATCCACATTCAAACCAAAATATCTAACTTCCTCTTGGTCTGAGCTAATGACAGTTAATTAGAAAGTTGTCCGGCTTGATCTGAACCATATGCATACCTGTGTCTGTCGAGTTTCATGCAATTTCAAGCATGCTAAGAGTCTCAAAAGCATCAAACAAGAATATTAAAGTTTGATGTGTTGCCACGGCAACAGTATCTAAGATATCAATAATCCTTTCACAGGTCTACATCTGCCGTGTGTTTACATTATACACATAAAGTTTGAAGCAAATCGGGTAAAAATAAGAGGGTGATTTCAAAGCATTTAGGAAGTGACACACTTCCTGCTGCCAGTTGGTGGCGCTATAACTTTGACTCACAATAGTCACATCCATGTGATCGGGCTCTTACAACGAACACACTGTTGAAGTTTCATCAAGATCAGTTAATGTATGCAGTAGTTATGACATACTTCCTGTTTCACGTTTCTCGCCATAATTTTGTTTCCTCGCCACGGCCAAACCGTTCGAGATATCAAAAATCCCCTCGCAAACTTTCATCCTCAATGTCTTGACTTCATGCTGACCGAGTTTCGTGCCGTTTGTTTGAATTCTCTAGGAGGAGTATTTCACATTCCATTGCGTGTGTTTTACCAACAACCCTAAATAGCCGACTTCCTGTTGGGCTGGGGTAAAAAGTAAGAGTGTGAAGTATATATGAAACGAGGAGATCTACATGTGTACCGAGTTTCATATTATTACATGCAAGCGTGTTTGATTTATGGACCATGTTTTCGGACCCCGTTCCAGGGGGCGCTGTCGAGCCCCCCTGCCACGCCCGGGTACCATCTTCAGCCAGGCCCTGATGGCCGCGGGTTCTGACATGTGTGCAAAGTTTCAGGAGTTTTTGAGCATGTTAAGGCCTCCAAAAGTGTCCAAAAGGTAGTAAAAAAATAATAATAAATATATATATATATAAATATAGCTGCGAGCAGCGATTACGGGCCCAAGCCGGTGGCACCGCAACCCCGGTGCCTTTAGTTACCTAAAGGCACCGGAGTGGCGGTGCCGCCGGCTTTGGCCCTTCATCGCTGCTCGCAGCTATATTTATATATATATATATATACACTCACCTAAAGGATTATTAGGAACACCATACTAATACTATGTTTGACCCACTTTCGCCTTCAGAACTGCCTTAATTCTACGTGGCATTGATTCAACAAGGTGCTGAAAGAAGTGTTGGCCCATATTGATAGGATAGCATCTTGCAGTTGATGGAGATTTGTGGGATGCACATCCAGGGGACGAAGCTCCCGTTCCACCACATCCCAAAGATGCTCTATTGGGTTGAGATCTGGTGACTGTGGGGGCCATTTTAGTACAGTGAACTCATTGTCATGTTCAAGAAACCAATTTGAAATGATTCGAGCTTTGTGACATGGTGCATTATCCTGCTGGAAGTAGCCATCAGAGGATGGGTACATGGTGGCCATAACGGGATGGACATGGTCAGAAACAATGCTCAGGTAGGCCGTGGCATTTAAACGTTGCCCAATTGGCACTAAGGGGCCTAAAGTGTGCCAAGAAAACATCCCCCACACCATTACACCACCACCAGCAGCCTGCACAGTGGTAACAATGCATGATGGATCCATGTTCTCATTCTGTTTACGCCAAATTCTTACTCTACCATCTGAATGTCTCAACAGAAATCGAGACTCATCAGACCAGGCAACATTTTTCCAGTCTTCAACTGTCAAATTTTGGTGAGCTCTTGCAAATTGTAGCCTCTTTTTCCTATTTGTAGTGGAGATGAGTGGTACCCGGTGGGGTCTTCTGCTGTTGTAGCCCATCCGCCTCAAGGTTGTGCGTGTTGTGGCTTCACAAATGCTTTGCTGCATACCTCGGTTGTAACGAGTGGTTATTTCAGTCAAAGTTGCTCTTCTATCAGCTTGAACCAGTCGGCCCATTCTCCTCTGACCTCTAGCATCAACAAGGCATTTTCGCTCACAGGACTGCCGCATACTGGATGTTTTTCCCTTTTCACACCATTCTTTGTAAACCCTAGAAATGGTTGTGCGTGAAAATCCCAGTAACTGAGCAGATTGTGAAATACTCAGACCGGCCCGTCTGGCACCAACAACCATGCCACACTCAAAATAGCTTAAATCACCTTTCTTTCCCATTTTGACATTCAGTTTGGAGTTCAGGAGATTGTCTTGACCAGGACCGCACCCTTAATGCATTGAAGCAACTGCCATGTGATTGGTTGATTAGATAATTGCATTAATGAGAAATTGAACAGGTGTTCCTAATAATCCTTTAGGTGAGTGTATATATATATATATATATATATATATATATATATATATATATAAACAAGCCGGTGGCACCGCCACCCCGGTGCCTTTATATATATATATATATATATATATATATAAACAAGCCGGTGGCACCTCCACCCCGGTGCCTTTAGGGTTACTGTGCATGGCGGGCTATATCGTAACTCCGCTTTGACCTTTGAGAAGATGTGTGCTGTAGAGCTTGCATTGGTGTGGGCTCTGCAAAAGTGTGCATTGAGGGCACATATCAACCACAAAGTATGCGTGAGCAACCTTCTGAAACCTAAAATGAAAAATGAGACACCCTACGGTCTCATGGACTTAATGGACACATGAAATAAGTACACAAGATTGAAAGTTAAATCAAGTGTGCCAAGACAGAATATTACTTGCCTGATCTGATTAGAAAAAAGTTTGTGTGTGTGTGTGTGTGTGTGTGTGTGAAACGTGATTGAACAATGTAGACATAAAAACATACTCCGTCCTTTTGTTCATACAGGACATTATTAAAACTGCAAAGTGTTTACTTATATTTGTGTACAATCGCAATAAAACACAACATTGTGCTTTTGTCAAACTGTAAACTACAACTGTCACCCAACCAAAATCTCTTTTTTATTTTATACAGAAATAAATAGTCTATCATTCAGATGAGAATAAAGTTAGTTCAAATTTTAAGGAAAACTCTGAAATATAGCACATTCATTTAAAATTCATTCAGGTTCAATTACCAAACATACAAATCTAAATGTAATTTAAAGCAAACGATACATTTAAAATATATGGGTTGTATGCCTATTTTTTTTATATAAAAAGATATATATCCAAAAAGACAAGGCCTAAACTTTAACAAGGGTTAAACAATCACTGTAGCAGACACAATCATACACACACACACACACACACACACACACACACACACACACACAGACACAGACACAGACACAGACACACACACACACAAGTCAAATCACTTACATTTTAGATGCAATATTGACTTTTTTCTGTTTCAGCAGTGAAACTAGTTAAACAAAGATCACAGCAGAACCATCGAGCATCTCACAGCAACGTGTTTTCTCATTACTGAATGATTCAGCATTTTGAACGAATCGGTTGACTCAAAGATTCAATGACCAATCCATAATCTGTCTCATTCATGAATGACTCAGCCGTTCGAACAAATGAATCAATGACTCGCTCATTAAGACGGTCGCCTGGCGACACCTAATGACGGTTTAGTGATATGTTAAAAAGTATCATTCTTTCAAACGATTGTTAATTAACTCATATTTGAAACATAAGCTATATATATATATATATATATATATATATACACACATATATATACACAAAAATAAAATAAAAACACATTTGAAGCGTGTTTGCTTACTAAATTGTGAGCAGAACGAAAGTTGCAGCAAATATCAGCAACAGGAGTCAAATTTCATTAATCACGAGAGTGAAGAGCTGACTGGAAAAATTATGACGGAATATTTTGTGTAAAAGCACCTATTTAAGCGAATCTGTCATTTACTCTTTTGTTGTTGTGTTTTCCCTGAAAACCGGAAGCAATCGGTCCCCGATATGGCGCTAATTTTAAAGTGACACTAAAAAGTATGCGGCTGCACTGGCATTCATAACGGTGCGCGTCCATGGCGACGAGCGAGCAAAACAGAGCGAACGTTTTTTCATTTCTACTTCCATAGAAATTCATTCGAGCGCACTGTGAGCGCCACCACTATAAATGTCCATGCGGACGTCCTTACTTTACTTTCACTTTTAACTTAGCGATTTAAAAGCCCCCGGTGTTACACGTCAAATAACCGGTGAGAAAATATTCTCGGAGTCACATAGGCTACCTAATATATTTAAATACAACAGGCCTACCTGATTTTGAACACAAGAGGGCAGTATAGCCCTATGTATTATTTGATATATTTATTTTTTTAACTGAATAGTGCATTCTGGCTGTTTTTAAACTTGTACATTATTCTTAAATTGAAAACAAGAATAAAATGGGTTTAGTTGTGATATTTGTATAATTTTATCTAGAAATAAATGGTGTATAATTAAATTTTTAGAAGATATGAGGCTTTTAGTGTTTATTTTTTTTACATGACTTCAATCCCTCGCCATAGCAAAACAATTAGAGATATTCAATAGATATTCACAATTATGCTTCTTTAATGTATTTTCATCATGTTGAAAACATTTGGTGGGAACAAAATAAACCACTTAAGAGGAGTGGGTAAAAATGTAGAGGCTGGTTTTGCAAAACATTCACATTCAGACCAAAATAGCCCACTTCCTTTTGGGCTAGCTTAAAGTTGTTTGGCCCGATGAGATCTATATACCGAGTTTCATAATATTACATGCAAGTGTGTTTGATTTATGGACCAAATTTTCAGACCAAGTTTATGGACCAAGTTAATTTAATTAATAAACTAATTATATAAAACTATTTTCAATGCACTACAATTAATTTGGTTATATGCCTTTACTTATTAATAAAACCTATTTAAAAAATACAAGGCATAAGCCATTTATTTTCCTTTTTAATGCAGGCAAAAACACACAGCAGTGAAATGGTTAATCTAGCCCCCCTCCCCCTCCCCACACTCACAGACACACACACACACACACACAGAGACGTAGGCTCAGAGAGAGACACATAAAATGACAATTTTCAAACCAAAATATCTAACTTCCTGTTGGTCGTAGCTAATTACGGTAAATTAGAAAGTTGTCCGGCTCGAAGAGTACAATATACATATCGAGTTTTGTTACTGTAGATAAAACTAACCCCCCCACTTTTGTCAAAAGCATTTAGAAAGTGACACACTTCCTGCTGCCAGTTGGTGGCGCTATAACTTTGACTCACAATAGTTACATCCATCTGAATGGCCTCTTACCACGAACACACAGCTGAAGTTTCATCAAGATCAGTTAATGTATGCAGAAGTTATAACACTTCGTGTTTCTCTTTTCTCGCCATAAATTAGTTTCCTCGCCACGGCCAAAGCGTTCGAGATATCAAAAATCCGTCCGCAATTTAGCATCTTCAAAGTGTTGACCTCAAGCTGACCGAGTTTGGCGGTAAACGGATGCAATCTCTAGGAGAAGTACTTCAAATTCCTGAGCAAGCGTTCTCCAAACAACCCATAATAGCCGACTTCCTGTTAAAGATTCAATGACCAATCCATAATCTGTCTCATTCATGAATGACTCAGCCGTTCGAACGAATCGTTCGAACAAATGAATCAATGACTCGCTCATTAAGACGGTCGCCTGGCGACACCTAATGACGGCTTAGTGATATGTTTAAAAGTATCATTCTTTCCAACGATTGTTAATTAACTCATATTTGAAACATAAGCTATATATATATATATATATATATATATATACACACACATATATACACAAAAATAAAATAAAAACACATTTGAAGCGTGTTTGCTTACTAAATTGTGAGCAGAACGAAAGTTGCAGCAAATATCAGCAACAGGAGTCAAATTTCATTAATCACGAGAGTGAAGAGCTGACTGAAAAGATGATGACGGAATAGGCTATATTTTATGTAAAAGCGCCTATTTAAGCGAATCTATCATTGTACTCTTTTGTTGTTGTGTTTTCCGTGAAAAATAATAGACTATTGAACTCACAATTCAAGCAATTGGCCCCCGATATTGCACTAATTTTAAAGTGACACTAAAAAGTATGCGGCTGCAGTGGCATTCATTACGGTGCGCGTCCATGGCGACGAGCAAGCAAAACAGAGCGAACGTTTTTTCATTTCTACTTCCATAGAAATTCATTCGAGCGCACTGCGAGCGCCACCACTATAAATGTCCTTACTTTACTTTCACTTTTAACTTAGCGATATAAAAGCCCCCGGTGTTACACGTCAAATAACCGGTGAGAAAAAATTCTCGGAGTCACATAGCAGCTACCTATATTTAAATACAACAGGCCTACCTGATTTTGAACACAAGAGGGCAGTATAGCCCTATGTATTATTTGATATATTTATTTTTTAACTGAATAGTGCATCCTGGCTGTTTTTAAACTTGTACATTATTCTTAAATTGCAAAACAAGAATAAAATGGGTTTAGTTCTGATATTTGTATAATTTTATCTAGAAATAAATGGTGTATAATTAAATTTTTAGAAGATATGAGGCTTTTAGTGTTTATTTTTTTTACATGACTTTAATCCCTCGCCATAGCAAAACAATTAGAGATATTCAATAGATATTCACAATTATGCTTCTTTAATGTATTTTCATCATGTTGAAAAAGTTTGGTGGGAATAAAATAAACCACTTAAGAGGAGTGGGTAAAAATGTAGAGCCTGGTTTTGCAAAACATCCACATTAAGACAAAAATAGCCCACTTCCTGTTGGGCTGGCTTAAAGTTGTTTGGCCCGATGAGATCTATATGAGTACAGAGTTTCATAATATTACATGCAAGTGTGTTTGATTTATGGACCAAATTTTCTGACGAAGTTTATGGACCAAGTTAATTTAATTAATAAACTAATTATATAAAACTATTTTCAATGCACTACAATTCAACTGGTTATATGCCTTTACTTATTAATACAACTTATTTAAAAAATACAAGGCGTAAGACATTTATTTTCTTTTTTAATGCAGGCCAAACCACACAGCAGTCAAATGGTTAATCTAGCCCCCCTCCCCCTCCCCCTCCCCACACTCACAGACACACACACACACACACAGAGACGTAGGCTCAGAGAGAGAGAGAGACATAAAATGACAATTTTCAAACCAAAATATCTGACTTCCTGTTGGTTGGAGCTATTGAGTGTAAATTAGAAACTTGTCTGGCTGGAGGAGAACAATACACATACCGATTTTTATTACTGTAGATAAAATTAATCCCCCCACTTTTGACAAAAGGTGGCGCTACTGAGCCCTCAACACGCCCGTTTCTGAAACTTTGCACATGTCTACTGGCTAATAAATGAGATGTGTCTGTCGAGTTTCATGCAATTTTAAGCAATTTCAGGCATGCTAAGAGTCTCAAAAGCATAAAAAAAGAATATTAAAGTTTGATGCGTTGCCACGACAACAGTATCTAAGATATCAAGAAT
Source organism: Rhinichthys osculus (assembly GCA_029959095.1). Classification (NCBI taxonomy): domain Eukaryota; kingdom Metazoa; phylum Chordata; class Actinopteri; order Cypriniformes; family Leuciscidae; genus Rhinichthys; species Rhinichthys osculus. The sequence continues at coordinate 8,286,013 of JARWKJ010000007.1, read as the reverse complement.
CCATTCACAGGTCTACATCTGCCGTGTGTTTACATTATAGTAGTGAAGTTTGAAGCAAATCGGGTAAAAATAAGAGGGTGATTTCAAAGCATTTAGGAAGTGACACACTTCCTTCTGCCAGTTGGTGGCGCTATAACTTTGACTCACAATAGTCACATCCATGTGATCGGGCTCTTACGACGAACACACTGCTGAAGTTTCATCAAGATCAGTTAATGTATGCAGTAGTTATGACACACTTCCTGTTTCACGTTTCTCGCCATAATTTTGTTTCCTCGCCACGGCCAAACCGTTCGAGATATCAAAAATCCCCTCGCAAACTTTCATCCTCAATGTCTTGACTTCATGCTGACCGAGTTTCGTGCCGTTTGTTTGAATTCTCTAGGAGGAGTATTTCACATTCCATTGCGTGTGTTTTACCAACAACCCTAAATAGCCGACTTCCTGTTGGGCTGGGGTAAAAAGTAAGAGTGTGAAGTATATATGAAACGAGGAGATCTACATGTGTACCGAGTTTCATATTATTACATGCAAGCGTGTTTGATTTATGGACCATGTTTTCGGACCCCGTTCCAGGGGGCGCTGTCGAGCCCCCCTGCCACGCCCGGGTACCATCTTCAGCCCGGCCCTGATGGCCGCGGGTTCTGACATGTGTGCAAAGTTTCAGGAGTTTTTGAGCATGTTAAGGCCTCCAAAAGTGTCCAAAAGGTAGCAGAAAAATAATAAGTCGGAAGAAGAAGAATAAATATAGCTGCGAGCAGCGATTACGGGCCCAAGCCGGTGGCACCGCAACCCCGGTGCCTTTAGTTACCTAAAGGCACCGGAGTGGCGGTGCCGCCGGCTTTGGCCCTTCATCGCTGCTCGCAGCTATATTTATATATATATATATATATATATATATATATATATATAAACAAGCCGGTGGCACCGCCACCCCGGTGCCTTTAGGGTTACTGTGCATGACGGGCAATATCGTAACTCCGCTTTGACCTTTGAGAAGATGTGTGCTGTAGAGCTTGCATTGGTGTGGGCTCTGCAAAAGTGTGCATTGAGGGCACATATCAACCACAAAGTATGCGTGAGCAACCTTCTGAAACCTAAAATGAAAAATGAGACACCCTACGGTCTCATGGACTTAATGCACACATGAAATAAGTACACAAGTTTGAAAGTTATATGAAGTGTGCCAAGACAGAATATTACTTGCCTGATCTGATTAGAAAAATAGTTGGTGTGTGTGTGTGTGTGTGTGTGTGTGTGTGTGTGTGTGTGTGTGTGTGTGAGGCGTGATTGAACAATGTAGACATAAAAACATACCCCGTCCTTTTGTTCATACAGGACATTATTCAAACTGCAAAGTGTTTACTTATATTTGTGTACAATCACAATAAAACACAACATTGTGCTTTTGTCAAACTGTAAACTACAACTGTCACCCAACCGAAATCTCTTACACACACACACACACACACACACACACACACACACACACACACACACACACACACACACACACACACACACACACACACACACACACATAGTTTAAAAGCAAAAAAAATCTTTTGGACATTCATCATATTGCATTGGTTTTCATTTATTGTCCTCGATCAGAGCCCTAATCTGTTTATTTTTTCAGTTACACATTCTACATTGATTAAAAAAGAAAAATCAAATGTGTTTTTATTTTATACATAAATAAATAATCTATCATTCAGATGAGAATAAAGTTAGTGTTAGTTCAAATTTTAAGGAAAACAAATATATGATCTGAAATATAGCACATTCATTTATAATTCATTCAGGTTCAATTACCAAACATACAAATCTCAATGTAATTTAAAGCAAACAATACATTTAAAATACATGGGTTGTATGCTATTTTTTTTTATATAAAAAGATATATATCCAAAAAGACAAGGCCTAAACTTTAACAAGGGTTAAACAATCACTGTAACAGACACAATCACACACACACACACACACACACACACACACACACACACACACGTCAAATCACTTACATTTTAGATGCAATATTGACTTTTTTTTCTGTTTCAGCAGCGAAAATAGTTAAACAAAGATCACAGCAGAACCATCGAGCATCTCACAGCAACGCGTTCTCATTACTGAATGATTCAGCATTTTGAACGAATCGGTTGACTCAAAGATTCAACGACCAATCCATAATCTGTCTCATTCATGAATGACTCAGCCGTTCGAACGAATCGTTTGAACGAATGAATCAATGACTCGCTCATTAAGACGGTCGCCTGGCGGCACCTAATGACGGTTTAGTGATATTAAAAGTATCATTCTTTCCAACGATTGTTAATTAACTCATATTTGAAACATAAGCTATATATATATATATATATATATATATATATATATATACACACATATATATACACACACATACACAAAAATAAAATAAAAACACATTTGAAGCGTGTTTGCTTACTAAATTGTGAGCGGAACGAAAGTTGCAGCAAATATCAGCAACAGGAGTCAAATTTCATTAATCACGAGAGTGAAGAGCTGACTGAAAAGATGATGACGGAATAGGCTATATTTTATGTAAAAGCCCCTATTTAAGCGAATCTATCATTGTACTCTTTTGTTGTTGTGTTTTCCGTGAAAAATAATAGACTATTGAACTCACAATTCAAGCAATCGGCCCCGTTATTGCACTAATTTTAAAGTGACACTAAAAAGTATGCGGCTGCACTGGCATTCATAACGGTGCGCGTCCATGGCGACGAGCGAGCAGAACAGAGCGAACGTTTTTTAGTTCATTCCTACTTCCATAGGAATTCCCTCAAGCGCTCTGCAAGCGCAACCCTTATCAATGTCCGTGTGGACGTCCGTATTTAAAAGCTCTCGGTCCTCAGTCACATGCTTGCCAAATATATGTATAAATATCATTTTGGACACAAGAGGGCAGTATGGCCCTATGTATAATTTTGTATAATAACTATCACTCGAAGAGCCCCTCCCCACACAGACACACACACACACACACACACAGTTCGCCCGCGCCTCTCTCTCACACGCACACACACACACACACACACACACACACACACACACTCCAGCATTGCAATCTTGAGATCGCAGCTTGTTCATTATGCTGCGTTCACACCAAACTTTTATACTCTTTTGTTGTTGTGGTTTCCATGAAGAATAATAGGCTATTGAACTCACAATTCAAGCAAACAGAGCGAACGTTTTTTCATTTCTACTTCCATAGAAATTCATTCGAGCGCACTGCGAGCGCCACCACTATAAATGTCCTTACTTTACTTTCACTTTTAACTTAGCGATATAAAAGCCCCCGGTGTTACACGTCAAATAACCGGTGAGAAAAAATTCTCGGAGTCACATAGCAGCTACCTATATTTAAATACAACAGGCCTACCTGATTTTGAACACAAGAGGGCAGTATAGCCCTATGTATTATTTGATATATTTATTTTTTAACTGAATAGTGCATCCTGGCTGTTTTTAAACTTGTACATTATTCTTAAATTGCAAAACAAGAATAAAATGGGTTTAGTTCTGATATTTGTATAATTTTATCTAGAAATAAATGGTGTATAATTAAATTTTTAGAAGATATGAGGCTTTTAGTGTTTATTTTTTTTACATGACTTTAATCCCTCGCCATAGCAAAACAATTAGAGATATTCAATAGATATTCACAATTATGCTTCTTTAATGTATTTTCATCATGTTGAAAAAGTTTGGTGGGAATAAAATAAACCACTTAAGAGGAGTGGGTAAAAATGTAGAGCCTGGTTTTGCAAAACATCCACATTAAGACAAAAATAGCCCACTTCCTGTTGGGCTGGCTTAAAGTTGTTTGGCCCGATGAGATCTATATGAGTACAGAGTTTCATAATATTACATGCAAGTGTGTTTGATTTATGGACCAAATTTTCTGACGAAGTTTATGGACCAAGTTAATTTAATTAATAAACTAATTATATAAAACTATTTTCAATGCACTACAATTCAACTGGTTATATGCCTTTACTTATTAATACAACTTATTTAAAAAATACAAGGCGTAAGACATTTATTTTCTTTTTTAATGCAGGCCAAACCACACAGCAGTCAAATGGTTAATCTAGCCCCCCTCCCCACACTCACAGACACACACACACACACAGAGACGTAGGCTCAGAGAGAGAGAGAGACATAAAATGACAATTTTCAAACCAAAATATCTGACTTCCTGTTGGTTGGAGCTATTGAGTGTAAATTAGAAACTTGTCTGGCTGGAGGAGAACAATACACATACCGATTTTTATTACTGTAGATAAAATTAATCCCCCCACTTTTGACAAAAGGTGGCGCTACTGAGCCCTCAACACGCCCGTTTCTGAAACTGTGCACATGTCTACTGGCTAATAAATGAGATGTGTCTGTCGAGTTTCATGCAATTTTAAGCAATTTCAGGCATGCTAAGAGTCTCAAAAGCATAAAAAAAGAATATTAAAGTTTGATGCGTTGCCACGACAACAGTATCTAAGATATCAAGAATCCATTCACAGGTCTACATCTGCCGTGTGTTTACATTATAGTAGTGAAGTTTGAAGCAAATCGGGTAAAAATAAGAGGGTGATTTCAAAGCATTTAGGAAGTGACACACTTCCTTCTGCCAGTTGGTGGCGCTATAACTTTGACTCACAATAGTCACATCCATGTGATCGGGCTCTTACGACGAACACACTGCTGAAGTTTCATCAAGATCAGTTAATGTATGCAGTAGTTATGACACACTTCCTGTTTCACGTTTCTCGCCATAATTTTGTTTCCTCGCCACGGCCAAACCGTTCGAGATATCAAAAATCCCCTCGCAAACTTTCATCCTCAATGTCTTGACTTCATGCTGACCGAGTTTCGTGCCGTTTGTTTGAATTCTCTAGGAGGAGTATTTCACATTCCATTGCGTGTGTTTTACCAACAACCCTAAATAGCCGACTTCCTGTTGGGCTGGGGTAAAAAGTAAGAGTGTGAAGTATATATGAAACGAGGAGATCTACATGTGTACCGAGTTTCATATTATTACATGCAAGCGTGTTTGATTTATGGACCATGTTTTCGGACCCCGTTCCAGGGGGCGCTGTCGAGCCCCCCTGCCACGCCCGGGTACCATCTTCAGCCCGGCCCTGATGGCCGCGGGTTCTGACATGTGTGCAAAGTTTCAGGAGTTTTTGAGCATGTTAAGGCCTCCAAAAGTGTCCAAAAGGTAGCAGAAAAATAATAAGTCGGAAGAAGAAGAAGAAGAAGAAGAATAATAAATAATCCTAAGGAAAACAATAGGGCCTTCGCCCTTTGGGCTTGGGCCCTAATAAAATATATATATATATATATATATATATATATATATAAAAATATAGCTGCGAGCAGCGATTACGGGCCCAAGCCGGTGGCACCGCAACCCCGGTGCCTTTAGTTACCTAAAGGCACCAGGGTGGCGGTGCCGCCGGCTTGGGCCCTTCATCGCTGCTCGCAGCTATATTTTTATATATATATATATATATATATATATATATATATATATATATATATTTATATATATATATATATATATATATATATATATATATATATATATAAAGCCGGTGGCACCGCCACCCTGGTGCCTTTAGGGTTATTGTGCACGACGTGACACAAAATATCTGCTTGCTATCTGCCGAACGGCTCTGGTAGTTTCGCTTCAGCACTGATGATGTTGTAGAAATAGTGCGCTCTGGTTGTTCTGGATTATTCGGGATTTTTTATTTTATACAGAAATAAATTCTTTATAATTCAGATGAGAATAAAGTTAGTGTTGATTAAAATGAAGGAAAACAAATATATTGATCTGAAATATAGCACATTAATTTAAAATTTATTTAGGTTCAATTACCAAACATACAATCTTAATTTAATTTAAAGCAAACAATACATTTAAAATATATGGGTTGTATGCACATTTTTTTTAATAAAAAAAATATATATCCAAAAAGACAAGGCCTTAAACTTGAACAAGGGTTAAACTCTTGTCGCTGTAAGAGACACAAATGATTCAGCATTTTAAAACGAATCGATTTACTCGAGTCAATGACCAATCCATAAACATCCACTGTCTCATTCATGCAAGCCTATGTAAACAAAAAAAACACAGCCACTGTCCAAAGTGGCAATTATATGATAACGGACACAGCAATGCATCATGTTAAGGTCATCATGTTTGTAGCATGATCCAGGGGATTAAAACGTACAAAATATATTTCAGGCCTAGTGGAGTTGGTAACTAATAATAGTAGATGTGTAAAGTTGCATAAAATGGAAATACTCACTAATGCAAGAAAAAACTACCTCAAAAAACTGTTATCTGTGTTGTTGTTCAGTCACTCCAGTTGGAATTTTCACCCCAAAATGGCGGCCGCGCTACCGAAGCGGTTAGCTGTTACCAAAAAAGCATCAGAGCTTCGCCTCTTGTTCTTCTATACTCTTTGGTGACAGTGGCTGCACTGGCATTCATAACGGTGCGCGTCCGACAAGCGAGCAAAACAGAGCGAACTTTTTTTCATTTCTACTTCCATAGAAATTCATTCGAGCGCACTGCGAGCGCCACCACTATAAATATCCGTGCGGACGTCCTTACTTTACTTTCACTTTTAACTTAGCGATTTAAAAGCCCCCCGGCGGTGTTACACGTCAAATAACCGGTGAGAAAATGTTCTCGGAGTCACATAGGCTACCTAATATATTTAAATACACTAGGCCTACCTGATTTTGAACACAAGAGGGCAGTATAGCCCTATGTATTACTTGATATATTTATTTTTTGACTGAATAGTGAATCCTGGCTGTTTTTAAACTTTTACATTATTCTTAAATTGAAAACAAGAATAAAATGGGTTTAGTTCTGTTATTTCTATAATTGTATCTAGAAATAAATGGTGTATAATTAAATTTTTAAAAGATATGAGGCTTTTAGTGTTTATTTTTTTGACATGATTTTAATCCCTCGCCATAGCAAAACAATTTGAGATATTCAATAGATATTCACAATTATGCTTCTTTAATGTATTTTCATCATGTTAAAAAAGTTTGGTGGGAATAGAATAAACCACTTAAGAGGAGTGGGTAAAAATGTAGAGGCTGGTTTTGCAAAACATCCAAAATCCCACTTCCTTTTGGTCTGGCTTAAAGTTGTTTGGCCCGATGAGATCTATATACCGAGTTTCATAATATTACATGCAAGTGTGTTTGATTTATGGACCAAATTTTCAGACCAAGTTTATGGACCAAGTTAATTTAATTAATAAACTAATTATATAAAACTATTTTCAATGCACTACAATTAATTTGGTTATATGCCTTTACTTATTAATAAAACCTATTTAAAAAATACAAGGCGTAAGCCATTTATTTTCCTTTTTAATGCAGGCAAAACCACACAGCAGTGAAATGGTTAATCTAGCCCCCCTCCCCCTCCCCCTCCCCACACTCACAGACACACACACAGAGACGTAGGCTCAGAGAGAGACACATAAAATGACAATTTTCAAACCAAAATATCTAACTTCCTGTTGGTCGTAGCTAATTACGGTAAATTAGAAAGTTGTCCGGCTCGAAGAGTACAATATACATATCGAGTTTTGTTACTGTAGATAAAACTAACCCCCCCACTTTTGTCAAAAGCATTTAGAAAGTGACACACTTCCTGCTGCCAGTTGGTGGCGCTATAACTTTGACTCACAATAGTTACATCCATCTGATTGGCCTCTTACCACGAACACACTGCTGAAGTTTCATTAAGATCAGTTAATGTATGCAGAAGTTATAACACTTCGTGTTTCTCTTTTCTCGCCATAAATTCGTTTCCTCGCCACGGCCAAACCGTTCGAGATATCAAAAATCCGTCCGCAATTTAGCATCTTCAATGTGTTGTCCTCAAGCTGACCGAGTTTGGCGGTAAACGGATGCAATCTCTAGGAGAAGTACTTCAAATTCCTGAGCAAGCGTTCTCCAAACAACCCATAATAGCCGACTTCCTGTTGGGCTGGCGTAAAACTTGACCGAGGGTAGGTTGTTCGGCCCGATGAGATCTGTATGTGTATTGAGTTTCAGATTAATTCATGCAAGCGTGTTTGATCTATGGACCAAGTTTTGGGGACCCCGTTCAAGGGGGCGCTGTTGAGCCCCCTTGCCACGCCCGGATACCAGCTTCAGCCCGGGCCTGATGGCTGTGGGCGCTGACCTGTGTGCAAAGTTTCAAGAGTTTTCAAGCACGTTAAGGGCCCCAAAAGCCCCTGAAACCTTGAACACCATTAAAATTATAGTCAAATTCCCCAACCCCCCCACACACAGAGACAGAGGGAGAAAATTCTCCTGAAAATCATATTCAAACCAAAATATCTGACTTTGTGTTGTTCGGAGCTAATGACTGTCAATTAGAAAGTTGTCCGGCTCGAGGAGACGAATATCCATACCGATTTTTGTTACTGTAGGTAAAACTAATACCCCATTTTTGTCAAAAGGTGGCGCTACTGAGTCCCTGCACCACGCACGTTCCTGAAACTTTGCACATGTCTACTGGCTAATATATGTGACATGTCTGTCGAGTTTCATGCAATTTCAAGCATGCTAAGAGTCTCAAAAGCATCAAAAAAGAATTTTAAAGTTTGATGTGTTGCCACGGCAACAGTATCAAAGATATCAAGAATCCATTCACAGGTCTACATATGGCGTATGTTTACATTATACAGATGAAGTTTGAAGCAAATTGGGTTAAAATAAGAGGGTGATTTCGAAGCATTTTGAAAGTGACACACTTCCTGCTGCCAGTTGGTGGCGCTATAACTTTGACTCACAAAAGTCACATCCATGTGATCGGCCTCTTACAACGAACACACTGCTGAAGTTTCATCAAGATCAGTTAATGTATGCAGAAGTTATAACACACTTCCTGTTTCACGTTTCTCGCCATAATTTTGTTTCCTCGCCACGGCCAAACCGTTCGAGATATCAAAAATCCCCTCGCAAACTTTCATCCTCAATGTCTTGACTTCATGCTGACCGAGTTTCGTGCCGTTTGTTTGAATTCTCTAGGAGGAGTATTTCACATTCCATTGCGTGTGTTTTACCAACAACCCTAAATAGCCGACTTCCTGTTGGGCTGGGGTAGAAAGTAAGAGTGTGAAGTATATATGAAACGAGGAGATCTACATGTGTACCGAGTTTCATATTATTACATGCAAGCGTGTTTGATTTATGGACCATGTTTTCGGACCCCGTTCCAGGGGGCGCTGTCGAGCCCCCCTGCCACGCCCGGGTACCATCTTCAGCCCGGCCCTGATGGCCGCGGGTTCTGACATGTGTGCAAAGTTTCAGGAGTTTTTGAGCATGTTAAGGCCTCCAAAAGTGTCCAAAAGGTAGCAGAAAAATAATAAGAATAATAATAATAATAATAATAAATAATCCTAAGGAAAACAATAGGGCCTTCGCCCTTTGGGCTTGGGCCCTAATAATAATAATAATAATAATAATAATAATAAATAATCCTAAGGAAAACAATAGGGCCTTCGCCCTTTGGGCTTGGGCCCTAATAATGGTTTTATGTATTTATCTGTATATATTTATATATAGTTTTCATTTTTTTTTTTATAAAAATGCATTTAATGCATATAATAGTAATTGTGTGTGTGTATATATATATATATATATATATATATATTTGGCTGTATTTTAAGAAATAGTTGTATGCCCTCAATTAGAAAAACAATTAATGTTTAAACAACTATTTAAATAATAACAATTATTATTAGTAGTAGTAGAATTGTTATTCTTGTTGTTAATAATAATCATAATCATTCATTTTATTCTAAACATGCTGCTCTTGTATGGTTAGGGTGGGAATGTGGGTAAGTGTTAGTTTGTTAACATTCATTATTTTTGTATATAAAAACAATAGAAGTCTATGGCATGTCCTCATATATGTGTGGATAAAGCATTCTCTCTTTGTTTGTTTGGCCGTGTCAGAGCTGAAATGGTTATCTGAGGATTGGTTGGCCAACACGGTCTGGATTTGATGAAGCTAATATGTCTAGGCTTATATGGAACACTGGTTGCTGTTTGAATGTTGGTTTATTGGTGTGGAATTGTCGCCAGAAGCTGAATCTGATAAAGCCTGGCTTTAGGGGCGTCCAGAAAAGATTCAAAAGATTCGTAAAATAAATAATGCATTTTAGTCTGTGGTTAGAGATAGACTGTAGTCTTTGTAATTAGTTGTATATATATATATATATATATATATATATATATATATATATATATATATATATAATATATATATATAATAATAGTATAATATAATATAATAAGGAATCATATAATATATATATATATATATATATATATATATATAATTTTAACATTTTATATATATATATATATATATAAAATGTTAAAATTTGATTTAATGTCCTCATTTAGATGGCTAATTATTGTATTTTCAGCAGCACTGATATCTGGTAAAGGGTTCATGTGTAGTTCATGTGATTCACACACACACTTACAGATATAAGAGCACTAAGGCGATTGCGCTTAGACAGATCCCTGGAGAACACTTCTATGGATTGCTCCGAGCCAGTGCACACACACACACACACACACACACACACGGTTGACCTGCAGGAGTCCGTGTTGTGTGTACAGGTGCAGTGAACAGGACTGTAAAGCAGTGTAATTGCTTTGCTGTCGTTAATCCTCTGCCAGCGACGTCTGACTCGCTGTGATTCTGCTATGAGCTTAAGCCTGTGTACACGCTTTCTTCAGCAGCCCGCGTGTAGTGCAGCGCTACAAACCATCACACACACACACAGATGTGCACATCCACACACACAGAGTTCCCAAAAAGTCAAACGTCTGCAAACTAATGCTGCTAAATTATTTCACTCTTTCGAGCCGTTTCTTGCAGTGATTTTTAGTGGATGAATGAAGTCTGTTCTCCTCAAGTTTGTTTGTGTTTACGTGACTCATCTTGATTTTTGAAATAGCTGAAGATTGCCTATACGTAAATACATATTTCCGTTTACAAACCTAGTGGATTGAGTTTCTGAATAACAAATAGAGCATTTTTTTAGCATGCATGCAGCAGTCTACTCCTAGCATTCTCTTTGGTTATTTCAAATCTGTCGAGCCCAACTTATAAATGAGTTTGCAGTTAAGAAGTGGCAAATAAACTCTCTATCATTTACTGATAAACTGGCTTATTCAAGTCTAAAGCTCATTTTCAAGTTTTGGGAGCTACGGGAGCCCCTAAAGCGAAATAAATTGAGATGCTATATAGGACATTTATATATATTGTTTTACGTTCTGCATTTGCTTGCAAAGAACTCCGATGTTTTGTGAGTAAATGCAACGTGTATTGGTGGAACGCAAACAATCTGCGAGCGAATCTCATATTTGACCTCTTATCTAATTTTTTTCCCATCACATGTCCTCCGTAGCTACGGCACATTAGCTATGTTTCCATCCAAAGTTGCAAAGAACGTGCGCAAAATTGGAATTTCGCATACAACATTTGCGAATAAAGCAAAGTGTCCTTCTCATGTGTTCAAGAGACCAAAGTTGTCACTTCCTGGGATATTGCAACAACATATCTGTTATAAAAATGGAAGTTGCCACAACCGGGACTTTTTTTACAGCATAAATGACATGCGTCTCAGATGAAACTCGTTCGAATGCCTGTTGTTTGGGAATGCAATCGTGTGAGACCGTTCTGAGAGGGAATTCAACCACATCATTTTGATGACAGACTTGAGCGCGTACGTTTTTTTTTATGCACACTTTTAGAATGTATGCACATCTTGGCGTTTCCATTCAGTGTTTTATATGCAATATCCCAAAATGTGCATAAAAATAGATGGACGGAAACATAGCGTTTGACTACTTTTACATGTGCACCAATAGTGTGATTATTTAATCAGAGGTAGGACTTAATCGCAGTATGTTTGCATGACACGAGCAAATCTCTTCACTCCCGTTTACATGCGGTTTTCATTATTCTTTAAGAATTGTGGATATTTTTTACCGCCATTATTCAGATATCTCAACATACGGCACAGATAAACTCACATACAGTAGGTGTGTTCCTGCCCAAGCTCTTCCAGTGCACACAGACTAAATACTTTTTTTGTATTGGGCCTAAAATATCTCCATTTCATTATTTCCGGCCATCAATATACTGCATTGACCCCAAAAATGCACATGCACACTTTGGTCAGAGTGGAATAGATGCGGTTAAAGTGTTTGCATGCCGGCTTATTGTTTTGCTACGATTATGGTTGCTACGATTATGAGTTTAAGCGCATCAATTTGATTGAAGTATTGTGTTTACATGAGGTAAAGTTTATAGTGCCTAAATTATAATCACATTTTAAACACTTATAAGCCAGAAACTAGCGATCTGGTAGATGTTGTAACTACACCAGCATATTCATATTGTTTGGGCCTGTCTCAATTGACAGCTCATCAGATTATGATATTTATTATAGAATTTTTTTCAGGATTCTTTGATGAATAGAAAGTTCAAAAGAACAGAATTTGTTCGAAAAAGAAGTCTTTTGTAACATTATAAATGTCTTTAATGTCACTTTTTTTTAAATCAATGTGATGCATCCTTGCTGAATATGAGTATTCATATCTTCATATCTCAATACTCTTTTTTTTTTTTGAAGAGTAATCAAAAATCTTACTGACCCCAAAGTTTTGAAAGGTAGTGTATATATATTCAATGCCTGGCAATCGGAATTGCATCATGAAGCTCAGTGCAAGTTCTCCACTGAGAATGAAAGAAACAGAGTGAAAACTCAATAAAGAATGTGTCGTTTTTGTTTTTGTTCTAAGTGTTGTAAAACTAAAGCGATTTATCCTCATCATCCAAGACTGGAAGTGGTAGCAGCCGTCTGGTTGGCCTCTTGCCAGTGTGTCTGAGAGAGAGAGAGTTAAATGTGCAATAAATCCAGCAGCAGCAGCCAGTCGATTCCTTATCATCCACATGTCCATTTCCAGATTAATCTCCTCATGTCTGTCACAGTTCCTCAGTGTGTCTGTCTCTCTCATCCTCACATCTCTGACGCTTTGATATTCACTCACAAGATTTGGTTTTAATCTTGTTGAGAGCATCGCAAAAGCAGTGTGTGTGTGTGTGTGAACTTGAAACCACAAGAAGTGGACAGTCTTAGGATTGGAGATATCGCCATCTTTGTGGGGACATTTCGACCCTTAACGCAGGGTTTACCAGAACCACACTACAGTTCGAAAGTTTGAGGTCGGTATGATTTCTTAAATGTAGCCTTGGTGTGCATAAGAGACTTCTTTCAGGAACATTATTTAAACAAAAATATAGTAACTACAGTCATAATGTGAAATATTATTACAATTGTACAATAACATTTTTTTTGTGTATATATATATATATATATATATATATATATATATATATATATATATATATATATATATATATATATATATATATATATTTAATGTAATTTATTCCTGTGATGGTAAAAAAATAATTCAGCATTATTACTCCAGTCTTCAGTGTCACATTTCTTTAAAAATCAAAATAATATGCTGATTTGCTGCTCAATAAAAAAATCGTACTACCGATTTTGAAAACAGTGGAAACCATGACACATTTTTAGGAGTCTGATGAATAGAAAGCTCAAAAGAACAGCCTTTATTTGACATAGAAATCTGTCTTTACTGTCACTTAAAATATTATCAATTAAAAGCTCTTCTTTCTTTCTTTCTTTCTTTCTTTCTTTCTTTCTTTCTTTCTTTCTTTCTTTCTTTCTTTCTTTCTTTCTTTCTTTCTTTCTTTCTTTCTTTCTTTCTTTCTTTCATATATGACCCTGAACATCTGAACAGTAGTGTGTTTTTATAGTATGCCAGACTTTTGACTAATTATATAAAGTGTGAAATTCATCAAGATTGCACCCACTGATAGCACAATTAATTTGCACACATTGGCTGTGTTGTTTAAGCACCCAATTCACTAAAGGAGTTATACAAATCAGGTAACTGTGCAAACGTGCCCACGGAATTAGTGCTTATCACAACAGGGCATTCCCCATTTTACAGGCAGGTCCTGTTTGGTTGTGGAGGATGCAGGAGATATACAGTTAGAACTGGTGTGTATACTCTGTGTGTGTGTATACTGTATATATATATATATATATATGTACACACCAGTTCTAACTGTATATCTCCTGCATCAACAATCCACAATAAAATTGTATTTTAACCAGGAATATCAATACAGTACCTGTATGATGTCAATTATGCTGATGCTTGCGTGTGTGTAGTAGTGAAGCTGCTCTTGGTGTGTCTGGATTTCCTTTGGGAACCGACTAATTGTGTTAGAACTGGCTGCATATCATGGCCTCATTCTGTTCACTCTCTCTCTCTCTCTCTCACTCTCTCTCTCTCTCTCTCTCTCTCTCTCTCTCTCTCTCTCACTCTCTCTCTCTCTCTCTCTCTCTCTCACTCTCTCTCTCTCTCTCTCTCTCTCTCTCTCTCTCTCTCTCTCTCTCTCTCTCTCTCTCTCTCTCTCTCTCTCTCTCTCTCTCTCTCTCTCTCTCTCTCACACACACACACCTTCTGGCCTAGTTCCAGATATGGCCCACCTCCACTTTAATTCACTTGCACTTTTTCTCCTCCCGTCTCTCGCTCTCTACCCTTTCCCCTCTGCCTTTCTTAAGCCTGACTGTGAGATATAGTGAGTAAGACATCTCTGCTGTCGTAGCACCTAATCAAACAGTGCTTTGGGTGTTAACTGTGGTGTAAGCAAAGCCCTGCTGTTTGGATAGTGACCAGCTCACTGTCTGAGTGAAACACTCCCTGCTAACAAAGCAGAAAGAGCTACTGCTTTATGGATCCTCACAGACCTTTTAAAACATCTATGGCACAGCAAAAAATAGAGTCTGAATCTCTTACACAAATCCACCCATCCATCCATCCATCCATCCATCCATCCATCCATCCATCCATCCATCCATCCATCCATCCATCCATCCATCCATCCACCCATCCATCCACCCATCCATCCATCCACCCATCCATCCATCCATCCATCCATCCATCCATCCACGCATCCATCCACACATATAAAACATACGTTTTTTTTACATTTCACATAAATTCTGTATGTATATATACAATATATTTTGTTTTAATATAAATACTATTTCTAGAAATTGTGTTTTATTTTTTATTTTATTTCAAACACACACACACGCACACATATATATTCAAGAGCTGTCAGAAGCCTTCTGCTCAACTGATTGGCTAATCATCAGGGTTGCCAGAGTTCGAGGTGGCTTCTTTCATCAGTTTTCCCTGTTTAGGATCCCAGTAGCCCCTGATTCTATCCCACCAGGCCCTGCCTTCACAATAGCTCATTGTGTCTCGGCCTGAGTGAAATCATTCTTCTCTTGCTTCAAGTGCTGGAACGTTTCCTCGCCAGGTTTGATATTTCAAGGAGAAGTCACTCAAATTCTCGTGAAAGTGGCTGGTCATGAAAATCCAACCTGAACCTTCCAGAACCTCTCCTGGCTCTCATCTGGTTCAGTCGCGGTCTGTAGTTAACATCACAACCTTTCCGTGATCTGTAAATCCTCAGTTCCTGGCCGGATGTTCTGTGCACTGGGGGAAGTCGTCGTTGCTTTATCAGAAACACAATATGGTTTCTCCCTGTGGCTGTAGTGGGAAGGCTGGATGTGTATGAATGGATCCAGGAGGTTGTGATAAACAGCCATTACTAAAACCTTGTTCCCTTATTCAGACTGTTGATGAAAAGCCACTCACAGTGTTGAGTTAGTGGGCTGATGTACGGCCGCTCGGGGGCCGCCACTCTGCATGGTAATTATAAACAGTTACACGTCGTTCTGGGACCGAGACCACAGCTGAAAGGAAAAACCCAACACTGCTCCATTCTGTACGACTTTCTTGTAGTCGAGTAGAAAATGTTTTGAACTTTAACTACATGGAAAAGATCTAGGGCTCTATCTTGCACCCGACGCAAATGACTTTGTACACTGACGCATGTATCATTCCTATTTTGCACCCGCGCAAAGCAGACTTTTCCCTCCACAGACACACGTCGGTTAACTAAGAAATACACTTGCGCTCCCCGGGGCGGTTCAGCGCAAAAAGGAGGCGTGTTCCGGCGCAAACGTTCCCTCATGCTATTTTGCTGTTCTATAAAACAATTGCGCCACTGACCAGAAAAAAACTAGTCTAAAGTCAGTGGCGCGTTGCGCGTTGTTCATAATGCTATTTTAAGCGCGCATGCTTGGCCATAATGTAGCGGGTGCACAACGCGCATACACTTTGATTCTCTCATCAACACAGATGCAGCAGTTTTTATTTTTGCAAATCATACATTATAACAAGGAAAAATATTAACACATGAGGAAAATCATTGTGGTGTCCATGAAAATTTAGTTTTTTTCCTCCCACGCCTGTTTAACCGACGCTGATTTGTATGGGGATGGGAGAAACCCACCCACGATATAGATAATAGATAGATAGATAGATAGATAGATAGATAGATAGATAGATAGATAGATAGATAGATAGATAGATAGATAGAGAGATAGATAGATAGATAGATAGATAGATAGATAGAGAGATAGATAGATAGAGAGATAAATAGATAGATAAGTCTGATTTGAACGTTGAATTTCTTGTTATTTCTGCATGCATTCTACTTCAGACAGTCAATAAACAGTGCCGTCTGAGGGTGTTACTGCATGAGGGTTTATGCCATAGTTTACAGGTGCACGCAAAACACGCAATACAACGTCACTTCTCTGTCTTTCACGGTCCTGACAAGAACGTCGGTCTCCTCGGCTGTGAACCGCTCCTGACGCGCGCCTGGCAAATCCGCCGTTATAATAGCAATCCGCCATGCAACATGCGCACCTGCTCTTAAAGGGAATGTGATATGACGCTCTGATTGGTTTATTTCACGTTACGCCCAAACCACACCTATGAATAATGAAGCTACTTCAGACCAACCCCTTTTAGATTTGCGCCAGGCGCAAGAGGCATTTATCCCGCCGGGAAAATAGCAACAGCGCCGGGATCCGCCCACAAAGTTACTTGCGCTTTGCGCTTTGACACTTGCGTTTCAGATCGTTAAAATAGGGCCCCTACTGTGACTTATCATCAGCTGACATTCTGCACATAGTACTAAGTGAACTCTGCTGTAAATACTGAGATTATTTGTGATTAAATATCATTGGGGAATGTAACAGATTAGTTCATCCAGAAATTAACCCTCATGTCATTCCAAAACTTTATGACTTCACACTGTCAGTTTTTTGGGATTGACAACTGCATTTATTTAAAGTAGTGCCTCGAATACTGTCTGTATTGAATGTGCAACAGGATTTAAGCCAGTATTATTTTACCAGTAACCATAGTGACTGTGACCAAAGTAATATCAAAGATGGCGACATCAATAAAACTGAAAAGTCGTATCACTTTTGACATGACAGGAGTCCAATCGAGCCGTGAGAAAAAAAAATGTAATTAAGATTTTTTTTATTTTTTTTATTTAACATTTAATATAAATATTTTAATTAGAAGATAGACTATTTAAATAAATTTTTAATTATAATAAAATATAATAAAACAAATTATTTTATGATTTCTACAAGGCATATTTGTTAAATGAAAACGAACTTCTGGTTAAAGCCCCGCACGCTTCCGGATATATCTGTATACAGATACAAATAATTCTGAGATTGTTACAGATGCAGATATAGATATTGGCTCCGTTGCACAGCTGCATGAAACTCCAGTCTCCATTCTTTGTAACTGGATGAACGTGTGTGAGCTGTCCAATTCTCTTAAATTTCACCTTTTGTGTTCAGTGGAGGAAAGGAAATCATGGGTTTGTAATGGCATAAAGGTGAGTAAATTATAATAGATGTTCATTTTTGGGTGAACTATTGCTTCAAGAGAGGAATTGAAATGCTAAAATGATTTTCATTTAGCCATGAAAGAAAAGTGCTCTCATTCTTATATATAATCTTATGTTTTATTTCACTGAGGTAAGCATATCATGCAATTAAATGTCTTCTAAAGGTATTAGTTTTTCAACTGAATCTAAAATGACTCATTTTCTATTATTCAAGTGTAGAAATTAATGTAATTTAATAAAAAGCCAATGTAAGAGTTGTAATTACTGCACTGCAATTACAGCAATGTAATTTAAAGAGCCTAGACAAATGCAAATGCTATCTTTATCTCTTTAGTAGCACAAAAACGCTCTTCCTCTTCCCCCACTGGCATTAACAACATTTCTTTCGCAGCATCATTTTCATAGTTTGCTTAATGAATTTCAGTATTCTCACGTGTCTTTACTTTCTCATCAGGTGTTCCCTCTGGGCCAAGAAATGTCATCTCCATCGTAAACGAGACCTCCGTGACTCTGGAGTGGCACTCCCCGCGTGAGACAGGCGGGCGCGAGGACGTCATGTACAATATTGTTTGTAAGAAATGCCAAGCGGACCGCAGATCCTGTTCCCATTGCGATGATAATGTGGAATTTCAGCCCCGGCAGCTGGGACTGACCGAAACCAGAGTCTTCATCAGTAACCTTCTGGCACACACTCTCTACACGTTTGAGATCCAGGCGGTCAACGGTGTCACCAACAAGAGCCCGTATCCTGCCCAGCACGTCTCCATAGACATCACGACCAACCAGGCTGGTGAGTGATTACTCTTTTATGAAGTCAAACAAGATTATGCTTGATTAAACAAGCTTATGCAATCAATACAGCCCACAGCAACAGAATAACCCTGCTGATGAAGAAACAGTTTAGACCAGTTCATATTCCAAAAATGGAATCAAGTCTTAACCAGTTTTAGAATGATCAGTTCGGGTGTGTTAGCTGTACAAGCTAGTTACATTTAGATAGTTAAGATGGTTATTGTTGGAGGTAAACTGTCTTGACTGGTGCAGTGTTTTTATTGGTTTAACTGATCTTGATTTAAACTAATTTAGGAGGAACTAGCTTCAGAGGAAGTCTGATAGCAGGCTACAGGACTAGCCTACAGCAAACACTGCACCAGACTATTTAAATGTTGAGCAAGCAATCTCATTGGATGCAGGATCAGCAGAAGCCAATCAGCTTGTGCCATGTGGTCATAATGTGATTTTTCAAAATACAAAATAATGTGTGTGTGTGTGTGTATTTAAATATTTTTTGCTACTTTTTAAGCAAAGAAAATAAAAAAATAAAAAATTATATTGTAGGGTTAGTTTTGAATATTTTACAATTTCTTATTTAAAAAAAAAAAATGCAACCAGCACTTGTGTGCTAGTAAAATGTTTTTTTTCCCCCCTTTATGTTCTGTCACATACTCGTATACATTTTGACCAGTTATTTTTCTACTTTCGTTACTATTTTTATTACCTCCAATCTAGTTTCTTCTTTCATTTCCATTAAAAAAGGCTCCAAGTGGTCATTTGGCCTCGATACCACTGACTGAAGGATATTGAGACTGAAGTACTCCGTTTCAACATTTAAAGCTGCTCACTGGACTGTGCAGGAAGTCAAAATTGAAAACATCACCTAGTTTGACCTATGCTAAAAGATATGCATCCTCATAATTTCCTTGAGGGCTCCTCTTTCAGTTTTTCGAGGGCAGCCCATCTTTCTCCATCTTTCTCCACCTCCTTTACTTACTTCCCCTGCCATCTCAATTTTCTGCTTTCACTGAATAGCTCTACAGAAGTATCACAGCAGTTGGTATGTTAGAAGTTTGTGCCGATCTCGCTGGGATGCATTCGTCTGGTTCGGCGCTTTCATCTTTATCAGCGGGACCAGTATGAAAAAAAACAGCCTTGATTGTGTCACTATTCCTTAATACATTCAGCCCTGAAACGAGGGCACCCAGAACTGTAGCGCTGAGAGTTTAGCTGCTTCCGTTGTGGCCCCCTCCCGGATCAAAGCGAGCGCTTGTGGATAATTTAGCGTGCGGGGGAGATTTCCATCCTCAAAACGAGGAAACTTTCAGTCCCAGCTATGAGAACAAATTAAGTTTGAATGTATGGCAGTGCTTGCTGACAGCTGCACCCTGTTTCGATTCCTTTTTTTGGTTTGTTTTTTACACAACACAAGTAAAAAAGGAACTCGCTCATGCTAAAGTGCTGGATGGATGTCAAGGCATTCCTATGTGGTTGATAAGTGATTTTATTTTGTGGTTGCTAGGGTGGTTGCCAGGTTTTAGTTTTTTTTTTTTTTTTGGCAGGTTCTCACAACTGCCCTCAACAAATCAACCAATTTGAAGTTCATGTGTGTAACTTAATTGTTGCAGTTTAATACTCAGGCTTAGGTATTATGAAAAATGTACTTTTTCCTAAAAGGGATAGTTCAAAAGTTATAATTATTTAAGCTTCTGTGAAAGAGAATAGAGATATTTAGATTTTTTTTATTCCCATATAATGGAAGTCAATTGGGTCCAATGTTGTTTGGACCCAAACACTCGTCATACTTTACCTTCAATAGGATGTAATGCAAACTAAACATTTATTTTGTTTTATCAAAATAATGATATGCAAATTATGCATAATATTTTTAAATAATCATGGAAAAGTATTGATTTGAAACAATGTAACAGGTTTAGTAAATACAATATATATATATATATATATATATATATATATATATATATATATATACCTTGTGGACAAGGAGAAGAGGGATTGTGTTTGGGTTTGTTTAGATGTGTGAGTCAGAAACAGTCAGTTAGAGACCAACAAAAGAAGCCAAATGCAGTATAAATCTGCCAGCAGCTATATATTTCTATAGCTCCCCTGTTATGTAGATTAGAAGCTTTGTTTTGGATTTGAGGGGGATTTTTGCTCTTATGTTTTGAAGTAATGACAGAAATACAAGATTCTGTTGCCTAAACATAACAGGATGTGGAACATCGTTGCCGTTTGTATCATTTTTGAAGTTTCATGGTCTAATTGAGGCATTTTCATTGGAAACTAGCTTTATCAAGGCAGTATTAGACAGTATTATGGCAGTATTAGAGTTATTCTTTTAATAATAATTTATATTAGAAGAATATTCAGACCAAGAATGAGAACTATAAAGATAAGTATAACGATAACTACATTAGCACCCACACCAAATATGTCATCTGCCGCTTTAAATGCCCAGACTCATTAAAGTCGGGTGGATTGTGATTATCAATGTTTTTATCGTTCATCAGCTGGAATAAATACAGTATCTTTGTGTTAGAATCTCAGCCCACAATTCCAGTCATTAGCAATGTTTGTTTTGTGAATGAATCATTCTGTTGACTTAGATCTTTCTAGTGATTTTACAAGAAGAAGAAAAATGATCTGAATGATTTGTTCACTGATTTGGAAAGATTTGTCATAAAAAAAAAAAAACAATGTAAATTTTATAACTTTCTTCACCTAAAGATATCATATGGCTTCAGAAAATTTGAAATACTGTTCATGAAGCTTGAATGTTTTAGTGTCCTTTCAATGTAATTGCATGGAAAACAGCAACCATTTCCCCATTTGTGTTTCACATAAGAAAAAGTCAGGTTTGGGGCGACCAAGCGGCAATCTCCCGGTCTCTCTCTTGAAACCAACACGGAAGTGAATTAAACTAGAGGCAGGCTGCAAAAGTGAGTCAAATCTGCATCTCCCCATGTTAAAATGCCCAACTTTACAGCAGAAAAAACATGCTTACAGCCTGGAGCAAAAAGTGGTTTTGGTCTTTATAGCTTATTTTGCCCTTCCTGACAACTGTGAGGGGGGTGAATTTTTTTACAACTCATTCTCTAAATTATATTAAGCCTGCATAATTAAGGGCGTGGCCACTTGAGTGACAGGTGGATTGCGGCCATTTATCTGCTGTCTGTTAACCAGAAGCTGCTGTACTTGCCATCTCTGCCGTGTTTGTGCTTTTTTCGGGATTATTTCATACAATTTAATACACGCATTATATCTTCGCCCACGCCGTTGGATTCCATCGTTGTCGAGTATGGAGAGAACAACCAGCGCTGTATTTCCAGTTGTTTTCCTCGCATGCACTAACGTTAATGGATGTCTGACAATTTTGTTGCTAAAAACGTCTATAGATATAGAGACCACACTCGTTATGTGCGACTGTTGCTCTCACGGAACAGATATGCTAATTTAACTTTTTAGTGTTAAATAAAAAGTACCGCCAGATGAAATCCGGCAAGTGACAGTGCTTTCTCTCCGTCCATGCAGTAACGTTAGATGCACACCCTTGAATGAGTGCGGATTTCTAGTACATTTACTTGAACTTCTGAGGTAATATCTTTGGTTTAACCCATTTGAGAAATTGAGAGGCGGCCAAAATCAGATTTTAAAATGGACTCAATAAAGCTCTTTACGGACTTGACGTGCGATGCAATGCCGACTGACATGTATGTGCATGAATCACTGTCACACGCACAAGCTCAGAGCAATATTGTAAGTTACTGCATGATAATACATTTTTATAGCAGAATAATAATACATCACGATACACAGTCTCACTTTTAGTTATGTCTTTTAACTATTTCGAAGGGCAAAAACATGAACTTTAACTATCGGCTTTACTTCTTCAAACAGCTGTCACTTTAGCACGAGGCCAGTATAGCATTAGCACCTCAGCTCCACCCACGTCCCGCCTCTTTGCCCATTTTATTTTATCCGGGAGTGACGAGAGGTGACGCGCTGCCAAGATGGCGACGGCCGGCCCCGCCCACTTTAGGCTTCAAAAACGCTCTTCAGAAACCTACGGGTGACGTCACGGACACTACGTCCACATTTTTTTTACAGTCTATGGGGGCGACATGAATGGTGAGTAAACGATAAAAGACTTTTCATTTCCGGGCATGAACACAGCATCTCTCTGTTTGGCTTTGTTTTGCAAAGGGAAACTATAACTATTTCCTCTTAAACTGTGATTAGTCCTGTCTCGATCACCTGTTAGTGTGCTTGTTTTGATCCAGTCTAATTGGAGTTAATTGGCGTAATTGGAGCTTCAGTGCGATGCTTGTTTCCAGCTGAACTGAGTCGTTGAGAAGCAGTTCAAACATGACTGCACACGATCTGCAGCGGAGTGTCTTGTAATCGCTCCTCTTGTGACACTAAGAGTCGGAGCAAACAAACAAAAAGATCATAACACGGAATCAGACACCTGCCGAGTTTTCCTCCTTCTTCTGTGTGTACGAGAGCAGAACGACGAGGTAAATAAACCTGATTAACATTCGGCTCTAATGGCCGCTGCTGTGTGTGTGTGGCGGTTAAACGGTGCTCTTGACAGATAGATACTTAAGAGCCATGCTCTCCTCCGTTGTTATCGCTTTTGGAGACCGTAATGAGTCTTTTGCTGTTAATGGGCCCTTCCCATGCGGAGGGGTCTCGGAGGTAAGCAGTAATTGTGTACCTGTACTTCTTGTACCTGATGGAAATGCCAAATGGGGGAAGAACGAGATGAAAAACAGGAGAAGGAATGCAGATGCTGCATGCTCAGTCTTGGGGAGGTTAGGAGACTATAGGTGTTTAAAAGTAATTAAAGCTTAGTCAGGATTTTATTTCATCCTTGAAAGCTGGGTGAAAGAGGTTTTCAAAAGAGCTGGTTTGAAAAAGCACAGTTCAGTGGTTTAGTAGGACAGCTCTGGATCTCAACTGGAATTCATGGACCCGTTGGGGGAAACAGTACGATTTTGATAAAGAGGGTCCGTTCACATTTTCTAGAACAAAGAGTACATTTGTTCTAGAATATATATTAGAGGTGTAACGATATGCAAACATGACGGTTCAGTACTGGTTCGGAACAGCAGGGGGGAGAAAACTAAACACAAAAGATTGTTTTTATCTATCTTAGCTAATGCTGTAAACCATAGGGAGTCCTTAATTACACATTACTATAATATCAAAGGTTACAATTAACAGCAAAGCCCAAATTATTACATTCAGTTGCTATTTATTTTTAAATATATAAGGCAGGATTTGCATTAACGTCTAAATCTAATTATAAAGTTAATTTTCTACTCCAATTAATTTTTGAAATATAATCATTTACAAATACATTGTCTGTCATAACTTAATTGTTTTCATGACAAATTTATTTAAACATAAAATAATAAGACATTACTAACAGGTTAAGTAAATATAATGATATAGTGCATATACAAAATGCTTCTCTCTAGAGTTCTCTCTTGCCTGCTGTCGACACTAAATGCCTGAGGTAAATGTAATGATACGTGAGATATTATTCTCAAGCTGTTTTATTGATATCTTTCCACAGTTGAAACACTGGTTGAGAGATGTAAACAAACATACAGAGTAATTGTTTCTTCTCAGTTTGCGCTTGGTAGCAAACAGCGTTGCACTGCTGCGCACGCCCCCTTCTGGATTGGAGTGTGGGTCGCCTGTGACTGAATGACGTGACATCCATACCGTATGGTTCGGGACGAATACATGTATCGTTACACCCCTAATATATATATATATATATATATATATGTGTGTGTGTGTGTATGCCCAATTTGCATAAACGTGTTAAAAATACAATGTAATATTGTCTGTTAAATTGTCATATCATATATTTCATGAATATTTAAAAATGTTATGCCTAATTTTCATATTATATAAACCTAAATGAAGCTACAATACAAAAAAAATGGTATTATTGTATTCATTTTATTTTTAATAAGCAGGGTACAATTCTCACTATTAACTAACTATTAACTAACTATTAACTACGACTTTTTCCTCAATGAACTCCTAAATACTGCTTAGTAATAGTTAGTAGGTAATTAAGTTTAGGTATTGGGTAGTATTAAGGGATGTAGAATATAGTCATGCAGAATAAGGCATTAATATGTGCTTTATAAGCACTAATAAACAGCCAATATCCTAGTGCATGTTAATAAGCAACTAGTTAATCGTGAGAATTGGACCCTAAAGTGTTACCCCATAATCTAATAATTACTTTTATATTTACAGTGACTTTACGCAGTATTTAGCTGCTATACTTTCTAGAAAAAACAAATATAAACATATAAACAGACTAATATTTTCCCACTGAGTGAACGAGATGAAAAATGTCACCGGGGTGGTGGCGGCTAATGTGGTTATTTTCAGTGTAACAGGTCAAGCGCTGAACTGGGCTGTTTATTCACCCGGAGGCACCTTCTGTTTCTCGATGGGTTCAGTGGTTTGGAGAAGAAAACACCCAGTGAGTGTTTGGCATTTGCAAACTGCATTTGGTGCTATTGGTCTGGGCACATATGGCAGGACAGGTGGGGTGGGGGTAGGAGCTGACCTTTCAGATGCATAGAGGGTGTAGTTATTGCACATTATATAGTCTGTAGGTTGCTATTTGTCAACTTTTCTGAAAGCTTGTGTGCAACACAAAAGCGCAACGTCCGTGTTTCCACAGCTAGAGTGAAGAAACACGTCCTCGTAGTGTCCACAAAACTCGCAAATGGCTGCTGGGAACATCGGTGAAGACTTCAGATGGGTGCCATCTTATCTTACAGTCTTTCCTTTCATCTTAATATCACATTTCATGTGTATTTTTGGAGTCAGTGTCAATTAGAAATAATTGCTAAGGACATATGACAGCCTAATCAATGTGTATCAATGTATGTAGAGCCTCTATTTCCTGCAAGGAGGGATAAACAAATGAATTAACTGAGTTGTAAACGTGTTTTTTTTTTTAAATGTATGTTACACTAGGGGGATTGTTACTGCAGTTATTGATTTTTGAAATCTATAAATCATGGCGGTTTACATCTAGTCTGATGAAAAGATTTTTTTCCCCTCCAAATTGTTCTGATCTGAATGAGACTGGTTGCAGATCTTTGATTAGACTGGTGTGTGTGTGTAATTTTTTAATGTTTTATGTTTAACGCTACATCATTAATTTTGTAATATTTTTAGAATTAAATGTTTTAATAATTTAAGATAAAAAAAAAACAAAATAAAAGCATCAAAAGCATTACTCTCAGACTTTTGTATCCCACTCTATATTATCATGGTATGTTATATATCTCTTTTATTTCAGTCCAAAGCTACAGATGCAAACATAAACAAACAAATAAATAAAATATGATATAAACCATCTACTTCTGGTGTAGGAAAAGAGGGACAGATAGATAAAACACATCCTTAATATTCAACATCTGACTGTTCTGACGCTGTTGATTGAGAACTGAACTGAGCTGGACGATGACATCATTTTTTTGCAGAACTGCTTTATAGATGAAATGAACTAATTTAATAATTGATGATCTTTACCACCGAACTGAATCAACTCTAAACTGACTTCAGCTGAACAACAGCCGAAAAGCTACATTTTACTTTTATCACTGTAAATCTGCTTTGAAACAATCTGTATTGTGTAAAGCGCTATATAAATAAATGTGACTTGACTTGGGCAAAGAGTACAGAATATAAAACCAGTGACTGCCAGCCCTGCGGCTCTGGAGTGTTATTAAACTCCTAGACTGGCATCTGGTCTGTGTGTCTGGTGATTCCCTCATCAATATAGCCGATTTAAGTGTATTCTGTCCCTGACTGGACACAAAACTGGATGAAGGACACACTGTTCTAGATTAAAAATGGTAATTCTGTAGATAAATTGTCTATGCACCTTCATTTCTCTCTAAACCATGCAAATGAATGGTAACCAGTGGCTGTCAAGCTTGAAAAATAACAAGAAAGCTCCAGAACTAGTCCAATGTGAGCTGTACACTACAGTAGCGGCCAAATGTGATTTTTTTTTCTCAGATTTGATTAAACCATCAAAATATCAGGAACATATTTTAGATTTTTTAAATACAATGGAAGAACAAAACAGTAAACTTGGTTAAGGGATTTATCTGACCAAATCATTTGACAAGAAAGACAAACTACAGCTAGAGGGTTTTTTTTCCACTATAAAAAAAAAAAAAAAAAAAAAAAATTGCATAGAAAAACAAGCAGCTCACAGGAAAAAGTATACACTGACTACACCATAGGAATTATTGTTTCATTGGTTCTCTTGTTTTTGCATGTACTGTATGATCATAATTTATTTGTATGACAGCCTGGCCAAAAATTATGTCCGCACAATTTGGCATGTTTCATTGCGTTATCACACACACACACACACACACAAAAGACTCCAAGCACAACTATGCAATAATATTTGAATTTCGGGTGAAGATGTAAATTTTCCTAGGCCACACATCACTTTTGGTCACCACTGTATATTCCAAAACTTCTGAAGCTATGCAATATTCAAGGCTGTTTTCATTACATCGTTCATTGAAATTTTTGTCTTCCTAGAAACGTACTATTGAACTATTCTGAACTATCCACTTATGTTGGTCTCATGGGATTATTTATAGAGAACACAGAGTACAGAATCCAATGAAACACTAAAAAGAACTTTTTATTGTGTGTATTTTATGCTTAATGAGTTGAAAATGGAAATTTTTGTTCAATTATTTAGTGTGTTGAACTTACGTAAACCCTAGATGCTCACGACTTGCTTTTCTATTACTGAGTCTAATTTGGTTGTTTCCCTAAACTCTATAAGACACAATGATTAATTTCAGCCATTGTCTCCTATCTGCCCACCCTCGGGGGTCAGAGGAATGGCAAACGTCCATTTAGAGAAGTGAGCACGTCTGTAAATCTCTCCAGCACTCAGGACATTTGATAACGTCTGTGCTGAAAGAGCGTAGGAGTGTTTGTTGTTTTCAAGCACTTGCCATTTGGAGACTTAAAGCTGCTTTCCATCCTCCTGTACTGTAGGTTGTGTTGTTATTTATTTCAAAATAATGTCTTTTTCTCTGCTTTAGGAAACAGGATTGTCAGCAGACATTTCGTGTGATGGCTTGTTCCTCCCACTTTATAAGCAATTCCATTTCCTACACTTTTGTTCATAACTGCTGTACTTTATCCCCATGATACACCAAACAGGAAGCCGAAGGCTATCAGCAATGTTTGATCTTCTCTATTTTATTTATTCATTGTTGTCTTTTGGCACTCCTAACATTTGAATAAATCCATCTGCCATGATGTGGTGGATTCTGGGAATGGTTGAACATAAATGTGTATATAGGACACATTTGTACCCAGAAGTGAGCTAGACCCGACAAAAACTCCAAAAACCTCTTTTTGGGGATTTCTTTATTTGTAAAAAGGCATAATAAGTAATACAGATTTTTTTTTTTAACTGTAAAAATGCAGAAAGTTTTCTGTTAGGGTTAGGTTATAGTATTTGTAGCTAGCTTCTTATGAAAACAACAGAAGTCTATGCAATGTCCCCATTTAGATAGCTACACAAATCTATGTGTGAGTCTGCATTATATGTTTATATATATATATATACTGTATGTATATATGTATAAATGCATGCATGACACTGAAAACAGGAGTAATGGCTGATAAAAATTCAGCTTTGCGTCACAGAGATAAATTATATTAAATTAGAAAACATTTTTAAAAACATAATTTTAAATTGTAATAATATTTCACAATATTACCAATATATATATATATATATATATATATATATATATATATATATATGCTCTCTTAATATCTTTCATTCAAAGCACAAACCACAATCACCCCATCATGGCCAAGCGAGTTACGAAACCAATTACCAGCAAACACTGTTCCCATGAGCCACAACAATAAACTCAAGAGAAAAACAGAACATAAACCAGCTGGAGAAGAATAGTTGTTTGAATCCATCCATATGAAAGAGAGACTATCGCACAGAAGATCAATAAATCTCCCCATCAAGCTCAGCATAAATGAATTTGGAAAGTTTCTCAGGTTCGTAATTGCTCTAAGACTCACTTTATTCAATAGTAACGGCAGTGCAGCCATAAACTAAAACAGATCTTCTAAATTGCATTTGCATCAACTAACCACCGCAGACATGCTGTAAACATCATCACCAAATGGAGAACGAACCCATGTGTTTTTTTTTTTTTTTGGTTAATAATATTCTTTATTAGATTTATGTTTATAGAATATGATGTTGTGTTGGCAGAGGGCAAGAATGGAAAATAATCAGTGTGCTTGAGTAATGAGAGAGATGGAGACAGTGAGAGAGAAAAGCATGGGGTGAGTTGTATTCAGCTGTCACTCAGGTGGGTTTTATGGGTCTAGTACATACTATCAGTGTCTGGATGACAGTCACACCCTATTAATCTCTTCAAGACACTCTCACTCGTTCTCTCACAGGGTGTGTGTGGTGTGTGGGTGTGTGTCTTCCCAGTCTGTCAGTAACACTCTGTTTAGTTCCTGTCTCTATGAAGCCCCTCCTTCTGGAAACCACAATGTGCTCTGATTGGTCGATTGGACCAGTGTGTTGTGATTGGTGACCCGCATAATGTTTTGCAGAAATATCACACCTCTTACCATAACTTAGAGTTTCAACACACTACTAACGCAACTCAACAAGGTCTCTGCCTCTTTTTTCCCCCCACGTACACCTTGGGTGGGGATTGTTTAAATGAGGAATACTATGACGCGACGTTCCTAGAAAAAAAGCTCAAGACTACAAATGATGAGTTCAGAAATGGTTTTACTAATAAAGAGCATAACTCTCTTTGGAGTGACTTTGTGCTTTGTAAGTTTGCAGAACTTTTTCATGTTCAAACAGCCACATTACACACCAAAGACTGTAAAAATGCATAGGCTAATATAAATAGGTCCTCTTTTAATGAATTCAAGGTAGCAATGTGTTGCATGTTCTCATGGTTTCAGAGCAGTTCACAATCAATGAATACTACACATTTATGCCAATAGATATAGGCCTATAAATGACATAATTATTAAATTCAGTTTTAAGCAGAAATATTTAAAAACTTAGTGTACTTTAGTCGTATAGTTTTCTTGGTCTAGAAACTGTTGTTTGCTCTCTTGTCTTTCTTGCTTTGTTTCTCTCTTTCGTGTGTTTGGCAGGGAGTGTGACTGTGATTAATGTTGAAGTAGTCGTCCTGTTGAGGACCAGATGCAGGAAAGAAGAAGAGAGGAGACATGTGGATGGTGTGAGATGAGTAGAAGGGGGAAGAGGGGGATGATGAGAGGAGAGCAGTCACAAATCTTTGTCAGGATGGAGGATTCCTGCCAGCTGCGAGGCGGAAACCACAGGAAAACCTCTCGCTTGTGTTTTGGCAGGCACACGATACACACACAAACACACATTCGTCCAGTGTTGTGTAATAAATATTCAGACTTTGAGCCGTATTAGATCAGACATTTACTCACAAGTTGCCCTCCAGCAAAGCAATAAATGGCTAAATGCATGAACACCAACCAGAGGATCGTGCTTTCAGACAGGGTGATTTTAATCAAGTCAAGTTGTTCCTGACCGTGCTCTTTATTAATTTGATAGAATACGTATTTATAATTTATATTTTATAATCTTACAATTTATTTTTATTTTACTTATGTCATATTATGTTGTATTATTATTATCATCATTACTGTAATTTATAATTGTTCTAGTATTTGTCATATTTATATATTTTTATATGTTATATTTGTACACATTATACTATACTTTATATTATTGTTATTTATTTATTTTTCAAATGTGGCAGCGCAGTGGATGTACAGGAAAAATAAGAGTCAGCAGCTGTGTGTGTGTGTGCTTGTGGATTTATAAGGAAGGGGATTGGAGCTTCTGCTGTGCTTTAGATAAGAAAATTAAAAATTGATCACAAAGTTCTCTCTCACACACACACACACACACAGTGAGGGCTGGAAATCTCAGTTTTGCTACACAATGTGTGGAGTGGTAATAACTGCTTTTTGTGTGTGTGTGTGTGTGTGTGTGTGTGTGTGTGTGTGTGTGTGTGTGTTGTTTAGAAGGTGGATCCTCTCTCAACATGGGGATACAAAAACTGCAGAAAAGCAATTTCACCTCTCAGCCTCACCGCAGCTGTGTGTGTTTGAGAGAGAGAGAGAGAGAGAGAGAGAGAGAGAGAGAGAGAGAGAGAGAGAGAGAGAGAGAGAGAGAGAGAGAGAGCACAGCCAGTAATTGCTAATGTAGTGCAAAGACGGGCCAACAGAGCATGAACGAGAGAGAGAGAGAGAGAGAGAGAGAGAAAGAGAGAGAGAGAGAGAGAGAGAGAGAGAGAGAGAGAGAGAGAGAGAGAGAGAGAGAGAGAGAGAGACTCAAAGGCCACGATTCAGAGCATGGTGACACTTTGCTTGAGTCACCATTTTAAAAAGCATCAGATTGAAGTCTGAATGATGTGTAGAGACAGACTGAGATTGCTAGACAAGATGTTATTTGAATACCCTGTGTGCATGTGTGTTGAAGGGTCATATAAGGGTGTCTTATTTGCGTAATTTGCGGGTGGGACATGTCCCCACCACTTTTGGCCAGAATTGATCTTCTCGCCACCATTTTTTGTTTTAACATCTTGCAGTGTGACTGTACCTAATACAATGGAAACATCTCCAGATGACCAGATTGTTAATTTAGTTTGTTTGTGTTAAATAAGAGGTGATCCAGTGCTGGAATGAGTTGTTTTTGAAATCATGTCGAGTGCGATGTTCTCATGCGGCTCGTGCAAAGTCTTCACAGAGACGCGCTCTTCTATCTATCGCTGTTGCGGCGACTCTATTCGTTGCGGTGAAATCACAAAACAAAATGCACACAAACATGTCCATGCTCTTGATTAACTGATAAACATAATTGATTTTAGTAAAAAAAAATATATACAAAGGTGGACTACAACCCAGAATCTCTGGCACTCTTAAAAAGTTCCACCACCAGTCCATTGGGACACCCAAACATTGGAAAAAGTAATAGAAAATGGTTTACCTTTTTTGATGTGTGTATTTGTCTGCATGTGTGTCGTTTAGCAGGTGCGGGTGTGTATCTGTGTGTGTAGTCGCTTGTTTGACATCCGTATGCTCACTGCAGTCTATTCACCCGTGAAAACAGGCTGTGTGTGTGTGTGTGATGGTACAACAGCTTAGCGTACAGTTGTAGCGCTTTGACGAAGCAATGGAGAACAGGAAGAAATGAGGGAGAGCGAGAGGAATGAAATGGGCAGTGGGTTAATTTGGAGGCTGTGCATGTTCACTCAGGTGTGTCTCCCTTACAGACGGAGAGGCGAGAAACACACTGTAGCCAATCAGAACGCTTGAACTGAGAAATGGGCTTCCATTGCAAAGGGCACATTCTCACGAAGCTATTAAACAAGTCCAATCACCCTCTCGTCTGACTCTTTCATCATACTGTGTGTGTGTGCTCCATTTCTGAAAGTGGCAGATCAATTCACTAGCAGTCCACACAGCAGGGAAGATGGCTGTTTGGAATGATTTTTGTATTCACTTGGATTTTCTTCTCTCTCTCTCTCTCTCTTTTGCAGCTCCGTCCATTGTTCCCATAATGCATCAGGTCAGTTCTACGATGAAAAGCATCACGTTGTCATGGCCACAGCCTGAACAGCCTAATGGAATTATTCTCGATTACGAGCTGCGCTACTATGAGAAGGTAAGGTGTGTGTGTGTGTACATGTGTGTATGTCCATGCGTATGCGTGTGTGTGTGTGTGTGTGTGTGTGTGTGTGTGCGCACATGTGCGTGTGTGCACATGTGAGTGTGTGTGTGGACTGGTAAACCCTACATTATGGGGACAAAATGTACCCACAAAGATGCCAATATCCAAAATCCTTGTCCTTGTGGACATTTTTAGTGCCCATGAGGAAACTGCTTATAATTCATACTAAGGGATGTTTTTTGAAAATTGCAGAATGTTTTCTGTGACGGGTAGGGTAGGTTTAGGGGACATAATATACAGTTTGTACAACTTTATACAAATCATTATGTCTATGGAAAGTCCCCATAAAACATGAAAAGACAACGTGTGTGTGTGTGTGTGTGTGTGTGTGTGTGTGTGTGTGTGTGTGTGTGTGTGTGTGTGTGTGTGTGCTGCATTTGAGGTACATTCATTTTAACACTTGTAATGCAGGACTGCAATTGTGTCAAATGGAAGAAAGGTCGATTTCATTTTAGATTTGATTTGTTTCAATGAACTAATTAAAATAGTGGCTGTGATGTTGGCAACTAGGATATGTTCTGTCATTTGTTTGTCCTGGAACGAGATTTCGGTTTAATAAACCGTGCTAATCGAACTGCAAACCCTAACTATAACCATTTAAAGTCCCCCTGTATTCAAAGACACATCTTTAATCACCAACATGACATATTGAAACGTTTTTTCCTTGAAAGCCTTAAAATAGCTTGAATGTAACTCTACACACTTGCCTCATTTTTTATATGCGGTTCTATGAATATGTAATCTCAGAGATCCACTCGTTCACATGATTGGTTTCAAAGTAGTTTGTGACATCAGAAACAACAGCGATTTCAAACCGCGTTTTTGAAACTGTCTTTGGTTCACTGCACTTTTAAAGAGAAAATACTCAGCGATGGTGTTGACTTATGAATTTACACATGGTTTGTCTTAAAGGATATTAAAAACCCCACGTAGACATATAAACAACATTAAAAGCTTGATTTTCACCATAGGGGGACTTTAAGAATTTATTAATTTGATGCTTTTATCCAAATATATTTACCTCACTGCAGTTTTAAAGAGAAAATACAAACAAATGGTGTCGACTTGTGAATTCACACATGGTTTGTCTTAAAGCATATTAAAAACACCACATAGACATATAAACAACATTAGAAGCTTGATTTTCACCACAGGGGTCTTTATGAATTTATGAATTTGATGCTTTTATGTTCCATTTTAGCTATGTTCTACTAAACTACAGGAACCTACTCCTCAAATCATAGAGAAATGATTGGTGGATAATGTTGTTCAACCCTAAAATCGGATGGTTACAGCCATAAATGTATTAAAAAAGAAATTATTTTAATGACACTTTCATGATGGATAATCTCCAGCCAAAAAGTCCCGCCATGCTTTTGTTTGTTATTGAATATTGTGTTTGAAATGTGACATTATAATAGTAAAATGGAGTGTGAAAGTTTGTTCAGACAGTGCATTGAAGGGACGTCTCAGTGACCCCTTTGTGATGTCATTATGATGAAGTGAGGTACAGTGGGTTGCTAGGAGACAGCATTGGCGGGCAGGTGGTCGGGTTCAGCAGTTTCCCGGGCCGGTCCCTGCAGAGAGATGCTGAAACACAGACCCTCTCACACCAATTACACCTAATGATTCCAGAGCCTCCTGTGCTGACACACACACACACGCTCTACAGCCGTCACCCCTTTTAGAGACATCATGGCAGAGCATGATGGACATGCACAATCACACACATATACACCCTCTCGCCAGCAGTTATGCCTTGTTCCTTGTCTGATGTTTTTTTGAAATGTTAATAAACTCCTAATTACTGCTTATTAATAGTTAGTAGGTAATTGCTAAGTTTAGGTATTGGATAGGATTAAGGGATGTAGAATATGGGCATGTAGAATAAGGCATTAATATGTGCTTTATAAGTACTAATAAACAGCCAATATCCTAGTAATATGTGTGCTAAAAAGCAACTAGTTAATAGTGAGAATTGGACCCTAAACTAAAGTGTTACCGAAATCTTCTACACGCCACTTTCATACAAAAACTTTTTGATGACAGCATTTTTTTTTTTAAATACACCAGCTGTTTCTAAAATTTAGCTTTTCTGTGGTCTGTGTGTCTGTAAGAAAAAATTTAAATGTAAAATGTTACTAATTATTAATATGTTGAGGTATTTTTAGATTGTAATGGGATAGTTTGACAAATTAATCATATTGAACAGCCATAACAGTACTCATTACTTATGTTCAGAACATAAAACATAAGTTAACTTCTGCTGTTGTACATGAATCTCTGAGCATAGTTTAATCTAGCTGTCAAATGCATAGACAGATTGTTTGATTCGTGTAGTGAGTCTGAGGTGTTTTTCATATGGGTGCTTTTTGACTTTAAAATCTAATTGTTTAACTTTTTTTAGTTAATTAGTTGCATCAACACAGGTGTAGTATCATGAATCATGAATAAAATCATCAATGCACAATATATTGCCCAGCCTCAACCTCAAGTATCAACCAAATAAAAAAGCACAATAATTTGTGGGTGTTCTCACACTTGGCAGGTTTGGTTTAATTAAAATGAACCCTAGTGTGATTGCTCTGTTAGTGCGGTTCATTTGAATAAGTGTGACATCGTAACGCTGACATCAGAACCCTGGAGATGGGTTTTGGTCCACTTCCAAACGAACTCTGGTGCGGTTCGAATGAAATATAAACGCTACATGAACCAAAAACAAGATAGGATGTCACAAGATGTGACTTGTATGCTCACACATAGTATTTTTTTCTCGTCATAGTCATGATGTTGCCCATCACAGTTCGGTACCGGCATCAGAACCACGTCTCCTCACAGCAGATCTGCGAATTCCTCCCGCTGTTTTGACTCCTTGACACATTTTATAATCTCTTCACGAGTTCTCAGCTGGTAAAAAAAAACATCATATGTAGGCTACGCACACACAACGAGCACATTTATCCCTGCACACAGCATTGTTTTGGATGTTTGGTAAGTTCCGTCGTGAAATATATGTAATAAAAGCCGACCAATCAGGTTGTGAACGTACTCCTATGCCTTTAGGTTCGGTGGTATAATGCCCAGTGTGAACACTAAGCGGACCAGGACTAAATGTTTCTTTTTTTGTGTGTGTCCTGACCAAACAAACCAAGCGAACCGAACTACGAGTGTGAACACACCCTTTAACAAACCATAATCTGACGTTCATTTCCTGTTTAAATTTACCATTGTTAATTGAAATTATATTTTGTAAGTTGTTACACCCAGCCCTGATTAGTAGAAACCACATGCACAGACTTTCTCTTTTTCATGTAGTGACGGAAGTCTACAAACACTGAACTGCACATTTCTCTGGAGGACAAATCTTTAACTATTGTCATTTCTGCAGTGATGTTTGGCAAGATAAATGAGCTACGTTATGAAAATTGGTTTAATCAAAAGCTTGGGGATAATAATGTCTATATCCGGGATTATTCTTTCCTCTCGACAATAGTTTACTCAAATGCAAATAGCACAAGTGCAGCACTTATTTCCTTATAAATATGCATGTCGTGTAATCATATGCTGATTTATAAAACAGGCGAGAAGGAGGAAGGTACTTCAGAATCAGACACCGCACAGAAAATATCATTAATGCGTCTTTCTTTTAGGCATGAAAACATGAGCGATGTGGAAAGCGGTGCTTCAACCTCATCTGCTCTTATAATTACAGACTTGTTCATGTTTTAGAAATATATTGGCAATATTGTTTTGATAACAGGTTTTTTAAAAGGTTGTTTACATGGTTGTGATTAGGAGAGGGTGTAAAGAAGAAGACTGATGGCGCAGACAGCTGTCACGAGGTCTGCTATGTTTATGAGGAGGCCACGCCCATTCTGCCACTCAGTGAACCAATCAGAGACAGAGGGAAGGGCAAGTGTAATGTTTAGAGAAAGATTAACGCTGATGTGTGTACTTTTTCATATATCCATTTTCCATTGGTAACTATCAGTGTCGGGTATCGTTGGATACATTACAAGTATTTATCGTGATTCGTGAATCGTGGTTACCTTTTCAAGTTACAAGTAAAGTTACAACAAAATACCTGAGTTACTTTTTCAGTTAAAAACCTTCAGCCTGAGGCTTATTCATTTAACTTTTTGTGTGAAAGGGCTTTTACATTTGTCAAAAGTAGACCTCAAGCCCAGCCCAGGTGAGAAAGAGTAATGCAAACATAACATACTTTGAAGTTATCTTTCCTTAAAAAGTAACTAAGTAACACAACTAGTTACTTTTTAAGGGAATAGCACCCATTATAACACATTACTTTTAAAGTAACTTTCCCCAATAGAAGTATATTCACTACCTATACAAAACTTTAATTGATAAAAAATACAGTAAAACACTAATATTGTGAAATATTACAATTTAAATAAACTGTTTTCTAATTTAATATAGTTTTAACTCCTGTGATGACAAAGCTGCATATTCAGCATCATTACTCCAGTCTTCAGTGTCACATGATCCTTTAAAAATCATTATAATATGCTGATGTTAAACATCTAATATAAAATATTATTTTATAGTTACGAATAGAAGATGAAGTAACCAGTTCACCAACCAAGAATCACTATATTTGCAAATTAAGTTAATGGTTTAGAAATGACACACTTCAACTTTAAATCTACAAAGCCAGTTTTTTTTTTTTTTTAAAGGACGAGGAATGCGGTCATCTGTCGGATTATAAATATTGAAATAGAGCACCTGGTGAAGGAGTCATATGTGTGAATACATTATTCTAGCTCCAGTCGATCTCCTTGCACTGCATCCGTCAAGATGAGATCAGCGCAATTCCGCTCGAGGGTCTTTTTACGGTTGGCTTGACAGCAGGACTGGCAGATGCTTATTCTCCAAGCCACCGTGACAACCTGAGTCCATTTTTTCAGGCATGAGATCAAATTCGGTGGCTAAATCAGCAGAAATATAAAAATGTGACGGCACATGCTGCAGGAGAGAACTGTGGGTAAGATTTAAAGTTTCAGCTCTAATAGAAGCCGTCCAGTTACTCAGTTTGCATCACACGTGATCTAGTTTCACAGCTGTATGTGATTATCTTGTATCGTGTTCTAAGCAGCCGCAAAGCCCACATCAACGTGCGTGACTTGGTTTAGACTTCGCAAATAAAATCCATGTAACGTTATACTGTACATGCACAGGGACTCGGAATTTGAAATTTGGTTGTATCAATTCTGCAAACATGTTCTGTACTTGCTTCTCTTGCCTAAAGGTCCAACAAGCTTACTGGTTGCGACAATTCTCATTATCTTCTAGTAACTCAGCCGGATATCAGTTTTCATACTGTAAATATGTCTAATCTAAACCAGTGTTTCCCAACTGGTGGTTCACAACCCAAACATTGAACACAGATCTTTTCTGATGGGGTCACGGACTGGAGAAACCAACAAATATTTAGCGTTAAAATATTTGTATGTAAAATAATTAAATGTAAAATATTAAATAAGTAATTCATGTAATTAATGTTATCAAAATAAATGTTTACAATATACAATATAATACACTGACATCAAGTGGCGACCCAACACAAAATCATATTTTATTGTTTAATGTTAGTCTGGCTTTTTTTTTTTTGCATGTCAATATTAATATTTTGAAGAAAAGAGAATGCTTATATATATATATATATATATATATACTATTATAGATTCTTCAATTATATTTTAATCAAATTAATAATAATAATAATAAGGTAACACTTTTGTTTAGGGTCCAATTCTCATTATTAACTAAAGTTGCTTATTAGCTTTTTTTTTAATTCAAATTAAACTGCATTTGTCCATTGATTGTGAAGTTAGACATCGAAAATGGCAGATCAAGCGCATGGGCTGCATGTTTTTTCTTGTTATGAATTGTATCCT
The DNA here is from genome assembly GCA_029959095.1 of Rhinichthys osculus. Classification (NCBI taxonomy): domain Eukaryota; kingdom Metazoa; phylum Chordata; class Actinopteri; order Cypriniformes; family Leuciscidae; genus Rhinichthys; species Rhinichthys osculus. The sequence continues at coordinate 8,247,432 of JARWKJ010000007.1, read as the reverse complement.
ATTTTCCGTTATGACAGTTAACTATGCGCAGTGATATGGAACTGTAATGCGGTCAAACCTGCCTGGAACTACTTTAGCCGTGCGTTTCCCTGAAAATAATTGCACACCTTAGAACGTTCTCAACCAATCAGAATCAAGCATTCAACAGCCCTGTAGTATAAATATATATATATATATATATATATATATATATACAGTAAATAAATATATGGGCCATTCAAAAGAATTGGTTCAAAGCTGGAAACGTCTTGAAAATAACGTATTTTCCCACTTTTTTTTAATGTATGCAAATTGTATAATATCCAAGGTACAATTTTCTGTGCAGTTACTTCTCTCGAAACTTTTGGAATAGTTTTCAACCCCAAATTTGTCAAAGCACAATGATTATATAATTTAATACGAAGAGTTATATTGACCTATTAAGATTTTGTTTACATCTACCTTGTAAATATATTTTATTTGCTATTTTATTAAAAAGTGTTCACAGGTAAATCAATAACAATTACAATTTTAACAATATTTCAAGTGTAATTTCTGAGATTTGTTGTATTTTTAATCTAATCTTTCTTTGTAAAAGGCATAAAGTTAATCATACTGATTTCTTAAGGATTCATTCATTTGAATATACAGTACATTGAACCAAACACCTTCATAACATCTTAGTTGATCATTCTAAATACTTTTGACAAAACATCCCGTATCAAATTACATAATTTTAACTCTCATACTAAAACACTACTAAAATGCTAATGATAGAAACATGACTGTTTCGATAGTGACAATTTGAGAGAGTTCTGAGCCTAGCTTAAAAATGCTAATCAGCACATGGTTACCTAGCACATTTCTGAACAGTTGTACACACATAAAAACTACATTTTATGGAATAACACCCAAAAAAGTTTGCTTAATTGAAGAAAAAGGTTTTTAATACTGACATTCCTTAAAGTTACACACAGATTCAGACTTTTGAACACATGTATCTCAAAATGATGGGCCCTATCTTATGTAGCTATGAAAGAGAGGGACATGGGAATATTTCCTGATCAAAAATGTAGGGGTGTAGTCAAAATCAGTCTCAGCCAATGGACTAAAACATACACTGTTCCGGTAGTGACATGAAAACGCGGGACACATTTTTTTACATAAAGTTTCATGATTTACTAAGAAAATATAAATATTTTTCAAAAAGATATTGTTAAAAACAACAATTGATAAAAATCGCAAAAATTCTTTCAATATAATTTCCATACGTTGAAATTTAGGGGTTAGGGTTCGGGACAGCCACCTCCCAATTGAAAGTACCGAATAAATGATGATTTTATATTAATTAAGCTTACTGATATTTTACATATCATTGTTGGTATCAATAGATAATAGAAGGATCTTAGTAAACATCTAAGATTTTTAAATGTGTTTTTTGGTTGGTATCAATAGATAATAGAAGGATCTTAGTAAACATCTAAGATTTTTAAATGTGTTTTTTGGTTGTGGGACAGAAGTTTGGTCCAGTTCTGTAGAATGGCCCATATATATATATGGGCCATTCTACAGAACTTTTTGTGGCTGTACTTGCTCCCTGCTGGAGGGGCTTCAGTTTCTCACCTTTGCCGAGACTCTCCACAGAACTTCCCAACTCCCTTCAAAAGAGCTGCAGGCTGCCACAACTTAGCTGTCAATTACCAGCAGAAGCTGTCACTTCCAGTAACGCAGAAGGCTACGCTGCATCTCCCATACTGGGTGAGATAACTACCTGGACCCTTATAGATGTAGTGCTGGTTTTCTGGCGCAAGGGTTTGTGAGTTTCTAACCTCAATCATCAAGGCTAATGGAGAACTGCTGAAGTCTGGCCCAGTGCCGCCACATTTCCTGTGCTCCCCTAAATGCTGTGATGTGCTCCGGTAATATGAAGCCCGAGAGATCTAAAATCAGCTATGCTGAACTCTGCGACCCTGTCCGGCATTTACAAACAGATATGGGATGGTAAGGTGCAATCTCATAAAAATGCCTGTATCCGAGTTCTGCCATTAGGCGAAGGTGACTAGGCTATTAAAATCATCGCTTGCATAAAACCCTCTCTAAAACCCTCTTGGAAGAGACATTTCCACTAACGCCATCATGTGGTTTATTTACTGCAGTAAAACTTCCAGCTCTGTAACCCTGAACGCTTTGAGATCAGGCACCTGCATGCACTTACATCTCACCCAGGGCATCTGTACTGGGAATCTGAAAGCTACGGGTCACAGCCAAACCCTCTGCAAACCTCAGCTTTAGCCCTCACGCGGTGAGCAAAAACTGTTGCTGGAGTGTTAATCTGATCCGACGGAGGGTTGTGTGTCAAACTCAGAAGACCTGCCGGCAGGTGAACAGTGGAAGAAGAGATTTACGTTGGCTGCAATTGTTTGACTCGTTACTTCAAAAGACATTTTTTCACATAAAGTTTCACACAAACTTTGTAAAGCCTCACATATGAAAAAATTATATTTTTTTAACTTTTTATTGGACTGTTTATTTGGAAGTTTATTGAACCTTTAGACAAAAAAAAAAGTTGTATATGCATTTTTGTGGAGTATATTTGATCGATCAGATGATGCAATTCTGATAGATCATAAAAATGCATATAAATATAATTTCGCTCTGTATCTTCCAGTAAGTAAGATGATATTAAAATACTTAGTTATATGATCAGATCTCTGTAGTTAGGGTTAAACGTATAATGCAATACAATACAATAATCGAGAGATGTGCAAATAAACATTCCTCAAAAGCCTGTTTGTGCTGTCATTTGATACTTATAACATGTTTTTTTTTTCTAAAAATGTATGGATAATCATGTAAAACTAAGTTGCTTCAGTCCAGTCATTGTTTATCTTGATTTAAGATTGTGTACAACAGGTTTTTCTGCAAAGTTTTGATCAGTTTATAATTTAGAGGCCTTAGAAATGTATGTAAGCCTTAAATTGCATTCAAGGAGCACCAGCAGAGGGAATTTACTCATGCATTGTCCATAAATCTATTTTCTATTAATTTAGTGTGTTAATTTAGTGCATGTAAATAAATAAAAACACTTAATCATGTACCCTAATACAGTGTATTGGTGTACTGTATATCATATATAAAGTCACTTTTTGTTATATCTATTAAATGATTTGCTCATCTGTCACTATAACGTAATGTCTTTTTTATTAATGCATTATATTAATTTTCAGAAATTTTTTGACGTGATTAATTGCGTCTGATTTGATTGGTTAGACAATTGCCATAGCATTTAAGTGATTTGCTTAAAATTTTTCATTGATTGACAGCTCTAGTTGTTACTTAAATTGTTACAATTTAGTGTGTTTTATGAATGAGTGAAAAAAAAATAGAGTTGGAAAAGTAATGAAGAATGAAAGAAAGACATCATTTTCATGTCTCAGATGTGACAGGTAACCTTTAATTGAAGTCTAATTACAATCCCTTCTTCACCACGCTCTGTCTCGCTCTCAGTTTTAATTTAAGTCTGCTTAATTGGCATGACAGAATCTGTACGTTTGCATTGCCAAAGCAATGGCAGCTAGGCTGCGTGCTACATGTCTGCAATGTAAAGTACAAAAACATGTTAGTGCACAATTAAATAAAGTGAAATAGAATCAAATGAGGAAATGCGATTAAATAACAGAATAAAGAAGTAATACGAGATATACAGTTTAGCTACAGATGAGGGAAACATCAAGATCATTCACTCTCTTATATTGCGGCAGACACATATTGTGCTGCTAACACACACCAGTCCTTGAGTTATCCTAATAGGAAGGACCGTTTTTCATTGTTTGATAGTGTTTCAAAGTGTGGTGTATCCACTCCGGATATCTTTGTATTGTGTGCGTTCTGTTATAAAGTGCAGCTCTTGTCTTGATTTTGGACTCGACCTCTGTCCCTGCGGCAGCCATGTTCCCCTGTCTCTGTTGAGAGCTTGTGTCCACTGAGTCTGTGCCTGGTCAAGGTGGCTCTCAGTCAGATGGTCTGCCATGGCTTATTCTCTCTATAGGCCCAAACAGGATTGCATTTTACTTTGTTGTTGTGTTTGAGTTTCCCAATGAGTGATGTGATTGTGTTTCATTTGTGCTGTAATTTGGTTTAATTGAATAAGTTTGTCAGTATTGTTCTGGTTCAGAGCATCAGTGTGATGAGGGCCAGTAGATGCTCTAGACCAGTTGAGAGAAGGGATTGGTTTCTTGGCTCAGCTCTTGGTATTGCACTTATAATGGTATTAGTGAGGGTCACTGAATTTGAGATGATTCCAGAATTTCATTGCGCTTTTGTAATTACTGGATATTTTGCCTAATTCTTCCCGGCATGCATTAGTCGCTGTGAGCCGTATCCTTGTAGGATGTTTCTTTACATAGTTCTGCATGCAGGGTCTCAGTTGGAAGTTTTCCCTCATTTTATGAATTCTTGATTTGGATTTGTCAGTTGTCTCCACACCCCACTGCCATAGAGGGCAATTTGCTCAATCTAATATTTGATACTAATATTTTCAGCTAAATTTTAATTGGGATCTCTTTCTCTGCCTTTCTCTCTCTCTCTCTTTCTCCCTCTGTCTGATCTCTGTCTCTCAGAGTTTCATGACACAGAAGATAACTTGCTTTTAAAAGGTCAGGGCCTCCATTAACTGCAATAAAAATGGAATTAATGCGTGTGTGTGTATGTGTGTGTGTGTGTTTGGTTTCAGGCTTGCTGGTTTTAGCCCAGAGGTAGAGAATTATGAGTGATCTCATATTGGCATCTTTAAAAATACATTATGCTTCATTCAGAATGTCTCTCAGTTAACATGCCAACATTAGTCTTCATAAACAATACTACAATATTACATTTCTCTAATAGAACGCTCCATAATAACAAGCCCACGCACGGCAAAATCATAATCCATAAAAGCCCACGTACGCTGTTTGATCTCTGCCTACAGCACTTTGTGATTCTCCTGTGCTTGCTGCCACTTCTCTCTCTGTCTTATCTGTAGACACTCCGTCTATACCGAGAGCGAGCGACACGCACAGCTGCATCCCTCACAATCCTACAAACACTTTGTAAACAGATTTGTTGATTTATAATGGAAGTGAGCTAGTCGCGACAAAACTAGACTGCTCACGTTATAGTTTTCAAATTATTATTTGATGCAACAATACGTCCCACGTCCCGTAGTTGCGACTATGTCTGACGTTCTCGCTTAAAAGGGAACTAGAGTGCTTCTCAACAAAATGATGGTTATGTTTTTTTTAATCCATGACTAAAGATTTTATTTTTTTTTTCTTATTTTGTCACATCAGCAAATTAATAATTATAATCAGTAGATTCGCCACATCATATGATAACTTAAGTTCATATTTTGAAATTGAATTTGATTGTAGCTAAATATTACTTTGAATCTGTCAGCATTATGCAGCACGTGTAGCAGGAAGTGTAACCCAGCAGTCAGTTGGAAAGCGATGCTGTTATTAAAAAGATATGAAACCATACACAAGGCCAATACAAGGTTTTGTTTCAGCTGAATGAATTCAATCTCAGCGATCTCTGTGCTGTGCTGAATACAGAGTTGAACCCATAGCTCAACACATACAGTGCCAGTCTGATCCATAGAAAGAATCTCAAAATCAGTGATCCAGGTAACCAATGAGGTCTATAATACCTATCTGTAAGCATTCTCATTCATCATTATGGCATTTTCTCGGCTGGCACAGGACTCCCTGGAAGTATGCTTATTAACTGTGTAGTTTGGGCTCTTTTGTTTATTTTGAATAAAATAATAATAATTTGAAGTAAGATATTTTTTTAAATGAAATTAGAACTGCACGATTAATCTCGATTCAAACACCCACGCGATCGACAACGATTCGCCGGTGTCTGTTAAACCTTTGACAGAATCACATTGGAACAATCAAATCTGTGTTTGCGCTGCCGCTGTATAGATAGTTCAGATATAAACACTGATGTCTACGGTAGCGATCAAACTAGAGCAAATCACCTTTTGAAAGTAGCCTAACTTGCTTCTTCAAATAACGATTGTATCGATTAAATTTTCTACACCGCTAGGTGGCGACAAGTGACTGTTAAAAAATGTATTTGTCATTTAATCGTTTATCGAGATTCGTTCAAAAACGCTTATTCATCCATAAATGAAACAAGTTAAGTATTTACGAGTGAGTAATTATATCATTTATTCAAAGCAATGTTTTTTAAATTATTCTTTCAAAATAATTAAACATTTTTAACCCCTTAACTGTCACCGTCCCGCTACCGGGATGCCTAACTTTACTTCACTATATTTCTATTAAATCCTAATCTAATTATGACAAATTATATATCGTTGGAAAGGTCAAAGACTTCTAAATAGATATTCTACCCCTGTTTTGTGTTACAAATTATGTAGGAAGAGTAATTGATGAATTTATGACAAGAGTGCACCTCAAAAAATCTGCATCATAACAGGAGGTCTGACCTTTGTCACAAAAAGTCGATGCACCCACTTTTAATCATTGAAACTTCTGTTTTTATGCTAAAAGTTCCTAATAAAACATATAATCTAGTATTTTTCAATAAAAAATTATAATATAATATTATCCTCTAAAAATTATAATATATATATATATATATATATATTATCCTCTAAAATATAATATTATCTTTTTTATCGCCTTTTTTATTATATTACATATTTTAGTAGTTATCATAAATTAGGTATCATTTGAAAGCTTATAAACTCAGAATTCATCCTGTGAAAACCGTTTTATAATTGAATGTTGCGTTACCATAGAAACGGTACTCTAAATTATTTTATCAGGCTCCTCCCCTTTTAGGCATCATTATATTTCATAATTTATGATCAAAACCTTTTCTAATCTTGACAAAACACATATTGTCAGAAAAGTCTGTTAGACAGCTGCAATTAACTGAACCATGAATTTTGCCAGAAACATGTGAATTACATGTTATTATGTCCTGTTGTCTGTTCAACTAAACATAATCGTGGGAGAATCGTGATCTGTTAAATAAATCTTGATCCTCAATTTATTCAGAATCGTGCAGCTCTATATGAAATGTATTTAGAATGTAAATTGTATGTTTTATTTGAATACAAAATAAATCCAAAAATAAATTTTGTCTTACTGTACCACTTTGGAAGGTGTCGGATCGCCATCGAGAAAGTGAAACCGATGTGGATGTGTGCATTCTGTATGCAATAAAAAGATAACATCATAAAAATAACAGCAAAAACATCTCTAGCAGGCTGCATACTAAAAGAAATGTACAGTTAAACATTTTGTAAATAAAACAAAGAATATTGGAGTATGTTTTACAATTAAAAAAATACTATTTTAGTGTCTCTACATCAAAATGTTATGTTTTTTAATTATCTGTAAAATTTATAGCAATTTGAGTAAAAAAAAGTGATAGCAGGAAGAGTACATATTGAAATATACCCCTATGAATCAGAATTGAATTTATAATTGAATTTGTGATTCTCTACACAGCTTTAGCAGCTTATGCAAATATATTATTTTAAAAGTAATGTTCCCCAGTACTGCCTTTGTGTTTCATAGGTCTTACCAGGTGGTATTGCCATCCTGCGAGCAGAGATGGCATGTGCCACCCAGTTGGGGGAAGTGGCACTTTGCCACTGCCAGCCGTGCCATGTTCACTGGAGAATGTTTGAGATGGCGTGTGTGTATGCGGTCCACGGTCCATTAACAGAAGGACTGATTTGACACCAGCCCCGTCCCCCTGTTTGTGTGATCGTGTGTGTGTGTGTAAGACAGGCAACTCCCTTCAGTAGGACAGATTGCTTTGCTGGTCTATGGTGGTGACACCTGCCTACTGCCAAAACAGTCCCACTGCTCACTGAGGACCTGCTGAGAGCCGTGTCTGTCTGCCTTGGCAGCCGCTCCTATTGGCTGCCTGCCACAAGCCCCTCCCACTTTCCACACCATCTTGAGGTGCTAGAAGTGGGGAGGGACTTCCCATAATCCCCATTTGACTGACAGCGGGAGTGGGCCGCCCCCCTGAGGGGGTTTCACTGCCGGGGCGAAGAGTAGCCAGATCAACATGTAAAGCTCTTCAGAATAGCACTACCATATTATGCTTACTAATTTTGAAGTATGAGCAAATCAAGAGCAACTGGTTTTTAACAATGATCTCATTTTCATTATTGGTCAGAATGCCAACAGTTAAGAATTGATTTGAATACTCAAAATTAGGTGCAAAATAAAATAACAGAATAGTTTCAAGTGATTAAACACTTTCAAAAAAAATAATACAAAATAATTATAAAATGTAAATAGAGTAGAAAGTAGAATTAAACTGATTTTCATATTTTAAGAATAAAATATTATGAATCGTTTTTAAATCATATTGTTATTAATGAACATTTTGCTTAATCAAAGCATGTAACTTGATCAAATCATACAACAATTTGGCATGCTATAGTACAATATAATCGCTTGCATACTGTTTCCCATAGTGTTTTTGAATGTCCAGGGGAAGCATACCGTGTTCTAGGAGCAGTGTGCAATAAGTAGTATGCTAGTATTTGATTCTGAACATATTCACATGGTAAATTTAGCAGTTTCTTTCAGATGAATTTGTTTGGCCACAATCAAAGGCATCCTTGATAAGACGTGAGAGTCTTTAAGAAATCACAAAACAGAATCGGAGATCGTTTGTTCTGCTCATTATGAAGAGCTGTCGGTTATTTATTTATTTTTAAATCGTGTTAATTTGTGTCACTCAGCACTGCGGTTTGTTAATCTCCAGAACAGCAGTGTTTCTGACAGGTTTTAAGGCAGATTGTGATCTGTCGCAAAGCATTTAAAGGGTTAATAAACCGCCAGAGGTAATGGGGTATGCAAATTAAGGTGGAAACACTATTTTGAGTAACGGTTTCTGCTTTTAAAGTGCCCTTATTATGTTGTTTTAAAGGCTCCCATTTTAGATCTGAAGGTCTCCTACAGTCGGTTTACATGCATCCAAGGTCTAAAAACATTTTATCTTTCTCACAATATACATTGCAGGTTCATCTCTTCTTCTTCATCTCAGTTTCTGAAACTATTCAATCAAGGATTTGGTCTCTCTAAACCCCTGCTTTCCGAGAGCCTACTCTGCTCTGATTGGTCAGATGACCCAGTCTGTTGTGATTTGGTCTACCGCTTTCAGGCAGATCAGAATCAGTTCTTTATTTTTTTGAAGACAATACCTCCATTTATCGTGCACTTTGATATTCAATACTTTGCAGAACTTTAACACACTACATGAAAGGTAATCTTCGAAAAAGAATAATAGGGGCTAGTTCACCCACAAAATCTTGTAATTCAGCAAATATTGATTGAAATTTCAGTCTGTTCCTAACACAAATTTGTCATTTGACTTCAGAATACTCACAAGCTTAATATAATATATAGTATTATAATATAATACTTCTATTGTGCACTAGTCACTTCTTTTATAGTCATGTTTTATGAGTTGACAGCATCCATCCCTTTTTACTTTCATTGTATGGAACAGTTTAGAATAAATAATCATTCAACAAAAAGAAAGTAAGTCATACAGGTTTGGAATGACTTGAGGTTGAGTAAATAATGACAACATTCCTTTAAAAAAGGATGTGTCACACACGCACACACACACACACACACAATTGTTCTTTAGATGGCCTAAATGACACTAGCTGTTCTTATTTATTGATGGCCCAGTGGTGAGGTCATGATGGTGTTTGTGAGTGTCCTTCATTATTTATACAGTATGTCAACGCTCTAGTGCACTTCATGTGTGTTTTATGGCTAGGATGATGTCAGGTGCAGACTCTTTTCATTTCTGCTCATTCACCACCGTGAGGATGACACATATTTAGACATACCGTCTTGTTTGGTAAATTACTGACAACACACCAAAACCTCCTGCCCCTTCACATGTCACTCATACACGATATGAACCTCAATTATTAATATCACTGTTATTTTTCCCCCTGATTATTGTTATTATGTTGCAGTTGTTAAGAAACAGATTTCGCCTTCGGCCATCACAGTGGGGCTTTTCGTGTGTAGCGTGGGCTTTCAGCGTCGTGCTGCTGTGAATTTTGATGAGACCTTGAAAACTAAATTGAATGTTGCAGCAAGTCTTGCTTTTCTGCATCTGAGAGTCTTTACTAAATCGGTCTCCTTTTTCTCACTCCCGAAATTCTGTTTCATTTTTGCACTTTTTTTGCTTTCGCCCACAACACAAACACAGAACAAAGTAAAAAGAAACTGACAAAACAGACACAGAAAAAAATGTGACATATAGATCATAACAGTATTCGGGAAGCTAATGGAGGGACTACCAAAAAAGGTTTATTTATTTATTCCGTAAGGATGCTTTAAATTGATCAAAAGCAACAGTAAAGATGTTTATTAAGTGACAACATATTTTTATTATGTTATTTATTATATTTTTATTATATTTAGGAAAAAGGCTAAGTTCACATACACGTTTCTTTGAAAATTTCAACCGCTATCTGTCAATCTTACATACTGCACCTTTAAGCAGCACAACTGTTTACAACATTGATAATAATAAGAAATGCTTCTTCAGCAGCAAACCAGCATATTAGAATGATTTCTTGAAAAATCATGTGACACTGAAGACTTGCTGAATGTTGCTGAAAATTCAGCTTTGCATCACAGAAATAAATTACATTTGAAAATATATTAAAAAAGAAAATTGTATAATAATATAATACAATATTACTGTTTTTACTTAATTTTTTTTTATCACATAAATGCAGCCTTGGTAAGAAAACAGTGTCACTGAAGTTTAAGTATAAGTTCAGTGTTGATTCATCTCTGTTGTAAAAATTACAATGATTGATTGAACTGTTGATTAAAAAAAGTTAATATTTTTACAATGTTTTTTATGATTTTTTATAACAAAATTAAGTCAATTTTCAATAATAATTTGGGATGATTATGGGTGATAACTGTGTTTAAACCAGTGCCGTTGCTTGCCAGTGGATTATACTGTATATTTTAGACTTTGAACAGATGCACACACTGAGGTGACGCATTACATCATCAATATCAGAGTATAAATCTTATTTGTTGCATTTTATAACCGTCTATAGTTGAAATGAACCAGTCTAATTTAATTTTCACACACAAGATTTCATCCTGGTTTACTATTATCGGTTCAGTGTCTTATATCATGGCACATTTTGATTTGAGCTGACTGATGAGTGCAAACGAAAATCCAATGAAACCGCATCAGTAGACATTAACTGACAGGTGAATGAGCTTCTATGTCCTGTGAAAAGTAGTGCTGCAAGTTTTCTTTCTTTTATTGAGCTTTTTCCATATTTCTCAAATTACTCTTTGCCTTTCATCTCTTCCAAATTAACAGGAAGCTTTCTGGTTTCTTATTTTTTTGAAGTATAAAGGAGGCTGGTTTTTAAGGTTAACATGAAACACTGTTTACAACACATTTCACTTCCATAACGTGATTGTATTCTCAAATGAATTGAGGTATTCAACGTGAAACAATGTAGGAAAGGATTAGATTTGTTTCAATCAGAAATTGATTGGATCTTAAATGGTCAATTTCGAGGTCATGTTGACTTGAAAGCTGCTGTGGAAAAATGTATACATTGCTAACCGCACTATATATTTAACTTGCATTGTAGCCTACGATTCAATTGGTGTCATCATCGTACAGTCTACATACATGGCGTACCCAAGTTTATTAGATCCACGTCGTACAGTGTGATTTGAATTGATCTTATGAGATTCCCCAAATCGCAGAGTTTGTAGCAGGCATAATGCTGGGGGTTGGGACTAGATATGTATATGATAGACATATACTTCAAAAGACAACCAGACACTTCTGGTTGTGAAACCGCCGAGATTGAAATTCCTGAAGAAATGCGATAACCTTTCACAGGTGAGAATTTGTTGGCTTGTGTTTTAATATGTATGAACTCAATATTACAGGTTTTTATACTATGGCAACTTTTTTAATGACGTGTTAGCTAATGCCTTCGCCGTGTTGTATTGTGTTAGATTAGCAAAATCATCTGCTGAAGTCTATTGCAGATATAGATAATCATACATGCGTCTAAATTTGGTTGCAGACAATTTACTCTCGAATTTTTTGCTTCGACTGTTCCAATATGGTGGATGGCTTGCGTATTGCGGACCATAGAAACAGCCACTAATGAGGCATCTATGTGTGTGTGTGTATGTATATATATATATATATATATATATATATATACAGTATATATATATTAGTCCTGACCCCCACTAGGGGTCGCTAAAGGTTTACCAGGGGTCGCCAAGCTCACTCTAGTCTGAGGGTTACAAGTAGGGATGAAACGGTTAGTAGTTTGATACAATTCCTTTTGAATGTTAAAATAGGGGACTCCTGGTCCACTGCTCTAATGTGATAAAGACAGTTATGATAACAGGATGAATTATTTGGCCAATTATAGTCTACCTCTTTCTCTCTCTACACACTTACACACACTTTCTCTTGGTGAGGTGTTGATGGAGTTTAGAAAGTGAAATCTCATCACTTTTCACTCACACACATTACTGTCTCGTCTGCTCCTAAATGTCCTTTTTTTGATGGAATCAGTGCTCGACTGCGGCTGTTCAAAGAGCCTCATTTTATTAAACTCCCGTTCAAAAAAGGAAAGTGTTATTGCTTAGAGCCATAGGTTCCATTTTTATAGCTCACAAGCCTAAATTGAGAGCTCAGTTTTCGTTTCTTTTAGGTATCAATGTCATTTTAGATGTTTCTCCTATAATAATTTTGGAGAACTGAGTACGTGTACAGAGCTATACAGTTTAAATAATGTAGATAAAATGTCATTTGGACTTTGATGATAATAATTTGAGCTTATATTGAGATCTCTGACTGTCATTGCAGACCGTCTGAGTACAGTTTGTGACATTGTTTAGATCTCTTCTAAAACTCTAAAAGAGACAAATATGCAATTTTTAGGGTATTTTTTCTAAAGGGAAACATCTGATAAGTGATGGACTTAAGCAAAGGTCTCCATTTGGTCTCATTGCTATCTGGGAGAAACAAATGTGTGAAATCTGTTTGAAAAACGCGTACATCTCTCTCTGTCTTCTCTCAGGAGCTGTCTGAGGTGAACTCCACACAGGTGAGGAGTCAGACGAATACGGCTCGTGTGGATGGACTACGGCCGGGCACCATGTATGTGATGCAAGTTCGAGCCAGGACTGTTGCTGGTTTCGGAAAATACAGCAGCAAAATGTGCTTCCAAAGCCTCACAGATGGTACGAACCCCCACGCCTGTGTGTGTGTGTGTGTGGAGGCGCTCTTTGGATCTGGGTGATTTCATTCCTTGAGCAGATTTTTATTTTAGAGTTGTGTCGAAAGAAACGCTCCACTATTCTATTTTTTTATGCTCAGTATATTTTTGTATGATCTTCACTAGCCCCTTTCACACTTAGATTCCGGAAAATACACTGATAATGTGTCTTGGGATTTGTCCCGGGTTCATTTGATTTAGGTTCATTCACGCTGCCAGTGATTTTCTGGAATCTGTGCGTGCGTTCACACACACATCCCGTAAAGATCCCGTAAAGACACGTGACATCAGGATGTGACGTGTAATGTTTTAAGTTTGCTTATGATCTGCAAAACCATGCTTGTACATTTTATTTCCTGATTCGATCATAAACTAGTGCATCGTCCGTCCGTCTATCCGTCTGTCTGTCTATCTATCTATCTATCTATCTATCTATCTATCTATCTATCTATCTATCTATCTATCTATCTATCTATCTATCTATCTATCTATCTATCTATCTATCTATCTATCTATCTATCTATCTGTCTGTCTGTCTGTCTGTCTGTCTGTCTGTCTGTCTGTCTGTCTCTATCATGCTTTGTGTCTTATTGGTTCATCCCAGCAAACTTTCTCATTCTTTCTAACAGTCTTCTCTTCACTCTCTTTCTCTCTGTTTTTTTACTCTCTCGCTCTCTCAGTGGAAGTGAGTGGATGTGTTTATTGTGTCTTAGGGCTCATTTCATTTATTAGTTCTGAAAACACACACACACACACACAAAGGAAAAATTCAGTTTGTTTCATTTGGGGTGCATTTTTTTCCAAGTCCAGTCTTTTTCTGTTTTGTTGATGTTCTTTGGAAATTTAGGCCATTTCAAATTTTAAAATGAACAACAAGAAACATAAAGTCTCTCTCTCTCTCTCTCTCTCTCTCTCTCTCTCTCTCTCTCTCTCTCTCTCTCTCTCTCTCTCTCTCTCTCTCTCTCTCTCTCTCTCTCTCTCTCTCTCTCTCTCTCTCTCTCTCTCTCTCTCTCGGGTTTGATTAATGGCGTTGTATCTGTAGTCTAGCATATCCTGCCTGATGACTGTGCCAGGGACAAACAGACACACACACACACACACACACACACACACACTGTGGATGCCAAGGGGGACTGGACTCTACAGGACAGAAAGACATCCGCCAGGCAGCTGGCTAGTTCCTGGAGCCACACACACACACACACAGTTTACCTGTCCAGCTCACTTGCACATCCATTTTTTAAGCTTCATCTTTTACACCCTCCTTGTCTTTGCTGTCACATTGGTGTAAATATAACTGAACTGCACTGGCAATCTGGGACACACACACAAAGAGACACAGGTCTAATGTGTGAACATGGCCCTGTTGTTAGACAATGTGATACTCTTACTTGACTATAATTTATGCACTTGGGCTTTACACCTGCAATCATGCATTTTAAAGACACCTTTATCCAAACTCACTTACATTGCATTCAATGTATTAAACCTGTGACCTTGGCATTGCTTCAGCAGCACCATATTTTACTGTTTGAGCTACAGGATATGCAGGATACACACAACACACATGCAACAAACACACAATGAACATAAGCACACAAATCATTCATTCAGTCAAGACAACAAACTTGCAAATCAGCATTTAAAATACACACTCAAAACATGCATGGCTTATTTGCATGTTTGTTGCGTGCGTGTGTGTGTGTGCATGATTTGTATATGTGGTTTTAATTGTTGATTTGTATGTTTATGTTTTGCATATTGCATGTGTGATTTGACTTTGATTTGTGTTTCAGTTGTTGTGTGCAATCTGTGCATGTACTGCAAGTTTTGTTGTGTTTGTTGCACGTGTTTGTGTATGTGATTGGCTTAATTGTGTTTGTTGCATGCATGCTTTGCATGTTTGTTGCATGCGTGTGTGTATTCTGATTTGAATGGTTGAATAGTTTGTGTGTTTATGTGTCATTTGCTGCATGCATGTGTTGGTTTTGTGTATTTGCAACACCTCAGTTTCAAACACCTGAAACTGGAACACAAAATATGCCAATCACACCAGCATGCAATACACATGCATAAGTTGGCAACTAAATTACCTATGTCAGTATACATAAACAGACATCTACTCTAAAAACAGACAGACTCACACATATACATACTGTTCATCACACAGTGCAGACAAATAGTATTTACACACTTAAACAAATTAAGTCAATATACAGATAGACAACGGTGATGTCACACTGATGAAGACAAAACTTCCTGTGCGTGTGTGGAGGCGTCTCCGTGCCGTCATACTCACTAAAGTAATTAGTGCCCGCGTTCGCTCCTCGCCAGCTAACGGGTACATCCACTGGCATTCTGCCATGGCACGACATTCGTTACGACAATTAGCACCAATCACAGGGGAGAGAAGTCCACCTCACGCACACACACCTTCTCCAGAATCACAACACATGCTCTCCCCGGAGTCTCTCGCTCTCTCGTTTTGACAGCCAGGTGTAATGACGAAGAAATGATTGTGTTAAATGAGGTGTGTTTAAGCCCAGTGCTCACAGAGACTGCTCTACTTCCTGTTGGCCATTATGGATTTAGCCAGCACGCTAAGAACGACCATCAGTGCGATTGTTAAAATATAGTATGCTATGACACACATAGTTACACAGTCACACATATGCAATGTTTCAATACACCCTCGTTCAAAGAAAAAATATTTTGGAAGGTCACATGCCGTTCAAAAGAGAAGGTCAGTAAGATTGTTTTAATGTTTTTGAAAGAAGTCTCTGTTCACCAAGGCTTCATTTATTTGATCAGAAAAACAGTAAAAACAGTAATATTGTGAAATATAGTCCCTGTTTACACCTGGTATTAAGATGCGTTTTGGGTTCACAAGTAGAGGAGGGAGACACATTCCAGTTTACACCTGGTATTTTAGTCTCTTTTGTCCTGTTTCAAACACTTCTGTCCTGATTTCTTTGAGGGGAGGGTCTATGGGCAGGTAAAGGTTTTTTCAAATCTTTCAATCTAATGGACAAAATATGCTTGCGTTCCCTGTAATGTTTACACATTAGGTCAGTTGGCGGAGAGTAGACAGTCTTTTGTTGCTGTTCAAACGCATTTGAACACATGAGTGTTTACCCTACGAAAGCAATCTGGTCAAATGCGTTTCCGACTACCCCTGGAAGTGGTCAAAAGTAGACAAGCTCAAAATATTTTAGACCCCGTTTACTTAGCTTAGACCAGGTTTACTTAAAAACCTGTATTTATCGTCATCCACTTGTGATTGGATCGTCCAAAACGCATCTTAATACCAGGTGTAAACAGGGATATAGTTCCATTTTAAAATAAGCATTTTCTGTTTTAATAGATGTTTTATTTATTCCTCTGATGGCAAAGCTGAATTTCCAGCATCATTACTCCAGTCTTCACATGATCCATCAGAAATCATTATAATATGCTGATTTGCTGCTCAAGAAACATTTCTTATTATTAACGGTTTAAAGATCAGTTGTTTGAAATGTATCCCCAAACTTTTGAACGGTAATGTGCAAAATGCAACTCGTACATAGCAAGTTTACGTACAATGCAATGAAATTCATAAGTAACCACTGTTTTTTTTGTTTTTTTCATGTAGCTAGCAGCTTTTTCACGAGATTAGATCTCTGTCGCACACATACTGACAAATCATGATGTATATCAGTCCCCCCCCCCCCCAGCTTTCCTTTCTTATTCTATCTGATATTATCTTTCTCTCTGTACCTTTTTATGTTTACATAGCTTCATGTAGCTAGCCACATTTTGTTTGTTTGTACTGTAGCTAACTATTAGTTAGCATGACTGCAATTTAGCTACGTAAAATCATGAGAAGCTTGTAGTTTAGCAAGCTACGGCGTCAAAGAAGCTTCTCCAAACCACACAGATGTTTCATGTGCGAGCTGGTCGAGGGTTTGGCTGTATTTGAACATCGAGAAAGGACATCCCATCCTCTTCTTTGTCGTTTTTAGACTGTGACGGTGGGATTTGCTGTGCTGATGGGCCGCACACTTCACTCACACATAGTTCACTGGTCACTGTCATTCAGCTGTGCACCTTAAGTGTTTTTCCTTCCCTCTATTCATTCCATCTATCCTTTTCCATCACTCATTCTCAGTTGACATCTGTCAGCAATCGGCATTAGTATTACCTGACCGCTGTGTTTCAGCACTTCCTTTTGTATCATTGTATCACTCTATTATCCCTCTCTCCCTTCTCCTCTATTTCTTTCAAAGCTCACACCTCCTCACAATTCTTCATTCTCCTATTCTTCCCTTTTTCCATACGACTTTGTGCCGCCTCCCCCTCTCTTTCATTCTCCTATTCATGCAGTCCATGAAACGCTTCCCTGAATAGGTTCTCTTGAAATGTTTTGTTTACGTTCTTTCATCCCCTGTTTCATCTCTATAGGCAGTGGCCATTTCAGTTATTTCTGTAGCCTAATGCATCCTGTCTCTCTCTGTCTAGACGACTATAAATCAGAGCTGAGGGAGCAGTTGCCGCTGATTGCGGGCTCAGCCGCGGCTGGAGTGGTCTTCATCGTGTCTCTGGTGGCCATATCTATAGTCTGTAGCAGGTGAGTTCGCCATTATGGAGCCAGACATGTGGCTGCTGCATGTGCACGCAAGGAGAGAAAGACACGAGCGAGTTCAGACTAGATAAATGTGTTCCCGTTTCATCCTTTTACTTAAAATGTATGTAAAAATACATATACAAAAATGATACAAAAAAGAGTCATAAACAGTATATATATATATACTGTATCATTTGCTTGTAATATAATTAATAAAATGTTATTAACACTGTAAATATTTAACACCATAGTATTGATTGCACGTGACGATGTGGGGAAACAATTTATATTGTGGCCACATTTTACTAATTTGTTCCATTGATTTACTAAATTGTGGCCAGGTTGTCATAATTTTCTCCCTTCTTTATGTTAAATCAGATCTAAGGAACGAATTAGTGGCCACGATTTACTAAAACGAGGGAACAAATGAATCGTGGGAACTAATTCTTAATTCGTAGCCACAATTTAACTAAAACAAGTGAACGAATTAGTTAATCATGGCCACAATTTACTAAAACGAGGGAATGAATTCCTAATTTGTGGGAACGAATTGTTCACTCATGGCCACGATATATACATATTTACTCTGGGCTCCGGACCAGTGATCTGTTAGTGTCATTCCATGTTTCAAATCCCATTGGTTAGAGTCAGTCTCAGGACTGGCACTAGCTCTCCTCAGAGCACAAGCATCACCTCATGCTGATAAATTGGTCTTTATATAAGTTGGTTCTTTGCTGTAGGGGAACGTTAATGATGAGTGAGGTGATGCAATTCCTGTAAATAGTAATCAATTCATGCTTTTAATCCATAAATAAAAGGAATTGTATCAAAAAAAGCCTCTGCAAACCACCAGACACAACGATATCCAAACGAAACTGACTAAACGTTTTGACTTCAGGCTTTACTTTTGGTCAAACAGAAATTTAGATCATAAAGCTTTTGAAAGGCCTTTTCTGTGCCTAACTATTATTGTGGTACTAATATTGAATAATATGGAACCCTGAATGACACACAAAGGCAAAGCCAACTGCGATTGGTCACTTGACATGGCGTGACATGTCAATCAAGCGGTCTCTTCCTGACTTGAGTAGGTGGCTCTTTGCCAGAATAAACTGCCATTTGGCCCGAATGTACTTCCTTTTTGTATCGTTGATAACACCAGACCACCAAAACAACTATTCTCAAAGAACGTCTGTGACCTAAAAAATTCCTCTGCCCCACTTAAAACTGCGAATAAATGTTAGACGCTTATAATGTGACACAATAGGGGCTTTCGCACCGGGTTGTTCTAGGAACTTATTTCTAGGAACTAGCCACCAGGGTGGTTCCCTGAAAACTAATGGTTCCCTTAGGAACATTTTCCTGGTTGCATTTGCACCGCCAGTAGGAACTCTGAAGTGACGTAAGCCGCGCTCGTTGTTGTGACTTTTATTTTGACGGCTCGGCTGACCTTTATTTTGACAGCGCTGAGAACGCCAGACCACACAGTGCTGGCATCCTCCGTGTTCATTAGTTTACGATCTGTCTAACAGTCCTGACTAATACGTTATTAGATATAACTGTTATACATAGAAAGTAGACAGTATATGAAATGTTATTAGCGTATGCCGTGTGGTTGATGTCCAGTGTTGCTAGCTGAGCAGAAATACATAAACATGTTTCGCTTGGTCCCCTCAAAGTTGCGTTGGTTTTTCTCCTTAGCGTAAAGTTTAAGAGGCCCATCTATCACTGTTATCCATGTTTGTAGAGTTAGTTTCTGGAGTAAATATATAGGCTATAATCTGTGTTTACACAACTTTAAAAAAAATGGCGGGTGCTGGTGTTACGCTTGCGTTCGGCCAATCAGCATATACTAACGCCACGGATAGTTCCTATAGTGCTGGTTTAGACCCTACTCTGAAGTAAAACTAATATTGTTACTAATTCCTGCAGTGTGAACACGCCAAAATCCGGGTACTTTCGCCGATAGCTCCAGGAACTATGAAAAGGTTCCTCCGTTGCGAAAGCCCCTATAAGGCTAACAAGACACTTGTTTCAGCCAGCCGAGCAAATCCAGATTCATTTATTAACTATATGTTTTAATTGTATTTTCTCTCCCCCTTTTTCTCTTAGGAAACGAGCTTACAATAAAGAGGCTGTGTACAGTGACAAACTCCAACACTACAGCACTGGCAGAGGTGAGCAAATCACTGTTAATACTGACGGACATCTTTGTTTTATGCTCAGCTCCGCCCCTTCCTCTGGGGCAAACCCGACCTGAATGGGGTTTTGAATATGAGCGAAAGCAAACAGAGAGGAAAACAGAAGGATAGAGATGTGAGGTTACAGGAAATGCCGGGGGATGCGGTGAAATGGAGGAAAGGAACGAGGGATCGCTCCAGGCATGTGCACTTTTTAGAAGCTGACATTAAAAAGCTTTTCCTACCTGTATACATCCCATAGCCCTGCAAGAAGCTTCAGGCTCATTAGGAACTGAGAACTCTCTCTCCCTTTCTCTCGGCCTCCTTGTAAGCAACCTCTCCGAGGATTCGGTGGGCGATCTGCGAAACCAAATTTAATTAACATAAGTGCAGACAAAAAAGTAAACAAATGATGTGACAGCCAGACTTGCACATCAAACAGACAATTTAGAAAGAGGAATAAAGAACAGAGGACCGAGACTGTGAGAACATGATCTCGTTGTGAGGAGAAATATTCAGATAATTACTGTATCAAAATTTATTCAGTTTTGAATGTCAATGCATATGAGCTAAAAACTAAGAGAAAGACTTTTGACTATGAATATAATTGGCCAAAATGTCACAGACATCCTTGGGTTTTCTAACATTAGCATTATTAAAACTTATTTAAGGTGCTGGAATACAGAAGTGAACTTCATCAGTACTTTCAAACTTAATCCAGCAGGACATTTATGAATTACTCCAGCACCAAGGACAGACTGACTTTTGCAAAAATGGAACCACAGTTTCTACACAAAAAAAAGTAAATAATTGCTACAGTTATTGTTAGTACTGCAAAATCATAATATATACTATTTAAAGAAGGAGTGTTATTTATGTATTCATTTATTGACAATGGTAGTTGTTTTATTGTAGTATTAATGACTATGGTGTTTGGGTAAAAAAATGGTTATCATACTGCAATTTTTTGATTTAACTTTTTTTTTTTTATATTTGATGATATACAATTATTAATAATGTCTATTAATAATGTCTATTAAAATGAGGGACAGTGACCCCATATTCATTTAATACTTCATTAACGAACTGTTTTAGTAACCACTTTTACATTTTTTTATTTAGAGGACACTTCACACTTCAAATTGCAAGCATATCACATTTCCCCATATACTGAAGTTGAATTTGGACTGGAAATTAAGGACAGCGACCTCATATCCATTAATTACTCTGAGCTATTTGGACTAATAACCATTTATTGTTTCTAATGAAGGATATTAGCAACGCCTGCTGTTTTGATGTTTTAAATTTTTTGAGGTCATTTAAGCAGAGGTGTATATATTGTATTTCAAGAACAGCCACATCTAAAAATACATCCGTCCGTCTGTCTGTCTGTCCGTCCGTCTGTCTGTCTGTCTGTCCGTCCGTCCGTCCGTCTGTCTGTCTGTCTGTCCGTCTGTCTGTCTGTCTGTCTGTCTATCTATCATTTTGTCTTTCATTTAGTCATTCTAAGATTCTATCTGATGTTCTATCAGTCTATCTATCCATTGTTCTATCTATCTGTCTATTGTTCTATCATTCAATTCTATTGTTCTGTCAGGACCACTATCGTCAAATATGATTGACAGTTAGCATACAGTTTGGATTGGCGGTATGGTTCTGTTCTGGGCTAGAACTCTCTGCGCATCCGTGCAGCCTAGCATGGATAAGAGCAGAGAGAGCAGCAATAACCTCCCTTAGGGTGAACAGAACAGAACCAACATGAATGTATTGCATACAGATTTTAATGTACAACATAATTCGAGAATTTAGTCTGATCCAAAGAGGAATCAGAATACCAAATCCTGACTGGGAGAGGAGGAGCTGGGGATGGAGGAGGGTAATTCGCTCCTGAGGAACACAATAGCTGCTGATAATACTGAAGGAGCTTGTATATGGATGCTGTGATACTAGGCGTCGTATTGCTGTAGGTAGACGTGGATCAGCTGATGCGAGCTTGACAAACGTGACCTGCCAGAACTCTTTTGTTCTTTCTATTGTCTTCCAGTCTTTTTGTATTGTTTCATCCATCCATGCGCATATATCGGATAGATAAAAACAGCCTAATTAACAATACAGTGTTACTGTAGCACAAAACATTTTTTTTGTTATAATCCTTTCTTCCATGTATTTGCTGCAGTACTGTGCACAGGCAACTATAGGAGTCCGTGTGAAATTGTATGCTCTATGTTGTGTCACAGCTATTTCTGTACCTTTATTTTGCTGAGTCACAACCAGTGCTGTTGTCAAGCTGGAACCAGATAACAAATGAAACGCCCACCTCTCTCCACCAATATCTCTCTCTCTATATATATATAAATATATATATATATAATGAGCACCCTAAGGATCTGAATGAAGAAAATTGCTGTGAATGAAGAAAAATGAATGCTGCACACAAAATGGAAATATGGTTGTGTGTAAAATATTGATTTAAAACTTAATAGAACCTTGCAATAGTGAGGCACCCATAATGTGGCAGAGTCATAATGGAGTACGCTTCATAACGCATGGCTTTTTAATACCAGAGAGATAGAGAAAAATCATCTTTCACCTGAGAGATCAGCGAGATGCAACTAATCTGATCTAAATAATGCTTACACTGTGTCAGACGCTCCGCATAAGAGCACAAATGGGCTGATATTCTCAAAGCTTCTTAACCTGAGACAGATCCTTTTATGTATCAGGACGCATCAGAGACGGCTGTTCTTTCAAAGCTCAGAAACAATGCGATTACACAGTCCAGGGGTCAGGCGTTTGCAGTGTGCAGGAAGTGTATTAAGACGATCCTATTCACAAACCAAGATTAACAACGCTAGATGGGAAAGACTACAGTAACTCATGATCAGAATTCGGATGTTCTACATCCGCCATGTTGTTACTGTCACATGATCTAACAGCGTCAGTTGCGTTGCTTCACTTCCATTCAAAAAATCCTCTCCCGTGGCCTCATGGGACAGTAATGTGTCCATCAAATGCTCACTTCAGAAACTTTACAGAAGTAGCAAGTCATCCGGGTACTTTTCACCTACTGTTTTTTGAATGTTTTGTATTTGGACATACTATTCTGTTGGCGTACTGTTTTTCGCATACTATACAGTAGGGAAGTATTCGATTTTGGATGCTGTGCAAGTGTCTGTCCTCAGGGGCTTGGCCAGAAGTTTCTGTTCTATCTCACAGGGTTTTTAGTGTCCAGGTAGAAGTGATGCATTCTGGTCTCTCTCTCTCTTAATTCTCGATCTCTCTTGTGGGACTGGGGTTCAGTGAAGTGGCAGAGCAGTTGGCGTTCCAGGCACGCATGGATCAAGTGGCTATGAAATATTAACATATATATTTTTATTTCCCTTTCTCAGCCATAAGAAACGAGTGGAGCTGTTACGATGCATTACTCCAGAGGACGAGGGGAGATAAACTGTTTGCTATTTGAGTTATTGATGAACGAAAGCCGCATTTCTAAAATTAAAGCACTCTGTAGGTTTGTGCACGTTGTGTGTTTGAAATGAATAATTCAACAGACCTTCATGACATTTTTCAGCTTAAAGAGTTCATATCATACATTCCTTTCATCAGTTTTTCCCCCTGATGTCCACTTAAAATGTTAGTAAAGCTTTAGAAATGACTAGGGACCTTGTTAAAATAAACTTCGAATTTTTGCTTCTAACTGCAGGATCCTTCAGAAGGATCTGCAGAGCGACAGGTGCTGCACACACTGAAGAACAGCACAACATTTGAAAGACAAATGTTAGTTTTGTGGTGTTATGGAATAAGAGCATATATTCTGCTTCCTTATGCATGCTAATAAGCAACTAGTTAATAGTGAGAATTGGACTCTAAAATAAAGTGTTACCTAACGTCTGATGTCAAAAGATCTCCGAATGAGCCTTTATTTACAGCATACATTTTTTTCTAATTGCAGCATAAATGTTTCTATTTCTCAGCATAAATTATTAGTTTTTTATTTTTCTGGAAAGTATGGCTATTAATCACATCCAAAATAAAAATGTGTTTAAATAACATATGTGTGTGTACTGTGTATAATTATTTTGTATATATAAATACACACACATGCATGTATATATTTAAGATATTTATAAATAAAATATTTATATTTACAGTATCTCACAAAAGTGAGTACACCCCTCACATTTCAGAAAACATTTTAGAGTATATCTTCTCAAGGGACAAACAATACTATAGACATGAAACTTGGATATATTTTAGAGTAGTAAATGTGTATAGCAGTATATATTTACTGTCCTGTGAAAATAACTCAACATAAAAGTGAGTACACCCTAAGTGATAATAGCTGTACGTCGTTTAACCATGCAAAGCCACATGTCCTATTTATCATGTTCATGTTTTTGTCTGCTTGACAGGACCATTCAAATTGTTGTATCTTGTATTAGAGCAGTTAAAATTTGTGCTTTGAGTACAATTCTCTCATACTGACCACTGGATGTTCAACATGGAAAAGATCTCTCTATAGATTTGAGAATTAGAATTGTTGCTCTCCACAAAGATGGCCTAGGCTATAAGAAGATTGGTAACACTCTGAAACTGAGTTACAGTACAGGCCAGGGTCATACAGAGGTTTTCAAGGCGGGTTCTACTCGTAACAGGCCTTGCAAGGGTCAATCAAAGAAGTTGAGACCACACGCCACACACTGCAACAAGTCGGTTTGCATGGCCGTCGTCCCAGAAGGAAGCCTCTTCTTACGCTGGCTCACAAGAAAGCCCACAAACAGTTTGCTGAAAGCAACCTGTCCAAGAGCATGCATTACTGGAACCATGTCCTGTGGTCTGATGAGCCTAAGATAACCTTGTTTGGCTCAGATGGTGTCCAGCATGTGTGGAGATGCCCTGGTGAGGAGTACCAAGAACATTGTGTCTTGCTTACAGTCGAGCATGGTGGTGGTAGCATCATGGTCTGGGGCTGCATGAGTGCTGCTGGTACTGGGGAGCTGCGCTTCATTGGGGAAAACATGGATTCCAACATGTACTGTGAGATTCTGAAGCAGAACATGATGCCCTCCCTTCAGAAACTGTGCCGAACGGCATGATAACGACCCCAAACACACCGCCAAGATGACACTGCCTTGCTGAGGAAGCTGAAGGTGAAGGTGATGGAGTGACCAAGTATTTCTCCAGACCTGAACCCTATTGAGCACCTGTGGGGCGTCCTCAAGCGGAAGGAGAAGCGTCATGTGTCTAACATCCAGCAGCTCTGTGATGTCATTATGGAGGAGTGGAAGAGGATCCCAGCAACAACCTGTGCAGCTCTGGTGAACTCCATGCCTAGGAGGATTAAGGCAGAGCTAGATAACAATGGTGTTCACACAAAATATTGACACTTTGGACACAGTTTTGACATGTTCACTTAGGGTGTACTCACTTTTGTTGCCAGCTATTTTGACAGTATTGGCTGTATGTTGAGTCATTTTCAGAGGACAGTAAATATATACCGCTATACAAGCAGCACAATGACCCCTCTAAAATATATCCAAGTTTCATTTCTATAGTATTCTCACTTGAGAAGATATACTAAAATGTTTGCTGAAATGTGAGGGGTGTACTCACTTTTGTGAGATACTGTATATATAATATTAATTATATGTAAATAATGTATATGCAAATATTTCTTAAATACATGCATGTTTGTGTATTTATATATACAAAATAATTATACACAGTACACACACATATATTATGTAAGCACATTTTTTTGGATGCGATTAATCACGATTAATCCTTTCACAGCCCTACTGGAAAGGAAGTTTTAACTTGAACTATGTTGTCATAGTATGTAAAGCTCTTTTATTTCAAAAGATCAAATGCCATTCATTTTCTCTGGATATGAGACAATAATGAGACATATTTTTGAGTGAATACTAAGTAAGAAATAATGTAGGACAGGGCTTGATTTTTCAACATCTATTGATATTTGATTGACTGTCAATATGTTTGTTATATTATGTATTGATATTATTTTGCCCTGCTCACGTGGCATTGAAAAAGAAAGAACAGCTGATTTCAGCAGTCAAAGTAATTATATTTTCATGATTTTCAAGATCATGAAAACCCACCCACATTTCGTCTTTATAATAACATGCACTGTTGAATCATGCACAATAAAATTCTTCATTATTTATTAAGTAAATAGGGTGAATTTTGCTACATTTCACAGTGTTGTCTGGACTCTATAGGGCTGTCAGTCGAGTGTGTGCAGGATGGGTTATTATCGTGCCGGAAGACTTGAATGTCTCTTGGCCTTCCTGTCACGCTGGGTGACATTCCCTGGTCTCTCCGCCCTCCAGCGTCCATCTCTTCTGAAGCAGACGTTAGTCTGTGTCTTTCAGTGTGATTGCATCAGCTTGCACACCTGCTTTTGGGTCTTTTTCGTATTGGACAGCGGATATGAACACCTCCTTTTAGAGCTCGTTTAATGTTTGTTTTATTTGTGTGGGTTGCTGGTTCTCTCTGATTCTCTGAGATTACTTTCTGCATCCTCGATGTTTACACATGAAGTTTCATCTTCTGCCATGGAGAGCGGTTTGATAGCATGTCTGCGTTATCTGTTTATGAGGTCCTGTGGGGGATAAAGGCAGAAGAGAATTTGATTCGGCTCTATTGGAGAAGCAGAGAGAGAGAGAGTGATTCACTGCAATTGTCTTGTGTTCCACCGCTGTTTAATGATGTCATAGTCAGCAGCTATGATCCCATGATGTTTTTAAAGGGAAAAAATGGAAGAAATAAACACAACTATATATCTATTCCATATACGACCTTCTAGGGTCATAGTGCTGGAGCCTATCCCAGTTTCTTTTAGGCCAGAGGCAGGGGAAAGCACACACACACACACACACATTTTTGACTCTTCACCTCACCTTCTTTCTTCCTTTAAAAACAATGAGACACCTTTGAATGATGTTTTCCTTACAGTTACAATGAAACTTTTAAGCTTCAAAGGGGATGCTAAAGCACCATAAGTGTATTCATAAAAAATAGTCCAAATGATTTGTGTGAACTACTTTTAATGCTTCATCGCTGATATTCAAGAATGCAGATGTTCAAGACCTGAATGGTTACCGGAACTGAATGTCATGAAAATCATTTGGTGCCAGTATTTTTATTTAAATCAATTCATAACCCTATTTATTTCAGTCTTTTTATGAGAAACTATTGTTGTCATCAGCACCAGGCGATGGGTGCAGTAATTATTTTCATATTTCAGATAAATCCACTCAGTTTTAGATTGCCTCTTGTTTAACCACTCACATTGAATTTGTTTATTTACTGATTCGATAAATGCATTAAAACAGAAATGGTTTATAATAATGTGCTCAGACTTGACCTCCTTTCATTGGTATCATAAAATAGATTTACCATAATGTTTTTACAACTGCACTGAAATGAAGACTATGCGAAAGAAACTTCAGAGCATTTCATGGAGCTGTGTGATTCTGTTGTGTTCTAGAACTCACTTTGAGGCCAGATCTTTCTAACTGCCACACTCCCATGGGCTGCCCGACCCTGCCAGGCTCTCCGGGGATGAAGATCTACATCGACCCCTTCACCTACGAAGATCCAAATGAAGCCGTCAGAGAATTCGCCAAGGAAATAGATGTCTCCACCGTCAAGATTGAAGAAGTTATTGGGGCAGGTGTGTGGTGTGTTTCTGCTATGTGTGCATGTGTAAATGCATGAATCACTTTGACTTTTTTTAGCAAAAAGCTTTAAAATGGCATAGACATTTTGAATGCTATTGATATAACAGTTTTCAGATATAAAAAAACATGAATATTTAGTATAAGTCATTATTGTGTTAAATGAGAAAAGCATCAAATATACATTACAAAAAGTAGCTTTAGAAAGAAATATGAGATTTAATTCAACATACAATTTATTACATATAAACTTTTAGACTACAATTGCAATGTTTTTTTGTGTGTGTTTTTGGCATTTACTCACAATCACAAGAAAGACACCCAACACAGCATCCTGAGGGTCTCTGCTCTTCTCTTCGATTCCTTGCCGAGTCATGGTGAAGACGAGTTATGACTCAGTCTGCTCTGATGCAGAAAGCGAAAGTTAATCCACTGATTCACCTCATATGGATTTCACACAGATCATAACAAATACTCTCAACCTTTTACCACTAAAACTCAAATCAAAGTTGATAGAGTTTCTCTTTAACCTATCCCTTACTATTTTCGCCCATTTTTTTCTTGAGTTATATTGATTTTATAACACTTCTGGCGCCATATAAATAATCGAACTTGGTTTTGTTCCAAAGTTGCTTCTACTGAAGTTATTGCATGCAACCTGGGGTTTAGTGACATGCTGAATGTCAGAATGAACCCAGTGAGTCACATCCACATGGTTGCGAGCTGCAGTTTTTGTGTTAACAGCCCAAATGCTTAACATTTAAGCTACCACATATGAACTGTTTGAATAATTTTGGAGGTTCATTTGGTAACTATATTTTTAGTTCTCTAGGGTTAACAGTAGTCCAGTCCCAAGCCAAGGCCCTGCCCCAATTTGCACACTTCATATGCACTTTCGGTCTTGTGGACTTACAATGGCTGCCTGCCACATGTCTGTTAAAAGTCCATGAGACCATAGGATGTCCCATTTAGTCATTTTAGGTTTCAGAAGGGTGCTCATGAGCGCCCCTTTGTGGTTGATATGCTCCCTCGATGCGCACGTTTGACTCCTTTCCGACAGTCAAAGCGGCGTTACGTCACGAAGGTGCGGACTCAGAGGAAGACCTCGAGTGTTTAGGGTGCCATTCAGGACAGGGCCTAACTCTATTGGTTGAGCCATGTTTAAAAGTTGACAGTTTGCCACATTGGTTTACTTAGCCTACAAATGGTTTACTTATCATGGAAAAGTTACAGAAATCAGCTTGATTAAATCCTGAAATTACTTAAACTTTGGGACTTTTAAGGCTTCTTTATTTGCTATTTGCTATTTGCTATTTGCTTTAGAAGTTATGTAACATGTGAATGCACTTGGATTGACCAATACAGAAACTTTTTTGTTGAATCACTGAAGTTAATTTTCAATTGGGGTGGTTCGTTTTAAGGATGTTAAGGATAAATTCAAGTAAGTACATAAGTGATTTTCCATCATGCAGTCAAACTATATAACTTCTCAAATTCTGACTTTCAATCATTGACATATTTCCGACAGGTTTTGCTTTTGGGAATCCAATTTGCTGTGTATTTTATTGATTCAAAGCTCTTTCTACTGCTCCAAACATACACATTCATATCCATTGAATTATGAAGTTTGAATCTACTGTCTTTTAGTTATGAGCTTGGATCTTTAACCACTTTATTGTTTTTATGGTCTAAATACTCTCCCACTCATTCTTCCTCTCTCTGCGCCCCAGGTGAGTTCGGGGAAGTATATAAAGGTCGACTGAAACTGCCTGGAAAACGAGAGATCTACGTTGCCATCAAAACACTGAAGGCGGGTTATTCAGAGAAGCAGAGACGCGACTTCCTGTCTGAGGCATCAATCATGGGGCAGTTTGATCACCCCAACATCATTCGCCTTGAAGGGGTGGTCACCAAAAGCCGGCCGGTCATGATCGTCACAGAGTTCATGGAGAACGGGGCACTCGACTCTTTCCTTAGGGTAAATGCAACATCCAAAACAAGCACTCTCTCTCTCTCTCTCTCTCTCTCTCTCTCTCTCTCTCTCTCTCTCTCTCTCTCTCTCTCTGTTTCATTCTTTCCCTCTGACATGGAAAAGTACATTGCTTAATCGATGTTCAGCCTGTTTTTTTCAATCTCATGGATTGGTTCTCCCTAGCTTTGATCTGGAGCCACAATAAAGGTTCTCTTTGAAGTCGGCTTAAAAATCCACCACATCCGAGTAGCGTCACCATCGATCCACACACCCCACCCCTGTTTGTTATCGTGCGTTCAGTTCAAAGCTTTCACTTGCGCAACATGGCAACTGTGTGGCAACAGAAGTTTCGAAGGAACTAAAATGTCCCCCACTGTGTGCTGTTAAAGAAAATAAAATAAATAAAGAACATGTTTTAGACAGCTACTGATGAAGATTGTTAAACACAAATGGTGTTCAAATAAGTAAAATCAATATGTTTTTTTTATTTACGGTTGTGCAAATACTTTATTATATTTGTTTTATTTATATTTATTTTGTCCGTGCTGCTGTTAATCTCAAATTATTGAAGGGTTTGCCTTTTAATAAAATTGTCCTTTTATTTAATTAACATGTTTCTAAAAGTGCATCCATGTCTCAGAACGACTTTCAGCTGTTTGATTCCACGCTGATTGCAACACCCCTTATTCAAGGGTACAGTGGAGATCTATCTGTCTATCTATCTATCTATCTATCTATCTATCTATCTATCTATCTATCTATCTATCTATCTATCTATCTATCTATCTATCTATCTATCTATCTATCTATCTATCTATCTATCTATCTATCTATCTATCTATCTATCTACCTACCTACCTACCTACCTACCTACCTGTCTACCTACCTACCTGTCTGCCTGTCTGTCTCAAATCTTCACATTTTAAATCTTGTTTAATATAGTCAAATTTTCTAATCATAAATAACATTAAGTTTGTTACATTTAAATTTTAATTGGAGTTCTACATCCTGTTTGCTACCCCTATTCAAATTCAACTCAGTTAAGGAACTGAACTGAAATTTGAAAGGGACTCACCAGAGTAACCACCAGATGTGTACAGCTAAACACAGAGAGCTCATTTGATTAAGCTTTGACATATTGGTGAATGTCATGTGATATCTGTGTTGTGTGGTAGCAAAACGACGGGCAGTTCACGGTGATCCAGCTGGTGGGGATGTTGAGGGGAATTGCTGCAGGGATGAAGTATCTGTCGGAAATGAATTACGTCCACCGAGACCTGGCTGCCCGCAACATCCTGGTCAACAGCAACCTCGTGTGCAAGGTGTCGGACTTCGGCCTATCCCGTTATCTGCAGGAAGACACCTCTGACCCCACCTACACCAGCTCACTGGTAAGACTTTGTCCAGGGACATCAGACTCACCACTTGATTTTAACAGAAGATAATAGGTGCCATGATTGGCACTTTTGCTGGAGATAATTGAAAAGACAGGTATACTGTCCTTCATTTCCATGCTTTGGTTTTATATTCTCTTTCGGATATGCTTTATTGTCTTTTATTTCCTAAAATGTCTCCAGAATGAAACAGTGAATTGTCTCCCTGACAGGACACGACCATTTCCTGGGAAGAAAAAAAAATGCATTTAAATTCTGTGTGTGATTGAACAAAGCCAAGTGACTGGACTTCCAATAGCCTGCCTCCCCAAATGGAGCGCTCAGACTTCCAGAATTCTCTATTATGTTTCATTAATAGGCATCCAAGGCATCATTAGCCCTCCTGTGCTGCAGATCTTTAATATTAATATGAAATACTATTTTCTCCTGCCTCCTTAAAGACTCTCTATTCAGAGCACTGTGATATTTCTGGTACTGTGGATTCGCCACGTTAGTAATTATCTGGGTTTACTGATAATTCATTGTCTTGTTCCGTCTTATCAGACCCTGTTATGATTTCTGTATTCAGGCTGGTTTCGGAGGTGCTGGTACATTGACAGTCACACTTTTAGCAGGGTCAACCGTTTCAATGCATAATTCCTCTGCACTGGAGAAAAACAGCTCTAGGTCACATCCTTTATTGAACGTGTTTTAAATTCACTTCAGACCTCTCATCGAAATGTCCCATGCATTGTAAGCAAACAATTTCATCGTTTACACTCGGGTGGTTCCTCGGCGCTGGTGATCAGAGATGTGAGGCGGATGATAAGGAGACGAGACAACAGACAGGGAATATTTAGCTAACGTTTTGTCTCTCTTGAAACGTGTGAAAGCTCATTAAGCCCCAAAGGCAGCCGCTATTCACAAACAGGATGTCCTGTGGTGACTGTTGATTGACAGGAATATGCGGCAAAGGTGTGAACTGGGGTGCGATACTGATGTGACATCTCTGTCTTCCTTACTGATAGAGGGAGAATTTAATTACCCCCCAGGGTTTTTTGGGGGGCATTTTTGTTTGCTAACCTGGTTTAGGTTGATAAAATTATGCAACATAATCTATCCATTCATCCATTTTTCTGATCTATCTGTCTGTCTGTCTGTCTGCCTGTGTGTCGGACATAGAAGTTGTAGCTTGACCTTTCTCTTTACTGAGTTCATTGCATAAGGGAATGTTGACACTAGTCATGTGAAAGGGCCTTCAGTGTTTTGTTCCATTGATGATGCTGTAGAATTTATACAAGGATTCGCAGAAGATATGAAGGTTTAAGTCGCTGTGATGTGATTAGCACACAAATACACACACATCCATCCATGCATTGCTGATATTTCAGGTCGTTTGACTATGTTGCTTCATCTGTCACTCTGTCAACTCTTCCACCAATTAATCACTCTCTGCGTCCAATATCACTGTTTTATGAAAGGACATCAAGCACTCCTTTTTGGTGACGGAACACTGATTAGGTACATATTGACTGTGAGTAGGCATATCTATCTATCTATCTATCTACTGTATATGTCTGTCTGTCATTCTTTCTGTATGTCTGTCTTTCTGTTTGTACATCCATCCGTCCTCCCGTCCATACTTGGATAGAAAAATGTAAGACCTGAACAGCTCAGTCACATTCAGTCATTCAGTCTGGACACACAGTACAGTACTGTGAAATGTGTAAGTATTTCTGCCCATCTGTCTTCCTGTCACATGGACATTTTGCTTTTTAAATTTGTTTTCGGCTTATTTATGTACTGTGTCTAACTTGAAGATAACACAATCTTGTTCTAAAACACACACAAACTAGCCAATGAGTTCCTCACCCAAAACTGGAGGATTCTTGGTCTTGGAGGAGATGAAATAGAAAAGGGAGTGAAATTGAAAGTGAAGAAATAAAGAATTGTCCCTCACTTTCTCAGCATGAACACAGACTTCCCTCTCGCTGTCAGCATGACAAGTGCAGTGGCTGTGTGCTGGAAATGGAAAATAAAACTATTTACACTGAGGTGGGATCTGAATGTGTGACACCCCCTCGCCCTGCCACCCTCCTCTCTGTCACTTTCTGTTTCCCTCTTCCTCTTCCTCTCCATTCCGAGGCATGCCAGATTGTGGAATGTGACATGCTCATTCTCTCTTTCCTGTTTATTCACTATTTCAATTCCTTCAGTGTCTTCAGTTATGTTCCCACACTTGTCTTCTCAGTTCCAGGTGTTAAAGTCTGATGTCCTTTAGCATCTCATGCAATTGTATAGTCTTGTTTAGCCAGACTTTTGCCTGTTAGTGTCAAGAATGGTTCAGATTACGACTTATTCTGGCCAAGAACTGTCACTTAAACTAGTTCACACTGCCCAACGTGGTTTGCTGGCAGTGGAAATTGGCCTATGACACAAAAAAAAAGCCATCTGACCATCACAAACTAGTTGTCTGGTTTTGTTGCATCAGTGTTGGCAACTGTTGCTCCTGTACTGTTGCTCCTGTAGCTCAAGCAGTAGAGCTAGTATTTGTGTTGAAAAGAGAATGAATGACCACACCACCATCAGAGTTAGTACATGTACAGTCTGTTCATCTGCTAAAAAAAACATCTTTCTAAGAACAAGAAATGCATTTGTGTGTGTGTGTGTGTTTGATGTAGTCTGAAGTGTCACAGGTACCTAAGCCAATATAAGCCCATCAGTTATTACATTCCCTGTCTGTATGTGTGTGTCAGTCCCCAGTGCAGTGCAGCTGAGAACAACATGTGTGCTCGTTTTATGCTTCTTAATCTTTCCTGATCTCACAACAGCTTGCTTTGAACAATTCTAATAGTGTAAAACAGCATTTAGATGGAAACTCTCAAGGTCACTATCACAGAGCCAGGTTCATTCTGAATGAACGCTGATTTTATGCTTTCATTTATGCCAAGGAATACGTTTTTGTTAGAATCTTAAGGTAACACTAGATTTTGTGTTGTTATACATTTTATTTTTCTAAGTGGATGCTAGGACAATGTTTATTTACTTTATAGCATTGCGTCTCACTATGTGACAAAGTAGCGTTAAATTCCCCATTCAACAAAAGACAGTTGAACCCATTATAATCAGTGATGTTGTCTACACTGGATGCGGCGGGACGCGAGCGACAAATCTCAGACAGTAAACTGATGCCTCATTATATTTATGACGTACTGACGTTTAGTAAAAAGAGTACTTCCTCCACTGGTAGAGACTAGAGGAGTTAAGACTAATAATAGAAGATAACAAGGTTTTGCCAGTGACACTTTTGATATATTTATTGATATAAGTTATTTGGGGCAGGGCCTTGGCTTGGGACTGGACTACTGTTAACCCTAGAGAACTAAAAAATGGGCTGACGGTGTAGACACAGTGTCAGCCCATTCTACCATAACGCTACGTTACAACATCAAGCAATATACCAATAATTTATATAATTATAACACTTTATATAGGGCCATTTTGCATAATGAGTAGTTTCACGTTTAGTACATTTTGCTGACTACATACTTATTTAAAATAGTATTTAAGTAAAAGTACTGTACATATGTAATTAAACATGTTTTCATTATGGTATTATTACTTTTACTTTAGTAAAAAGAGTACTTCCTCCACTGGTAGAGACTAGAGGAGTTAAGACTAATAATAAAAGATAACAAGGTTTTGCCAGTGACACTTTTGATATTGATATAAGTTATTTTTTAAATAACGTGACTAAATAAAAAGACAAAGTCATTAGTGAAGATTATGCAACAGTATTTAGAATATAATATAGAATAGAACATGCAATGCAAACAAGTTTGGTTACAGCTCAAATGTATCATTCTTTATTCTATCATTCACCCTGCCTCAATTACATATCTTTGTCACACAAGTGTTTGATCACAACATGTGAGTGATCATTGCAAAAAAAATGTTTATATTCTGTTTATGTATACTGGATTCTATATACAGTATCAGTCAAAAGTTTGTACACACAAATGGGAAAGTGTGTCCAAACTTTTGACTGGTACTGTACTATAATATACACAAATAATATTGCTAATATTTCAATATACACATAAATAATACCGGCCGATATATCGATATTGGGATTTTTTTTACTCCCTAATATCGGTATCGGCCTCGGCCCCCAAAAAATTCATATCGGTCGGGCTCTAGTTGTTAGTATGCTGTTCTAACAACCAACTAGCAACATTGTAACAACCACCCACAACATCCCAGCAACCACTCACAACACCAGCTAGCAATATCCAAGCAACCACCCATAAAACCATAACATCCACCCAGCAACATCCTGGCAACCACCCAGTTGCTATATGATGCTGGGGGTTGTGGTTGCAAGAGTGGTTCTGGTTCGTTGCCAGGAGGTTGCTGGGTGGTTGTGCTTTCTGGTTGGTTGCCAGGATGTCACGGGTGGTTGTTAGGGTTTTATGGGTGGTTGCTTGGATCTGGTGTTGTGAGTGGTTTCTTGGATGTTGTGGGTGGTTGCTACAATGTTGCTAGCTGGTTGTTAGATGGTTGCCAGGATGTTGTTGGGTGGTTGTGAAGGTGTTCTGAGTGGATTCTTGGAGCCCTATGATATTCTGGTCCCTAAATATGCCTTGTGTGTTTTCTTCAATGCATGTTTTGTGGATTTTTATTAATTGCATCGCTAATAACAGTAATTGTACACCTCTCCTCAACAAGACATTCAATTTCAGGTATTCCCTATGTCCACGGTGGGGTCAAGTTACACGTTAACCCCAAAAATACGTAAGTGCAAGCAGCTATAAAACTGTTGTTTGCCCTTTTAGTGTATAATTTGTACTGCAGCATTTTTTTTGTGATTTATTTTTGTCAATATGAACTATCAATTCAGTCTCAATTTCCTGCATGGGTTTATGCAGCCTTGACTCTTGCCTCTCTTGTAAAATGTTGACTGTGAGCAGATTGGTTAGCAAGTTACGGAGGATATCAACACCATTTTACCACACAGCTGTCCTCGGCTGTCATTATTTAAACATGAAATCTGCCCTTTGACCTGCAGCATGGGCACAGTGCCATGTGACAGACTTGATCCCAGTGAAAACAGTTCACAGTGGTGTACAAGTGCTGTTTTATTTAAGCACAAAGAACTCTTAAAAGAAAAAGAAAGAGCGAGAGGAAAAAACGAATACTTAACCTGGTTATGAAAGACAAGGTCACAATCTAATATTAAAAATCCTGGATGGGAAATTGAAAGGAACGGATGATAAAGGATTAGGTGAGTGTGGTTTAATTTGCACTGTCCCCGTTGGGTGTCTGGGCGGTGGCGGGGCAGTACGGGACCGGGAACAGGGGGCGAAAGGTTAGATACGCACGGATAGCCTACTGGTATCTGAACCAGCTCCCCTGACGTCTGATTTGCCTGCTGATGTTATTGCAGCACAATTTGGACTGGAATTTGAAATGAATGTAAGTGAAGGATATATAAGCAAATTAGATCTGTGAGGCCCACAGAGAAAGCGAATGGCCACGGGTCATAATTTAAAAGCAGTTAGACAAGGTGATCTAGTATTCATCAATTTTGCAGCATTGGTTTGTTGACATCAGTGTGAGATGGGGGTGGACGGTGGACCTTTTATCAAAGTATGAGTCATTTTATATCATTGTATATGTTTTGTGTTTGGTTTGTGTTACACCACTCTATATTTTTGCATTACTTCATGTTTTGTCATCAATCTCTCTTAAGTATTGTAAAGTAGATAGACAGACAGTCTCTTTTCTCTTCTGTCTTTTTAGATATTTCACAGATCTACTGTAAATGTATGCTGCATCTTGCCTCATGCAGGCACATTTCCAATGCAGATTGTTTGTGTTTGGGACATTAAACACAAGTGGTGCGTCTTTCTTCTGCAGTTGTTCAAGTGTTGTTTGCTCTGTGCATGTGCCGCTCTGAGGGACAGATCTTCATTGTTCTGTCAGACTGCAGCTCATATCCGAAACAGAACTATACATGAAGAGCTCATATCCGAAACTATAACTATAATGATATACCATTTTATTGTATTTGCTTACTTTACATCTTTCAGTGATTCACCCATTTGTTTTCAAACACTGTCATAGGTGAAAAACAGTGTCGCTTTTGGATTTACAATTAATGGATCAGTTCTGTTTTGTTCACACTACATGGATTCAATGTAAAAGTAATTGTCACTAACCTGAATTCAGTGTTTATGTGCTTCATCTGTAATGGTGACAGACCTCTCGTGACAGAAAACGGTCAGTGAAGGTGACCTTAAGACTGTTGTTTGTAGGTTCATTCAATCTTTTATTGGAATCGATGAAGATGAAATTGAGTCTTTCAGGTCACTAAACACAAAGGTCAGGAGAAAGTTCAAGCACAAAGGGTCATCCAATCCCTCCAATCATGCATATATTTTTTTTCATTTGATCATCCACATGTCAAGATTATGTAATCTTGTGTTGGGTTGTTGTACTTTCATATATTTATGTGTTTAGTTTTCCATCAAAAGGACTCTGAGCGAGAGTTGCATTTAAAATGAGAAATCCCCACCCACAAGCAGGCATCATGCACAAGCATTTGAATTCATTTTTCCTCTTCTGCAACTCACTGAAATATTTCCTGTCTATTTTTTGAAACTTCATTAAATTGTCATTTAGAAAGTGTAAATCTGGTGGGCTAAGGTGCTGGAAAATTCCCTTATATTAACTTATATTAAAGTAGAGACCCCAGTCGTTTCTAAAGACCGGAATGCATGGAGACAATAAGCAATCATGTAGCAACCACACTTGCTAAAAACCATTTAGGACAAATGAACTGCATAGCAACGCCCTAGCAACGACCCACATTGTGTCTTGGCAGCACGTTTTACGCTGGTATACACACAAAAATATTAGTTTTATTATTGTCACTTTTTAAGCCTAAACCTACA
Source organism: Rhinichthys osculus (assembly GCA_029959095.1). Lineage (NCBI taxonomy): Eukaryota > Metazoa > Chordata > Actinopteri > Cypriniformes > Leuciscidae > Rhinichthys > Rhinichthys osculus. The sequence continues at coordinate 8,209,306 of JARWKJ010000007.1, read as the reverse complement.
ATTCTAAACCACACTTCCATGAATGCTGCTCAGTAATTTTCTTCATTCACTGTTTGGTTGATGTCAGATGCAGGACTAAACTAATTGACATCAGTACACTGGAACAAAAAGCAGGTGGTTTCTCAAACCTGTGTGTGTCTGTTTAGTCATTGTTTGCATGGGTGGGTGTGTGAGGTAAATCTTTCGGGTGAAACAGAAACAAAGGTGAAACAAACCACTGTCAATTTGAATCAGTGTGACACACAAATCTTGCCTCAGGTAGACCAATTACAGACAGACACCCTCCATGGACAAGACTAGGCCCTCCTCGCAAACACACACATACACTATTGTGTGTGTGTACTATTTTTTTATGGTGTTTTGTAAAGCAAAAATAATTGAATTCAGTCGTGTTGAATTTTAAAAAATGTAAATGCAGCCCATTGTTTGCAAATATTTATAGCTGCAATGGATGTAGAACTCAGTGAGTCGATACGTTCCCGTTGCTTACTTGTTTTGTTCAAAATACTGCCCAGTTGTCCATGTGAATGTGATATAATTTTCTATTAGATGGTTATGTGTACATAAATGTTATGTAGAGTCACATGGATTCCTGCAAAATCCTACAAAATCAATCCACGTGACAGCTCCCCATTTAAATGTCATGTTTTGTTTATTTCCTCAGGGTGGAAAGATCCCTGTGAGATGGACCTCGCCGGAAGCGATCGCATACAGGAAGTTCACTTCAGCTAGTGACGTCTGGAGTTACGGGATCGTCATGTGGGAGGTGATGTCTTTTGGCGAGAGGCCCTACTGGGACATGAGCAACCAAGACGTAAGTTTACATTTTATACAGAACAGAGAATTGCAACCCTATATTATATTATATTATATTATATTATATTATATTATATTATATTATATTATATTATATTATATTATATTATATTATATTATATTATATTATATTATACTAAATAATATATAATAATAAAACAACATTTTGTGTGATTCTTAGTCCACTTTATATTACATTATTATGTTATATTTTCATATGTATTTAATAATAATAATAACAACGATAATGGTATTTATTATTAGTAGTAGTATTAGTAGTAGTAGTGTTGTTGTTGTTGTTGTTGTTGTAAGTATTATTACGGAATTTTAAATATAATTTAATAATATAATATAATATAATATAATAATACTACAACTAAACTTGTTGTGTGTCATCATAACCTTTTATGGCAACCTGTGATGGCCAATGAGTTTTGCAATATGTATGTGAACAGTGAAGCTGTAGGTCCTCATGATGCATTCTTGATGTATAGAAAGTGTATTTCAAATCGCTCTCAGACCCCTGAAACAAACACTGAGACTTCCCTAAGTCTCATTGGCTTTCAATCTCATTGGCTCTGATGTTCACTGCTTTGAGTCCTTCTACCTCAAAGTCTTTCTGCATTCAAATCTTCCAGCATGTGCGTTTCAGTGCAGACAGAAGTTTTTTTTTCTGTTTGTATTGTGAATACAGCACAGGCTCTCTTGGCATTTTCAGAAAAGCCTGCCAATGCAAACATAAATTCCCCAAACCTTTTAGCATCCAGTTAACACATCAGAGATGCAAAACGAACCCTGAGGAACTTGTGACTGTAACTCCCGTACTCACAACTGTAAAAAAAAAAATAATTGAGCATTCAAAGATTCAGAACATTCAGATCAAAGAAAATAAATTGAAGACAATAATACTCTCTATGTACTTTCTGTACATACTTTGCATGTACTTTCTTTTCCCAAAGATTGTATCCATTGAAAATTATATTGTTAAATATTCACGAAAAACATCTTATGAAGGACTATTAAGCTGTCTAATTCTGTTGTACAAAGTGTTTAACATCACATGACATGCACCAAAAACAAACCAAAAGAGCTCCCATGTTATACTCTCAGACGCAGAAGAACCGCCAAGGGTGAAGTTGTGAATGAGGTGGATAATGTTTTTTCTGCCCATCACACACTTCATTATCCGATCTTCTAGAGTTTTTAACAATAATCCAATCGTAAATTAACATAAAACTATCATATCAGCATAATGAAACAGCAGGACATCTGCAGCGCTCAGAGCCCACATCTCACTGCCGTCCTGTGGAATCCGTTTAGGTGAAAAGCGGCCGCTGTGGAGGGAGCAGAGAGTTGAGTGATCCTCAAATATTTAGATTCATGTTTATGCAAACCAGAGCTCCGAATTGGTATGCAGAGGATAGACCATGTTTGTTTGTTCATTTGATGTTTGCTTGTGTCTGATAGAATCAGTGAGGGAGGAATATGGGAAGAGAGTCCAGTGTTTGAGGAGGGTAGAACGACAGATCACAGTTAAAGATTAATGATTAATGATGTTCACTGGTTGTTTGTGTGTCGTGTTGTGGCCTCTATGCAACAAAACTGATATATGAGGCTATTTATGTGGGATAAAACAATAGAGTGTGCCTTTGGATCTGTTTTTTTTTATGATATGGTATTATTTAATTCCTCTTATTTAAAGGGATAGTTCATCATTTACTCACCCTCAAGTTGTTCCAAACCTGTATTAGTTTCTTTCTTCTGCTGAACACAAAATAAGATATTTTGAAGAATGTTTTGTGGGTTTTTTACAAAGAGTTTCATTTAGGGGCTGTTTACTTGACACTGTTTTCAACTGAAAACATGACAATGGCGATTTGGATGCTTGAAAACTTTTTAAAAATCGGTTTTGTTGTTCATACAAAAGATTTGACTCAAAATATTTGTTCAATTATTCATTCAGTGACACTTTGTCATGAGTTAGTCATGACATTATTTACTTAGTAATCATTTATTACTTAAGAATCATTTATTCAAATTTTGAATTTGCATGTTTATAAATACACTATGAAACAAGCAGCATTTATCGGGGTTCAAGCAGTTAAGGCCTTTAAGCACATAAGCATTTAAGACATTAAGTTGTATTTAGCATACATTTAACCACTGACATAATAAATGGAAAAGACCATTTACAGCCAATACAGGCATTTTACCATAGGAAATTCAACAGAGTCCAGAGAATTGTCCTAGATTGGTTTGGTTCCAATTGAGCGATAAAGCTAGGACTAGTTGCAAAAGTAGGTTTTTAACATTTTCGTTAAAAACTAGATGTATGAAACGATATGCATATTGTGTGGATGTGTGCTACACCACGTGATTACAGAGCTGTAAAACTCGTTAGCGCCAACAAGTGGCCGATTTTTTTCAAAATTCTTACAGACCTTTAGGGCCACGAGTTGAATATGCCCATCAAGTTTCGTTCTGATCGGCCTCTGTTAACCTAGTTTAATAGGTGCTCAAACTTCATTGGTCGATGGCGGCCATGTTTTTTTAGATACGCCATTATCCTTTTACACATACATGGTACCAAGACACTGCACACCAAATTTCAGGTCAATCGGACTAACGGTCGCGTGGTCATAGCCATTTTATGTTTTTTCCATGTTATAGCGCCACCTACTGTTCAATCGTTGCAATTTTTTAACTGTGAGCTCAGATTGAACTCATTCACATGTGTACCAGATGTTCATTTTGCGCCTCTTAACCCTAACCAGTGACATAATAGATGGAAACAACAATTTACAGCCAATACAGGCAATTTACCATAGGAAATATATGGTTTTAAAGCTTTTTAACAGTTATAGCGCCACCTATGGTCCGATCTCCATAAAATGTAGCATGTTTGTTAACTATGTTGTCACATGCTCACCAATTTGTGAAGTTCTGAGTTTTTATTTATGATTTATAGGCCTTTGAGTTTTATTGCCATGCCCCTTTTCTAAATCATCCTGTTATAACAATATGAAAAATGCAAAAGTTCAACTTTTTCGATAATTATTGACCTAGAGAGTCCAGAGAATTGTCCTAGACTGGTCTAGTCCCGTTTGGGCAAAAAACCAGGGACTAGTTCGCAAAATATTTGAAATTGACTTTTACTCTTATTTTGTATACGGTGTGGTGTGGCTTGGACATGGTGTCCGTCGAATATAAACTAGGCGCCTATCTTTAGGGAAGTGGCGTGGAGAGACGCTTCTGAAATGCTGCGTCGTGGCTGGTGTAAACACAAGCATTCATTAGATTGGGCGCAATCAGCTCCGGTAGCCGAGCATCACAGCTCTAACGCACTAAGAGTGTAAATAAGGGGTTACAGTCAATACCCTACAAATGGAATGTTATTATGCGTCATGGAACATTGCGCGCCCCAACTCGCGAAAGGTCGGATTTGCTCCATGTTTTGATAAGGTTTGTTTAGAAAACCATGAATCCATGTAAGACACAATGTCATTAGACACAATCCATGTAATTTAGGGATGCACGATATAGGATTTTGGCCGATATTCGATATGCCGATATTTTCAGACTAATTTTGCGTGATGCCGATACCGATATATTTGTGTGTGTTTTTTTAAGTGCAAAAAAAGCTTATTAAAGCTTCTATTAAAGTTCTCAGTCAAGAGCAGTGAGTGATTTCCTCTTTGTGTTTTGTTTATTAACATTAACGAGATGATTTCCATTACACGAGAGTAGATGTTAAAACTTCATGCTGATTTGTACTCGGCTTTCGCCAAGATAAGCAAAACTAAGACGTAGCTTTACAGTAAACTATGCTTCTCCATCCATTTACGCTTCTTTCCATAAGGTAGTGTGACTCCCCTTCTGTCCGGAGTTAACGGCAGCAGTGTACTTGGCGCGTTAGTGCACGTGACGGCTGCAACTACAGGACCAGCACGACAACCGTCTGGATTGAACCGAGTAGGGGACATCTCTAGGGTCTTCAAGTGGGCACCTTCCGTCCTCAGTGTTTCGTCGACTAGCCCACGACACCTCAAGAGGGCTCGACAGTGACTCTGGCGTCCCAGAGTCACCCCCCTCCGTCCCCCACTCAACTCAGCCCAGCTTACTGACCTCTACATCCCTCCTGCTGCTGAGACCTAACCACAATATCACAATCTCTCCGCGACCCAACCATACGCGCCAACCCGTTGACTAAGGCTGTCGAGCCCCTATAGTTCTCCCGAAAATTTAAATTGTCATCATTTACTCTCTCAAGTTTCTTTCTTCTGTTGAAATTATAAAAGTTATTTGGAAGAATGTGGCTAACCAAACAGTTGCTGTACTTCAGTGACTTCCATTGTATATTTAAGCACAAGATAGAAATGAATACAGGTTTGGAACAACATTAGAGTGAGTAAATAATGACAGAATTTTTATTTCTGGGTGCAGTATCTCTTTAAGGACAAGCGGCAGCATATTATACTGTCTCTTTAAGAACTGCACGCGACGCGTCTAATATACACGCATTTGACAAGCAGATTTTCTCTGTTTGCTTTCACTTTAGACATAACCAACTTTGTTTATGTAAACCGTGTGTGTATTTGACAGTATTAGCGCAATAAGACTCGAAAGATTAGTCCAGTATGCAGACTCTGTGACTGGCTTTTAGTTCATGTGAGCGTCGGGTGTAACGTGCTCAGAAAAGCGGATGTTAGAACAGCGCATCAGCACGTGAATGACATGTTTAACTAGCAAGACTTTGACGCACATGCAAATAATGAACTTTTGTGAATTGCGGTGTCCCGTGTCCCGTGAGTGTAACTCTACCTCTGCGTTTACATGTGATGTGATGTGAATGTACGTCGCGTTGTACAGTATGTTGAGATGAAGGCGCCAGAATTGAACTGATAGAATGCACGATACTATGTTTTTTTTTCAAAAGCAGATCGTGGAGACATTTTAATCATCCACGATCAAAAACCGTGAGACGCACACCCCTAGTTGGAAGTTTAAGTTGCTGGCGCTCATGCTTCGTTCGCGTCACGTGCGCATAGGAAACACGCCACCCTATCGGCAAGGCTCATCGGCAGAAATATTCATATCGGCCGATGCCGATGATGGTCATTTTAAGCTTTTATCGGCCGATACCGATGTTGTCCCGATATCATCGTGCATCCCTAATGTCATTACAATCAATGAATCCATGTTATTCGACACAATGTTAAAGGTATAGCGGAGGATCTTTCCGAATTTTAGAGAAGACCCGCCCTCTCCAATTTTTTTTAAAATGCACATGCGCAACACTATTTGCTCCCGAGAGGGCGCACAGATATGCAAAGTAGATTGTTTGGAAGGGCATCCATATTTGGGTAGTCACGTTTGGTGGCACAATTATGTAGCAAATTATAAACTAACTCAAAAGCATTCATGCAAGACAAAATGTCAAATGCCCTTCTGTGTTTTATTTACTTATTATACTGATCGATTGAGTGACCGAGGACTCGAGACATGATATGCAATGGAGAAGTAGCTTGTTGCATTTGTGTAATAAATACTATGGTGAATACATTGGAATTATCGAAAATGAACACACAAGGTTTTAGAATATTTCAGCGTAATATCATTTAGCATTTGGTCATAAGGCTACTTTAGACAAATTGAGATGTTTACCGTGTCTACGCCGTGCATGACTTGTGCCAGGGCTAGCATCGCTAATCATATCTTAACTTTTACTAGCAGTGATTTTAAATGGATTTTTTAGGGATGCTCTGATCGATCGGCCGGAGATCGGTATCGGGCGATGATCACATTTTATGACTCGATCGGTACTCACTCAACTTGGCCGATCTCACAAACCGATCACAATTTGATGACGTCAAAATGTGAGGAGGTAGCCTATATGATGCGTGGGGACTTAAATGTTTTGGCAGTCATGTCATCGCCGGTGTGGAATTAGGCTGCTATGATGTGTCGAGAAACAATGAAAAAAATTTGCTATTTGCCGTGTATGTTTCAAAGGAATCTCACATGGAGGATCATTGTCCTCCAGAGAGAGCGCCTTTTTGAAGAGTATGCTTCGCTCGCTCAGTCCACAGCGCCACTCGCTCAGAACGCCCGCAGTGACATGCTGGTTAGAAAATATGTTAAATAAGTTGGGCTGCCCGTGCACGACTAAAGTTTTTTTCTAGTCGACTAGTAGTAGTTCATTTAAGCCATTAGTCTAATCGCATATCTATATTAATTTAATTAAATATATATATGGGAGAAAATATTAAACCATAATGAGCGTCATCATAATAGGCTATATTGCCTATATTTCGCATATCAAGCGCATGCATAAAGCTTGCCACAAAGAACCGGCAAAAGTAATGTTTATGCAGCATGATACATTTTAATTGTTTATTAATAAACTGCAACGATACAGTTGGCGATGTTGACGCCATCTTCGCATAGTGAACGCGCTTATAGAGAGAAATGCACACTTCATACGGATTAGCCTAAGCAGAGAGTAGCCCATTTATTATTATTTAAATAGTTGTTTTTTTTTTTAAGTAGACATTTCAAGCCTGAACTATACATTCTCAGGTATGTGAGGCAAGTTGAGGTTCGGTTCACTTATGAGACGTGCTCCAGTTCACGCGCCGGCGTGTCCGTGTCCTGATTATATTGTCTGCTATATTTCGCTTATTATTTATTAAATTCAGGCAAATGGATGATGAAACATAGTTTGAAATTAAGATACAATTTTTACAAAACGAAATTCACTTTAAAGAATGGCTTTCTACAAAACAAAACTTAATGAAGTGGTCAAAATCATGCCTGACCCATTCCAAATGTTTTCCGATATATTGGGCATCTTATGATCCTATCTTACTCATCTCGTGCGGTTCCCTTTTAATATAATCAACATATGACTTTTTTTTTTAAAAAGAACACTATATTAGCCTACTATAAAACATAAATATGAAACGTATATTTATGTTTTTAAGTTATATTTAAACGTCACACCACTCCGCTTTTCTCATGTGTGTGGCCTATGCATGTGTGCGTGCATATGGGGGAGGGGTGCGATTTTCGAATAAGCGAATAATACCCAGATCTTCGAATATTATTTTTGCTTGAAATGCCCATCCCTTCTAATGAGTAGCATCAAACTACTCCAATTTGTTCTAATTAAATTAATAATTAATCTAATTAAATTAATTTTGTCCTGCTTAGACTTGTATTAGACCAGGTTAAAGTTACATCAGACTCTCTATTTTAGGTATTTAAATGTTTATTTTGTCCTCCAAAGTTTACTATTGGACAATGTTTAATTAAACCTTGTGGGCTGCATCAGAGTGCTCCATTTTGTTTGTATTTATCTTTGTCTTATATTAAGCATCGGTATCGGGATTAGTGCTGCCGCGATTAGTCGACTTAGTCGACGTAATCGACCATGCAAATTAGTCGACGGCAATTTTTTTAGTCGACGTGTCGTTTTACTATTGACCGCTATTTATTTTTGGTCTCCCGTCACAAACGGCTCACTGTAATTCACCTCCACACACCAGTATGTGCGCCATGCGCGCCCTGCTGGTTTATCTGCTATAATTTTCCTTCACGTTCCCGCCCGCCTTCACTGCTTTGATATGAAAAATTGCGGCGGCAGGTGGCGGAGCTTTCACAGTGGGCTCGTTTGCTGCGGTCCGAGCGCGAGCGCGATTGTTCCCGGCGCCCCCCGCAGCGTTGGTCTGGTTTCACACTCAATTCTATCGAACCCTGTTGAGTTTGCGTGCATCTTATGCCATAGCAAACGTGCACGGCGCATGATAGAAAACAGGACGCGGGTCAATATATTGTGTTTTTCAAACGGATTCTTTTGAGGAGACAGTGGATTTCCAAATGTGTTGCCCTGATTGCACGCGCAATGCGCGAATACACTGCAGACTCAACTCTCGCGTATCCAAGGTAAATCATCAACACTATCATCCCTTACATGTGTTTTATTTAACTAAATGCATCATAATCAGCTAAAACGCATGGGCAGGTTACTTAACTTCCTGAACAAGCGCTCCCGAGTCCGTGTTGCTTTCACATTCCCGCGAACCGCCGTACGGGCCCGCCATGCACGCAGGTGTAAACGCGAGCTACATAACTGCGTGCCTGAGAGCTAATTTAAGTAATACATACATGTTTGTTATTAGAGGATTAGATTAGGACTCTGACCAATATGGTATAGCCTAATGGAAATGCAGATACTTAATGCTTAGATTGTTAATACATAATGTTTTTGAACAGGTGACATTTTATGTTTTGGCCCTTCAGTTGAGTTCAAAATAAAATGGACACAACGAAATAAACACTTGATTTTTTTTTTAATTAGTCGTTTAGATTAGTCGACTAATCGAAAAATTAGTCGAAAGATTAGTCGTTAGAAAATTAGTCGTTAGTGGCAGCACTAATCGGGATCGGAATCGGCCGATCACCATGACAATAAATCGGCAATCGGTATCGGCTGCAAAAATCCTGATCGGAGCATCCCTACAAACTTTACCCGTCTAGTAGAATTTTCGCGACTACGGCATCAGTGGGAAGCCCAACCTGTGCTTTTAGCGCACGCCAGGGTGTGAAATATTCACCCAAAATCACTCTGGTCTTGTTTCTATATTCTGCGGCCTTTCTCTTCTTATCATACACTTCGTATACATTTTTTCTCTTTCGACCCTCAGCCATTTTCAAAGGAACGGCTGAAACCGTAACTCATCACACATAATACAACTGAAAGTGCTCATGCGCAGAAAGAAATTTATCCCCAAATTTAAATGTTTTAATTTAGGCTATTCTGCGCCAGTTTAGCGCAGCACGTAGAACACTCGGGAACCGCACCTGCGGCTGGCTGCACTGCTGCTTCGCGCTCAGTAAGGAATATAGGTAGTTTTGCTGTATTCATTCAGTTAGAATGCTATTTGTTTTGGCTTTAGTCAACAAAATCTCCAAGAAATCTAAATCTTTTCTCTGGCTGCATTTTACAAAAAAAGACAAGACTGTGGAGTGCAAGCTATGCTGCTGCGCCATTCACATATAGGCGTAGAAAACGCTAGGCGCGGCGCGTTCTCCTTTTTCCAAAGCGCTAGGGCGGTTGCGCTCCGGAGGCGTCTGTTGTTTCTAAGCTTGTTGTTGTTGTTGTTAAGGTTCTTGTTACATGACCTACGGTGCGCTTGCAGCATTCTGAAAAGTTAAGATGTTTTTATCTCGATGCGGCACGAACGCGCTTGGAAAAAATGAGCGTGTCGCTTCCATTATCAGCGCACATGCCGCGCGCCTACATTTGAAATAACGAACTTGAGCGCGCAAAAGATGCCTGCTCTGCATCCCTTCAACCTCCACTCCTCCAGAGCACATATTTTCCAAAGCAGGATTTATTATTAAGTCGAGGAGCTGTCTTTTACCCAAGAATGTGGAAATGTTAGTGTTTTTGGTCCACAACATAAAAAAGGTGGACTAGGCCTGCAAATCTGTAAGTAGCTTTAACGGCTTTATTAGACTGACTCAATAGATTGTGTTTTATGTTTTTATTTGTACACTTGACGCGTTTGAAAATAGCCTAAATAATGTTACAAAATGAAAATAAACCTATATGCCTTCCTACTGTACAGCCTATAATTATTAGGATTGTTTTTTAGGCTATTTGGGTTTGTGTGTTTTAAAATGCCTAGATCGGCTGAACAAAAGTTAACCCAAAGCTTTGAAAGTAAAGAAGAATATACACCAGTATAAACTAGAGCTTTTGTTATGATTTTTCAGGTGCGCGATTGTGACGGTCACTATAGATCTAGGACAGAACTTCAAACTTTGCAGTTAAAAAAAATCACTACTAAATTCACTTTTCAACTAATTTTATTATTATAGTTTTATGTAGTATTGATTTTTTGTTGTTGTTTTATAAATGCTCTATGACAATTGTTTAATAAATGTTCAATAAAAATGCAATTTTTATTTTTATTTTATTGACTGATCGTTGTGCAGGACAGGACTTTGGTTGACTAAGGATTTCTCTGGTTGACTAACCTTACAGCCTTAACGACTAGTCATTTCTTTTGGGATGAATGAATGATGAAATGTAAAAAAAGAAATGTAATCAGATATTGGATTCGAGTCAAAACACAATGATTCAAAATTCCTTCCAATAAACACATTTACTGTCAATAGTAAACAGTATATTCCACAATATGAATTGGAAATGCTGGAAAGATTAAAAGATTCAGTTGAACAAAGTTCATGAATAAAACGACTCAGTTGAACAAATATCGTGAATCAAAGGATTCAGTTTAAAGAGTTGTTCAAATTTCTCCGATCAGTTCAAGTACAAAAAACAAAGTCTGTCCATTTCAGAAGAAAAAATAAATCAATTTTCTTTTGTTTTTCGGACTCAAAGGACTTTGATTCATGGGATTTAGTGATTGATTGAAGACATCTTACCAGTTGATAGTTTCAAAACAGGATACTTGCGGATCACGTTCACATAGGAATAAACTGAGAATAAGGAAACACAGCCTTGCAAAAGACAAGACAAACGTACAATAATTAACGTTAAGTATGCGCATCTCAAATGACTCATTAATCTAACTTATCGACATTTATAGAACAGATCAACACTCATAAAACACTCATTGTCTCAACTCATGATGATACAATAAGCATCGTTACATGTGGTAGCTTTAGCGTTAGCTAACTAGCTCAGCTCGTGCTGTGAGTGCGGCCTACTCATATCAAATCATTTCTGAAATTGACATACCTAGCTATATCTTTCATATGTCTTTTTATATTCAGATTTAATATTTTTAAAAATCACTCACCAAAACCAAATTCAATACAGATTTCCACTCCACTTTTCTCTCTATGACAACACACCAGCCTGACGTATCCAAAGTTTCCAAGTGCACTCAATCACAGTTCCCGTTCGATTATGATTTTGTGAAAGAAGTTTGTGGAGAAATGCTCCGTGTGCTGCTGCCTGTCTGACCTGTTCTCATCTGATTTCGTCTGTTGAATGCTGACGACGGCACCGGCGCGAACTGTGGGCGGGCCTAATGAACATGCCGCTACTGTTGGTTCTTAGGGCTGTCAGTCAATGCAGCACAATCAGTGATTGGATGAATCGCGTTTCTTTGTAGAACACTTTAATTCTTTATATTTCTTAACTTTTTCCAACTCTCAAGTCATTTACTGGTGGCCTGGGTTACCCGGGTTACAAATGTATTTCTAAAACAATGGTTCTAGCTTAGATTATGGCCCAGTTGTTTGGTCGAGTGCATATAGACAAAAAATGTACAGGTGAAAGATTGTCTCTGCTTTGTTTTATAATAAATATTTCTGTGTCTAGAATTCCTAATTTCCTTTACTCTCAATTTTTGTATAGTAGTGCTAGTCATGATTTTAACAGCAGGCATGCATAAAAGGGATTTTTATTTTATTTCGAAAACCACTGCAAAACATCGGACTGTAAAATGTAAAGAAGAATGAAACTATTGAAGGATTTACCATTGATATTACACATTTTGACAAGAGACACTCTACACAAGAAAAATGAGTTTTAAAAAATATTTTAAGGAACATTTAATAGCACTATATATAGTAAATTGTTGATTTTGATATTTGGAATGAATGTTAGGTTAATTAACTTTTTATTTTTTTGATTAAATGTAGTTTTATTACTAGTCCTAAAAGTGTGCCCATATACATGTCTCAAATTTGTTGTAAATATCTCATTTTGTTTTGAAGTTGAGACACTTATATTTATGAGAGCATAAAAATTATGCATCGGTGATATTGATTGGATTTTTTTTTTTTTTTTTCAGTTTCTATCATAATTTTGACATTTGGGCATTATTGTTTAGCTATTTACTTATGTTTTCAAATTGCCTGTGTGTTTTTTTTTTTTGTCTCGATCAGAGTAATGGTCTTTGAAGATAACAGTAATTCTTTTTAAGCTCTAAATGACACGTTACAAAACCAAAAGGCAAAACCTGGCATGTTTGGTATTGTTGGACTCGGCAAGGATTCAGGAGTATAAGGAGGTCACTCCTGTGAAAAAACGCTGGCTTGAAAAGTCTCAGGCTCCTTCAGGGCATTTTGCTGATGACGTATACTGAGTTTTTTTAGCTACACCAATGTTCTCATAGACTATCAAGGTACCCTGGACAAAGACACTGCATGCCATCTTTCATTAGACTAACGTTTGGATGTGGTTATTACCATTGTCATGATTTTTTTCCATGTTATAGCGCCACCAAGTGGCCAATCGTCGCAATTTTTTTCATGCCACCTCAGATTGTGCTCATGAACATGTGTCCCAAATTTAGCGAAAATATCTCTTTCCGTTCACAAGTTATAACCATTTTAGTAAAAGTGGCTCTGGTGCCATCAAACGTTTTGGTTCCCCTTAGCAACCGACAATTGAAATTGAATTTTTTTTTATGATTATTGACAATCAGACTCCAGAGAATATTTCTGCAGTGGTTTGGTTCCAATCAGGCCAAAAACCTAGGAGTAGTTCGCAAAAGTAGGTTTTACACAAAAACGCAATTTACTCGAAAATGGAGCCTGAAGGGCGAGCCAATCCGAGGCATGCATCTTGTCCGGCTCGAGCCAAGGATTCCAACGATGTAAGACACTTGAGCCTACGCCCGACGGTTGAGGAGTTATGAGCCATTTCGTACTTTTGCCCGCTGTAGCGCCACCTATGGGCCAATCGGGGCGTGCCTTGGTGAGGCTGTAGGCGGTGAGAGTACTACCAGCCCCCAAAGTTTCAAGTCTCTACGACTTACGGTTCGTCCTGCCCGATCAGTTTTACGTGGAGAATGTTGCATGATGGGAAAATTAACAATAACAATAGGGTTTCAGCACTGAAGTGCTTGAACCCCTAATAAAAAGGGACTAAAAAGGCCTATAAAAAAAAAACCTTAGGGTCCACGCACTTGACGCTTGTGCTGCTGCTTTCCAAAAACTTTATCAAGCCTTTTAACATGTGCCTCGGAGAGGAGAAAGTCGCTTTTTTGCCTTTTTGGCTCATTTTTCATGGAAATGTGGTGATTTTTGTTTTACCTTTTAAACTGCGACACCTCCACCGATGGCCCGATCTCCGTCAAACTTTGCACGCTTCCTCAGAATAATATGGCGCACATGCTCAGCTAATTTGGTGAAGTTATGAGCAGAGCAGACCCTTTTTCAGTCATTTAAATGTCATTTTGCATAGGATATTATAGAGCATTTTACACCTTTATAACAGTTAAAGGGCCACCGGTGGCCCGACGTCCATAAAAGCTTCCAGGCCTCTTTAGGGCCAGGTGACGCATGCGCACGGCCGGTTTTGTGAGGTTGTATGCAAATCAGGCAGGAAGAGGGCCGCTTTCAGCCATTTCATGGGATTTGCCATAAAGAAAAAATCATTCTTTTTGGCACCTGTTTAACAGTTAGAGCGCCACCAAGTGGCCGGTCGCCCTGTCCTTTTTCACGCGACCACAGAATGAGCTCTCACACAGGCGCGTTGAGTTTGGTGCAAATATCTCGTTCCGTTGACGAGTTATAGGCAATTTAGTAAAAGGGGCCCCTCCCACTCGGAACGTTTCGGCGGCCCTTAGGGACCGTGAACCCAAATTTCCACTTTTTTTTGATAATTATTGACATTCGGACTCCATAGAATCTTGCCGCACTGGTTTGGTTCCGGCCGGCCCAAAAACCTAGGACTAGTTCGCAAAAGTAGGTTTTACGGAAAACCCAAAATACCCGAAAATGCACCCAGGGTGACGAGCCAATCCGAGGCATGCATCTTGTCCGGCTCGAGCCAAGGATTCCAACGATGTAAGACACTTGAGCCTACGCCCGACGGTTGAGGAGTTATGAGCCATTTCGTACTTTTGCCCGCTGTAGCGCCACCTATGGGCCAATCGGGGCGTGCCTTGGTGAGGCTGTAGGCGGTGAGAGTACTACCAGCCCCCAAAGTTTCAAGTCTCTACGACTTACGGTTCGTCCTGCCCGATCAGTTTTACGTGGAGAATGTTGCATGATGGGAAAATTAACAATAACAATAGGGTTTCAGCACTGAAGTGCTTGAACCCCTAATAAAAAGGGACTAAAAAGGCCTATAAAAAAAAAACCTTAGGGTCCACGCACTTGACGCTTGTGCTGCTGCTTTCCAAAAACTTTATCAAGCCTTTTAACATGTGCCTCGGAGAGGAGAAAGTCGCTTTTTTGCCTTTTTGGCTCATTTTTCATGGAAATGTGGTGATTTTTGTTTTACCTTTTAAACTGCGACACCTCCACCGATGGCCCGATCTCCGTCAAACTTTGCACGCTTCCTCAGAATAATATGGCGCACATGCTCAGCTAATTTGGTGAAGTTATGAGCAGAGCAGACCCTTTTTCAGTCATTTAAATGTCATTTTGCATAGGATATTATAGAGCATTTTACACCTTTATAACAGTTAAAGGGCCACCGGTGGCCCGACGTCCATAAAAGCTTCCAGGCCTCTTTAGGGCCAGGTGACGCATGCGCACGGCCGGTTTTGTGAGGTTGTATGCAAATCAGGCAGGAAGAGGGCCGCTTTCAGCCATTTCATGGGATTTGCCATAAAGAAAAAATCATTCTTTTTGGCACCTGTTTAACAGTTAGAGCGCCACCAAGTGGCCGGTCGCCCTGTCCTTTTTCACGCGACCACAGAATGAGCTCTCACACAGGCGCGTTGAGTTTGGTGCAAATATCTCGTTCCGTTGACGAGTTATAGGCAATTTAGTAAAAGGGGCCCCTCCCACTCGGAACGTTTCGGCGGCCCTTAGGGACCGTGAACCCAAATTTCCACTTTTTTTTGATAATTATTGACATTCGGACTCCATAGAATCTTGCCGCACTGGTTTGGTTCCGGCCGGCCCAAAAACCTAGGACTAGTTCGCAAAAGTAGGTTTTACGGAAAACCCAAAATACCCGAAAATGCACCCAGGGTGACGAGCCAATCCGAGGCATGCATCTTGTCCGGCTCGAGCCAAGGATTCCAACGATGTAAGACACTTGAGCCTACGCCCGACGGTTGAGGAGTTATGAGCCATTTCGTACTTTTGCCCGCTGTAGCGCCACCTATGGGCCAATCGGGGCGTGCCTTGGTGAGGCTGTAGGCGGTGAGAGTACTACCAGCCCCCAAAGTTTCAAGTCTCTACGACTTACGGTTCGTCCTGCCCGATCAGTTTTACGTGGAGAATGTTGCATGATGGGAAAATTAACAATAACAATAGGGTTTCAGCACTGAAGTGCTTGAACCCCTAATAAAAAGGGACTAAAAAGGCCTATAAAAAAAAAACCTTAGGGTCCACGCACTTGACGCTTGTGCTGCTGCTTTCCAAAAACTTTATCAAGCCTTTTAACATGTGCCTCGGAGAGGAGAAAGTCGCTTTTTTGCCTTTTTGGCTCATTTTTCATGGAAATGTGGTGATTTTTGTTTTACCTTTTAAACTGCGACACCTCCACCGATGGCCCGATCTCCGTCAAACTTTGCACGCTTCCTCAGAATAATATGGCGCACATGCTCAGCTAATTTGGTGAAGTTATGAGCAGAGCAGACCCTTTTTCAGTCATTTAAATGTCATTTTGCATAGGATATTATAGAGCATTTTACACCTTTATAACAGTTAAAGGGCCACCGGTGGCCCGACGTCCATAAAAGCTTCCAGGCCTCTTTAGGGCCAGGTGACGCATGCGCACGGCCGGTTTTGTGAGGTTGTATGCAAATCAGGCAGGAAGAGGGCCGCTTTCAGCCATTTCATGGGATTTGCCATAAAGAAAAAATCATTCTTTTTGGCACCTGTTTAACAGTTAGAGCGCCACCAAGTGGCCGGTCGCCCTGTCCTTTTTCACGCGACCACAGAATGAGCTCTCACACAGGCGCGTTGAGTTTGGTGCAAATATCTCGTTCCGTTGACGAGTTATAGGCAATTTAGTAAAAGGGGCCCCTCCCACTCGGAACGTTTCGGCGGCCCTTAGGGACCGTGAACCCAAATTTCCACTTTTTTTTGATAATTATTGACATTCGGACTCCATAGAATCTTGCCGCACTGGTTTGGTTCCGGCCGGCCCAAAAACCTAGGACTAGTTCGCAAAAGTAGGTTTTACGGAAAACCCAAAATACCCGAAAATGCACCCAGGGTGACGAGCCAATCCGAGGCATGCATCTTGTCCGGCTCGAGCCAAGGATTCCAACGATGTAAGACACTTGAGCCTACGCCCGACGGTTGAGGAGTTATGAGCCATTTCGTACTTTTGCCCGCTGTAGCGCCACCTATGGGCCAATCGGGGCGTGCCTTGGTGAGGCTGTAGGCGGTGAGAGTACTACCAGCCCCCAAAGTTTCAAGTCTCTACGACTTACGGTTCGTCCTGCCCGATCAGTTTTACGTGGAGAATGTTGCATGATGGGAAAATTAACAATAAATATAAATATAGCTGCGAGCAGCGATTACGGGCCCAAGCCGGTGGCACCGCAACCCCGGTGCCTTTAGTTACCTAAAGGCACCGGAGTGGCGGTGCCGCCGGCTTTGGCCCTTCATCGCTGCTCGCAGCTATATTTATATATATATATATAAACAAGCCGGTGGCACCGCCACCCCGGTGCCTTTAGGGTTACTGTGCATGACGGGCAATATCGTAACTCCGCTTTGACCTTTGAGAAGATGTGTGCTGTAGAGCTTGCATTGGTGTGGGCTCTGCAAAAGTGTGCATTGAGGGCACATATCAACCACAAAGTATGCGTGAGCAACCTTCTGAAACCTAAAATGAAAAATGAGACACCCTACGGTCTCATGGACTTAATGCACACATGAAATAAGTACACAAGTTTGAAAGTTATATGAAGTGTGCCAAGACAGAATATTACTTGCCTGATCTGATTAGAAAAATAGTTGGTGTGTGTGTGTGTGTGTGTGTGTGTGTGTGTGTGTGTGAGGCGTGATTGAACAATGTAGACATAAAAACATACCCCGTCCTTTTGTTCATACAGGACATTATTCAAACTGCAAAGTGTTTACTTATATTTGTGTACAATCACAATAAAACACAACATTGTGCTTTTGTCAAACTGTAAACTACAACTGTCACCCAACCGAAATCTCTTACACACACACACACACACACACACACACATAGTTTAAAAGCAAAAAAAATCTTTTGGACATTCATCATATTGCATTGGTTTTCATTTATTGTCCTCGATCAGAGCCCTAATCTGTTTATTTTTTCAGTTACACATTCTACATTGATTAAAAAAGAAAAATCAAATGTGTTTTTATTTTATACATAAATAAATAATCTATCATTCAGATGAGAATAAAGTTAGTGTTAGTTCAAATTTTAAGGAAAACAAATATATGATCTGAAATATAGCACATTCATTTATAATTCATTCAGGTTCAATTACAAAACATACAAATCTCAATGTAATTTAAAGCAAACAATACATTTAAAATACATGGGTTGTATGCTATTTTTTTATATATAAAAAGATATATATCCAAAAAGACAAGGCCTAAACTTTAACAAGGGTTAAACAATCACTGTAACAGACACAATCACACACACACACACACACGTCAAATCACTTACATTTTAGATGGAATATTGACTTTTTTTTCTGTTTCAGCAGCGAAAATAGTTAAACAAAGATCACAGCAGAACCATCGAGCATCTCACAGCAACG
Source organism: Rhinichthys osculus (assembly GCA_029959095.1). Classification (NCBI taxonomy): domain Eukaryota; kingdom Metazoa; phylum Chordata; class Actinopteri; order Cypriniformes; family Leuciscidae; genus Rhinichthys; species Rhinichthys osculus. The sequence continues at coordinate 8,190,779 of JARWKJ010000007.1, read as the reverse complement.
CGTTCTCATTACTGAATGATTCAGCATTTTGAACGAATCGGTTGACTCAAAGATTCAACGACCAATCCATAATCTGTCTCTTTCATGAATGACTCAGCCGTTCGAACGAATCGTTTGAACGAATGAATCAATGACTCGCTCATTAAGACGGTCGCCTGGCGGCACCTAATGACGGTTTAGTGATATTAAAAGTATCATTCTTTCCAACGATTGTTAATTAACTCATATTTGAAACATAAGCTATATATATATATATATATATATATATATATATATATACACACATATATATACACACACACATATATATATACACAAAAATAAAATAAAAACACATTTGAAGCGTGTTTGCTTACTAAATTGTGAGCGGAACGAAAGTTGCAGCAAATATCAGCAACAGGAGTCAAATTTCATTAATCACGAGAGTGAAGAGCTGACTGAAAAGATGATGACGGAATAGGCTATTTTATGTAAAAGCCCCTATTTAAGCGAATCTATCATTGTACTCTTTTGTTGTTGTGTTTTCCGTGAAAAATAATAGACTATTGAACTCACAATTCAAGCAATCGGCCCCGTTATTGCACTAATTTTAAAGTGACACTAAAAAGTATGCGGCTGCACTGGCATTCATAACGGTGCGCGTCCATGGCGACGAGCGAGCAGAACAGAGCGAACGTTTTTTAGTTCATTCCTACTTCCATAGGAATTCCCTCAAGCGCTCTGCAAGCGCAACCCTTATCAATGTCCGTGTGGACGTCCGTATTTAAAAGCTCTCGGTCCTCAGTCACATGCTTGCCAAATATATGTATAAATATCATTTTGGACACAAGAGGGCAGTATGGCCCTATGTATAATTTTGTATAATAACTATCACTCGAAGAGCCCCTCCCCACACAGACACACACACACACACAGTTCGCCCGCGCCTCTCTCTCACACGCACACACACACACACACACACACACTCCAGCATTGCAATCTTGAGATCGCAGCTTGTTCATTATGCTGCGTTCACACCAAACTTTTATACTCTTTTGTTGTTGTGGTTTCCATGAAGAATAATAGGCTATTGAACTCACAATTCAAGCAATCGGCCCCAGAAAAGGCGCTAATTTTAAAATGAAACTAACGGCTGCACGGGCATTTATAACGGTGCACGTCCACGGCGATGAGCGAGCAGAACTTCCATAGGAATTCCCTCGAGCGCTCTGCACGTGGCCATTATCAATGTCCCGTATTTAAAAGCTCTCGGTCCTCAGTCACATACTAAATATATGTATAATGTATATATAAATATAATTTTGGACACAAGAGGGCAGTATGGCCCTATGTATAATTTTGTGTTTAAACTAAAAGAGCCCCTCCCCCCCTCCCCACACAGACACAGACACAGACACAGACACACACGAATGGCAGGGTGCATTCTCTCTGTCAGAGGGAGAGGGAGAGAAAATTCTCAGAAACATCCACATTCAAACCAAAATATCTAACTTCCTCTTGGTCTGAGCTAATGACAGTTAATTAGAAAGTTGTCCGGCTTGATCTGAACCATATGCATACCTGTGTCTGTCGAGTTTCATGCAATTTCAAGCATGCTAAGAGTCTCAAAAGCATCAAACAAGAATATTAAAGTTTGATGTGTTGCCACGGCAACAGTATCTAAGATATCAATAATCCTTTCACAGGTCTACATCTGCCGTGTGTTTACATTATACACATAAAGTTTGAAGCAAATCGGGTAAAAATAAGAGGGTGATTTCAAAGCATTTAGGAAGTGACACACTTCCTGCTGCCAGTTGGTGGCGCTATAACTTTGACTCACAATAGTCACATCCATGTGATCGGGCTCTTACAACGAACACACTGTTGAAGTTTCATCAAGATCAGTTAATGTATGCAGTAGTTATGACACACTTCCTGTTTCACGTTTCTCGCCATAATTTTGTTTCCTCGCCACGGCCAAACCGTTCGAGATATCAAAAATCCCCTCGCAAACTTTCATCCTCAATGTCTTGACTTCATGCTGACCGAGTTTCGTGCCGTTTGTTTGAATTCTCTAGGAGGAGTATTTCACATTCCATTGCGTGTGTTTTACCAACAACCCTAAATAGCCCACTTCCTGTTGGGCTGGGGTAAAAAGTAAGAGTGTGAAGTATATATGAAACGAGGAGATCTACATGTGTACCGAGTTTCATATTATTACATGCAAGCGTGTTTGAGTTATGGACCATGTTTTCGGACCCCGTTCCAGGGGGCGCTGTCGAGCCCCCCTGCCACGCCCGGGTACCATCTTCAGCCCGGCCCTGATGGCCGCGGGTTCTGACATGTGTGCAAAGTTTCAGGAGTTTTTGAGCATGTTAAGGCCTCCAAAAGTGTCCAAAAGGTAGTAAAAAAATAATAATAATAATAATAATAAATATAGCTGCGAGCAGCGATTACGGGCCCAAGCCGGTGGCACCGCAACCCCGGTGCCTTTAGTTACCTAAAGGCACCGGAGTGGCGGTGCCGCCGGCTTTGGCCCTTCATCGCTGCTCGCAGCTATATTTATATATATATATATATATATATATATATAAACAAGCCGGTGGCACCGCCACCCCGGTGCCTTTATATATATATATATATATATATATATATATATATAAACAAGCCGGTGGCACCGCCACCCCGGTGCCTTTAGGGTTACTGTGCATGGCGGGCTATATCGTAACTCCGCTTTGACCTTTGAGAAGATGTGTGCTGTAGAGCTTGCATTGGTGTGGGCTCTGCAAAAGTGTGCATTGAGGGCACATATCAACCACAAAGTATGCGTGAGCAACCTTCTGAAACCTAAAATGAAAAATGAGACACCCTACGGTCTCATGGACTTAATGGACACATGAAATAAGTACACAAGATTGAAAGTTAAATCAAGTGTGCCAAGACAGAATATTACTTGCCTGATCTGATTAGAAAAAAGTTTGTGTGTGTGTGTGTGTGTGTGTGTGTGTGAAACGTGATTGAACAATGTAGACATAAAAACATACTCCGTCCTTTTGTTCATACAGGACATTATTAAAACTGCAAAGTGTTTACTTATATTTGTGTACAATCGCAATAAAACACAACATTGTGCTTTTGTCAAACTGTAAACTACAACTGTCACCCAACCAAAATCTCTTTTTTATTTTATACAGAAATAAATAGTCTATCATTCAGATGAGAATAAAGTTAGTTCAAATTTTAAGGAAAACTCTGAAATATAGCACATTCATTTAAAATTCATTCAGGTTCAATTACCAAACATACAAATCTAAATGTAATTTAAAGCAAACGATACATTTAAAATATATGGGTTGTATGCCTATTTTTTTTATATAAAAAGATATATATCCAAAAAGACAAGGCCTAAACTTTAACAAGGGTTAAACAATCACTGTAGCAGACACAATCATACACACACACACACACACACACACACACACACAGACACAGACACAGACACAGACACACACACACACAAGTCAAATCACTTACATTTTAGATGCAATATTGACTTTTTTCTGTTTCAGCAGTGAAACTAGTTAAACAAAGATCACAGCAGAACCATCGAGCATCTCACAGCAACGTGTTTTCTCATTACTGAATGATTCAGCATTTTGAACGAATCGGTTGACTCAAAGATTCAATGACCAATCCATAATCTGTCTCATTCATGAATGACTCAGCCGTTCGAACAAATGAATCAATGACTCGCTCATTAAGACGGTCGCCTGGCGACACCTAATGACGGTTTAGTGATATGTTAAAAAGTATCATTCTTTCAAACGATTGTTAATTAACTCATATTTGAAACATAAGCTATATATATATATATATATATATATATATATATATATACACACACATATATATACACACATATATATACACAAAAATAAAATAAAAACACATTTGAAGCGTGTTTGCTTACTAAATTGTGAGCAGAACGAAAGTTGCAGCAAATATCAGCAACAGGAGTCAAATTTCATTAATCACGAGAGTGAAGAGCTGACTGGAAAAATTATGACGGAATATTTTGTGTAAAAGCACCTATTTAAGCGAATCTGTCATTTACTCTTTTGTTGTTGTGTTTTCCCTGAAAACCGGAAGCAATCGGTCCCCGATATGGCGCTAATTTTAAAGTGACACTAAAAAGTATGCGGCTGCACTGGCATTCATAACGGTGCGTGTCCATGGCGACGAGCGAGCAAAACAGAGCGAACGTTTTTTCATTTCTACTTCCATAGAAATTCATTCGAGCGCACTGTGAGCGCCACCACTATAAATGTCCATGCGGACGTCCTTACTTTACTTTCACTTTTAACTTAGCGATTTAAAAGCCCCCGGTGTTACACGTCAAATAACCGGTGAGAAAATATTCTCGGAGTCACATAGGCTACCTAATATATTTAAATACAACAGGCCTACCTGATTTTGAACACAAGAGGGCAGTATAGCCCTATGTATTATTTGATATATTTATTTTTTTAACTGAATAGTGCATTCTGGCTGTTTTTAAACTTGTACATTATTCTTAAATTGAAAACAAGAATAAAATGGGTTTAGTTGTGATATTTGTATAATTTTATCTAGAAATAAATGGTGTATAATTAAATTTTTAGAAGATATGAGGCTTTTAGTGTTTATTTTTTTTACATGACTTCAATCCCTCGCCATAGCAAAACAATTAGAGATATTCAATAGATATTCACAATTATGCTTCTTTAATGTATTTTCATCATGTTGAAAACATTTGGTGGGAACAAAATAAACCACTTAAGAGGAGTGGGTAAAAATGTAGAGGCTGGTTTTGCAAAACATTCACATTCAGACCAAAATAGCCCACTTCCTTTTGGGCTAGCTTAAAGTTGTTTGGCCCGATGAGATCTATATACCGAGTTTCATAATATTACATGCAAGTGTGTTTGATTTATGGACCAAATTTTCAGACCAAGTTTATGGACCAAGTTAATTTAATTAATAAACTAATTATATAAAACTATTTTCAATGCACTACAATTAATTTGGTTATATGCCTTTACTTATTAATAAAACCTATTTAAAAAATACAAGGCATAAGCCATTTATTTTCCTTTTTAATGCAGGCAAAACCACACAGCAGTGAAATGGTTAATCTAGCCCCCCTCCCCCTCCCCACACTCACAGACACACACACACACACATACACAGAGACGTAGGCTCAGAGAGAGACACATAAAATGACAATTTTCAAACCAAAATATCTAACTTCCTGTTGGTCGTAGCTAATTACGGTAAATTAGAAAGTTGTCCGGCTCGAAGAGTACAATATACATATCGAGTTTTGTTACTGTAGATAAAACTAACCCCCCCACTTTTGTCAAAAGCATTTAGAAAGTGACACACTTCCTGCTGCCAGTTGGTGGCGCTATAACTTTGACTCACAATAGTTACATCCATCTGAATGGCCTCTTACCACGAACACACTGCTGAAGTTTCATCAAGATCAGTTAATGTATGCAGAAGTTATAACACTTCGTGTTTCTCTTTTCTCGCCATAAATTAGTTTCCTCGCCACGGCCAAAGCGTTCGAGATATCAAAAATCCGTCCGCAATTTAGCATCTTCAAAGTGTTGACCTCAAGCTGACCGAGTTTGGCGGTAAACGGATGCAATCTCTAGGAGAAGTACTTCAAATTCCTGAGCAAGCGTTCTCCAAACAACCCATAATAGCCGACTTCCTGTTAAAGATTCAATGACCAATCCATAATCTGTCTCATTCATGAATGACTCAGCCGTTCGAACGAATCGTTCGAACAAATGAATCAATGACTCGCTCATTAAGACGGTCGCCTGGCGACACCTAATGACGGCTTAGTGATATGTTTAAAAGTATCATTCTTTCCAACGATTGTTAATTAACTCATATTTGAAACATAAGCTATATATATATATATATATATATATATATATATATATATATACACACACATATATACACAAAAATAAAATAAAAACACATTTGAAGCGTGTTTGCTTACTAAATTGTGAGCAGAACGAAAGTTGCAGCAAATATCAGCAACAGGAGTCAAATTTCATTAATCACGAGAGTGAAGAGCTGACTGAAAAGATGATGACGGAATAGGCTATATTTTATGTAAAAGCGCCTATTTAAGCGAATCTATCATTGTACTCTTTTGTTGTTGTGTTTTCCGTGAAAAATAATAGACTATTGAACTCACAATTCAAGCAATTGGCCCCCGATATTGCACTAATTTTAAAGTGACACTAAAAAGTATGCGGCTGCAGTGGCATTCATTACGGTGCGCGTCCATGGCGACGAGCAAGCAAAACAGAGCGAACGTTTTTTCATTTCTACTTCCATAGAAATTCATTCGAGCGCACTGCGAGCGCCACCACTATAAATGTCCTTACTTTACTTTCACTTTTAACTTAGCGATATAAAAGCCCCCGGTGTTACACGTCAAATAACCGGTGAGAAAAAATTCTCGGAGTCACATAGCAGCTACCTATATTTAAATACAACAGGCCTACCTGATTTTGAACACAAGAGGGCAGTATAGCCCTATGTATTATTTGATATATTTATTTTTTAACTGAATAGTGCATCCTGGCTGTTTTTAAACTTGTACATTATTCTTAAATTGCAAAACAAGAATAAAATGGGTTTAGTTCTGATATTTGTATAATTTTATCTAGAAATAAATGGTGTATAATTAAATTTTTAGAAGATATGAGGCTTTTAGTGTTTATTTTTTTTACATGACTTTAATCCCTCGCCATAGCAAAACAATTAGAGATATTCAATAGATATTCACAATTATGCTTCTTTAATGTATTTTCATCATGTTGAAAAAGTTTGGTGGGAATAAAATAAACCACTTAAGAGGAGTGGGTAAAAATGTAGAGCCTGGTTTTGCAAAACATCCACATTAAGACAAAAATAGCCCACTTCCTGTTGGGCTGGCTTAAAGTTGTTTGGCCCGATGAGATCTATATGAGTACAGAGTTTCATAATATTACATGCAAGTGTGTTTGATTTATGGACCAAATTTTCTGACGAAGTTTATGGACCAAGTTAATTTAATTAATAAACTAATTATATAAAACTATTTTCAATGCACTACAATTCAACTGGTTATATGCCTTTACTTATTAATACAACTTATTTAAAAAATACAAGGCGTAAGACATTTATTTTCTTTTTTAATGCAGGCCAAACCACACAGCAGTCAAATGGTTAATCTAGCCCCCCTCCCCCTCCCCCTCCCCACACTCACAGACACACACACACACACACAGAGACGTAGGCTCAGAGAGAGAGAGAGACATAAAATGACAATTTTCAAACCAAAATATCTGACTTCCTGTTGGTTGGAGCTATTGAGTGTAAATTAGAAACTTGTCTGGCTGGAGGAGAACAATACACATACCGATTTTTATTACTGTAGATAAAATTAATCCCCCCACTTTTGACAAAAGGTGGCGCTACTGAGCCCTCAACACGCCCGTTTCTGAAACTTTGCACATGTCTACTGGCTAATAAATGAGATGTGTCTGTCGAGTTTCATGCAATTTTAAGCAATTTCAGGCATGCTAAGAGTCTCAAAAGCATAAAAAAAGAATATTAAAGTTTGATGCGTTGCCACGACAACAGTATCTAAGATATCAAGAATCCATTCACAGGTCTACATCTGCCGTGTGTTTACATTATAGTAGTGAAGTTTGAAGCAAATCGGGTAAAAATAAGAGGGTGATTTCAAAGCATTTAGGAAGTGACACACTTCCTTCTGCCAGTTGGTGGCGCTATAACTTTGACTCACAATAGTCACATCCATGTGATCGGGCTCTTACGACGAACACACTGCTGAAGTTTCATCAAGATCAGTTAATGTATGCAGTAGTTATGACACACTTCCTGTTTCACGTTTCTCGCCATAATTTTGTTTCCTCGCCACGGCCAAACCGTTCGAGATATCAAAAATCCCCTCGCAAACTTTCATCCTCAATGTCTTGACTTCATGCTGACCGAGTTTCGTGCCGTTTGTTTGAATTCTCTAGGAGGAGTATTTCACATTCCATTGTGTGTGTTTTACCAACAACCCTAAATAGCCGACTTCCTGTTGGGCTGGGGCAAAAAGTAAGAGTGTGAAGTATATATGAAACGAGGAGATCTACATGTGTACTGAGTTTCATATTATTACATGCAAGCGTGTTTGATTTATGGACCATGTTTTCGGACCCCGTTCCAGGGGGCGCTGTCGAGCCCCCCTGCCACGCCCGGGTACCATCTTCAGCCCGGCCCTGATGGCCGCGGGTTCTGACATGTGTGCAAAGTTTCAGGAGTTTTTGAGCATGTTAAGGCCTCCAAAAGTGTCCAAAAGGTAGCAGAAAAATAATAAGTCGGAAGAAGAAGAAGAAGAAGAAGAATAATAAATAATCCTAAGGAAAACAATAGGGCCTTCGCCCTTTGGGCTTGGGCCCTAACAATAGGGTTTCAGCACTGAAGTGCTTGAACCCCTAATAAAAAGGGACTAAAAAGGCCTATAAAAAAAAAACCTTAGGGTCCACGCACTTGACGCTTGTGCTGCTGCTTTCCAAAAACTTTATCAAGCCTTTTAACATGTGCCTCGGAGAGGAGAAAGTCGCTTTTTTGCCTTTTTGGCTCATTTTTCATGGAAATGTGGTGATTTTTGTTTTACCTTTTAAACTGCGACACCTCCACCGATGGCCCGATCTCCGTCAAACTTTGCACGCTTCCTCAGAATAATATGGCGCACATGCTCAGCTAATTTGGTGAAGTTATGAGCAGAGCAGACCCTTTTTCAGTCATTTAAATGTCATTTTGCATAGGATATTATAGAGCATTTTACACCTTTATAACAGTTAAAGGGCCACCGGTGGCCCGACGTCCATAAAAGCTTCCAGGCCTCTTTAGGGCCAGGTGACGCATGCGCACGGCCGGTTTTGTGAGGTTGTATGCAAATCAGGCAGGAAGAGGGCCGCTTTCAGCCATTTCATGGGATTTGCCATAAAGAAAAAATCATTCTTTTTGGCACCTGTTTAACAGTTAGAGCGCCACCAAGTGGCCGGTCGCCCTGTCCTTTTTCACGCGACCACAGAATGAGCTCTCACACAGGCGCGTTGAGTTTGGTGCAAATATCTCGTTCCGTTGACGAGTTATAGGCAATTTAGTAAAAGGGGCCCCTCCCACTCGGAACGTTTCGGCGGCCCTTAGGGACCGTGAACCCAAATTTCCACTTTTTTTTGATAATTATTGACATTCGGACTCCATAGAATCTTGCCGCACTGGTTTGGTTCCGGCCGGCCCAAAAACCTAGGACTAGTTCGCAAAAGTAGGTTTTACGGAAAACCCAAAATACCCGAAAATGCACCCAGGGTGACGAGCCAATCCGAGGCATGCATCTTGTCCGGCTCGAGCCAAGGATTCCAACGATGTAAGACACTTGAGCCTACGCCCGACGGTTGAGGAGTTATGAGCCATTTCGTACTTTTGCCCGCTGTAGCGCCACCTATGGGCCAATCGGGGCGTGCCTTGGTGAGGCTGTAGGCGGTGAGAGTACTACCAGCCCCCAAAGTTTCAAGTCTCTACGACTTACGGTTCGTCCTGCCCGATCAGTTTTACGTGGAGAATGTTGCATGATGGGAAAATTAACAATAACAATAGGGTTTCAGCACTGAAGTGCTTGAACCCCTAATAAAAAGGGACTAAAAAGGCCTATAAAAAAAAAACCTTAGGGTCCACGCACTTGACGCTTGTGCTGCTGCTTTCCAAAAACTTTATCAAGCCTTTTAACATGTGCCTCGGAGAGGAGAAAGTCGCTTTTTTGCCTTTTTGGCTCATTTTTCATGGAAATGTGGTGATTTTTGTTTTACCTTTTAAACTGCGACACCTCCACCGATGGCCCGATCTCCGTCAAACTTTGCACGCTTCCTCAGAATAATATGGCGCACATGCTCAGCTAATTTGGTGAAGTTATGAGCAGAGCAGACCCTTTTTCAGTCATTTAAATGTCATTTTGCATAGGATATTATAGAGCATTTTACACCTTTATAACAGTTAAAGGGCCACCGGTGGCCCGACGTCCATAAAAGCTTCCAGGCCTCTTTAGGGCCAGGTGACGCATGCGCACGGCCGGTTTTGTGAGGTTGTATGCAAATCAGGCAGGAAGAGGGCCGCTTTCAGCCATTTCATGGGATTTGCCATAAAGAAAAAATCATTCTTTTTGGCACCTGTTTAACAGTTAGAGCGCCACCAAGTGGCCGGTCGCCCTGTCCTTTTTCACGCGACCACAGAATGAGCTCTCACACAGGCGCGTTGAGTTTGGTGCAAATATCTCGTTCCGTTGACGAGTTATAGGCAATTTAGTAAAAGGGGCCCCTCCCACTCGGAACGTTTCGGCGGCCCTTAGGGACCGTGAACCCAAATTTCCACTTTTTTTTGATAATTATTGACATTCGGACTCCATAGAATCTTGCCGCACTGGTTTGGTTCCGGCCGGCCCAAAAACCTAGGACTAGTTCGCAAAAGTAGGTTTTACGGAAAACCCAAAATACCCGAAAATGCACCCAGGGTGACGAGCCAATCCGAGGCATGCATCTTGTCCGGCTCGAGCCAAGGATTCCAACGATGTAAGACACTTGAGCCTACGCCCGACGGTTGAGGAGTTATGAGCCATTTCGTACTTTTGCCCGCTGTAGCGCCACCTATGGGCCAATCGGGGCGTGCCTTGGTGAGGCTGTAGGCGGTGAGAGTACTACCAGCCCCCAAAGTTTCAAGTCTCTACGACTTACGGTTCGTCCTGCCCGATCAGTTTTACGTGGAGAATGTTGCATGATGGGAAAATTAACAATAACAATAGGGTTTCAGCACTGAAGTGCTTGAACCCCTAATAAAAAGGGACTAAAAAGGCCTATAAAAAAAAAACCTTAGGGTCCACGCACTTGACGCTTGTGCTGCTGCTTTCCAAAAACTTTATCAAGCCTTTTAACATGTGCCTCGGAGAGGAGAAAGTCGCTTTTTTGCCTTTTTGGCTCATTTTTCATGGAAATGTGGTGATTTTTGTTTTACCTTTTAAACTGCGACACCTCCACCGATGGCCCGATCTCCGTCAAACTTTGCACGCTTCCTCAGAATAATATGGCGCACATGCTCAGCTAATTTGGTGAAGTTATGAGCAGAGCAGACCCTTTTTCAGTCATTTAAATGTCATTTTGCATAGGATATTATAGAGCATTTTACACCTTTATAACAGTTAAAGGGCCACCGGTGGCCCGACGTCCATAAAAGCTTCCAGGCCTCTTTAGGGCCAGGTGACGCATGCGCACGGCCGGTTTTGTGAGGTTGTATGCAAATCAGGCAGGAAGAGGGCCGCTTTCAGCCATTTCATGGGATTTGCCATAAAGAAAAAATCATTCTTTTTGGCACCTGTTTAACAGTTAGAGCGCCACCAAGTGGCCGGTCGCCCTGTCCTTTTTCACGCGACCACAGAATGAGCTCTCACACAGGCGCGTTGAGTTTGGTGCAAATATCTCGTTCCGTTGACGAGTTATAGGCAATTTAGTAAAAGGGGCCCCTCCCACTCGGAACGTTTCGGCGGCCCTTAGGGACCGTGAACCCAAATTTCCACTTTTTTTTGATAATTATTGACATTCGGACTCCATAGAATCTTGCCGCACTGGTTTGGTTCCGGCCGGCCCAAAAACCTAGGACTAGTTCGCAAAAGTAGGTTTTACGGAAAACCCAAAATACCCGAAAATGCACCCAGGGTGACGAGCCAATCCGAGGCATGCATCTTGTCCGGCTCGAGCCAAGGATTCCAACGATGTAAGACACTTGAGCCTACGCCCGACGGTTGAGGAGTTATGAGCCATTTCGTACTTTTGCCCGCTGTAGCGCCACCTATGGGCCAATCGGGGCGTGCCTTGGTGAGGCTGTAGGCGGTGAGAGTACTACCAGCCCCCAAAGTTTCAAGTCTCTACGACTTACGGTTCGTCCTGCCCGATCAGTTTTACGTGGAGAATGTTGCATGATGGGAAAATTAACAATAACAATAGGGTTTCAGCACTGAAGTGCTTGAACCCCTAATAAAAAGGGACTAAAAAGGCCTATAAAAAAAAAACCTTAGGGTCCACGCACTTGACGCTTGTGCTGCTGCTTTCCAAAAACTTTATCAAGCCTTTTAACATGTGCCTCGGAGAGGAGAAAGTCGCTTTTTTGCCTTTTTGGCTCATTTTTCATGGAAATGTGGTGATTTTTGTTTTACCTTTTAAACTGCGACACCTCCACCGATGGCCCGATCTCCGTCAAACTTTGCACGCTTCCTCAGAATAATATGGCGCACATGCTCAGCTAATTTGGTGAAGTTATGAGCAGAGCAGACCCTTTTTCAGTCATTTAAATGTCATTTTGCATAGGATATTATAGAGCATTTTACACCTTTATAACAGTTAAAGGGCCACCGGTGGCCCGACGTCCATAAAAGCTTCCAGGCCTCTTTAGGGCCAGGTGACGCATGCGCACGGCCGGTTTTGTGAGGTTGTATGCAAATCAGGCAGGAAGAGGGCCGCTTTCAGCCATTTCATGGGATTTGCCATAAAGAAAAAATCATTCTTTTTGGCACCTGTTTAACAGTTAGAGCGCCACCAAGTGGCCGGTCGCCCTGTCCTTTTTCACGCGACCACAGAATGAGCTCTCACACAGGCGCGTTGAGTTTGGTGCAAATATCTCGTTCCGTTGACGAGTTATAGGCAATTTAGTAAAAGGGGCCCCTCCCACTCGGAACGTTTCGGCGGCCCTTAGGGACCGTGAACCCAAATTTCCACTTTTTTTTGATAATTATTGACATTCGGACTCCATAGAATCTTGCCGCACTGGTTTGGTTCCGGCCGGCCCAAAAACCTAGGACTAGTTCGCAAAAGTAGGTTTTACGGAAAACCCAAAATACCCGAAAATGCACCCAGGGTGACGAGCCAATCCGAGGCATGCATCTTGTCCGGCTCGAGCCAAGGATTCCAACGATGTAAGACACTTGAGCCTACGCCCGACGGTTGAGGAGTTATGAGCCATTTCGTACTTTTGCCCGCTGTAGCGCCACCTATGGGCCAATCGGGGCGTGCCTTGGTGAGGCTGTAGGCGGTGAGAGTACTACCAGCCCCCAAAGTTTCAAGTCTCTACGACTTACGGTTCGTCCTGCCCGATCAGTTTTACGTGGAGAATGTTGCATGATGGGAAAATTAACAATAACAATAGGGTTTCAGCACTGAAGTGCTTGAACCCCTAATAAAAAGGGACTAAAAAGGCCTATAAAAAAAAAACCTTAGGGTCCACGCACTTGACGCTTGTGCTGCTGCTTTCCAAAAACTTTATCAAGCCTTTTAACATGTGCCTCGGAGAGGAGAAAGTCGCTTTTTTGCCTTTTTGGCTCATTTTTCATGGAAATGTGGTGATTTTTGTTTTACCTTTTAAACTGCGACACCTCCACCGATGGCCCGATCTCCGTCAAACTTTGCACGCTTCCTCAGAATAATATGGCGCACATGCTCAGCTAATTTGGTGAAGTTATGAGCAGAGCAGACCCTTTTTCAGTCATTTAAATGTCATTTTGCATAGGATATTATAGAGCATTTTACACCTTTATAACAGTTAAAGGGCCACCGGTGGCCCGACGTCCATAAAAGCTTCCAGGCCTCTTTAGGGCCAGGTGACGCATGCGCACGGCCGGTTTTGTGAGGTTGTATGCAAATCAGGCAGGAAGAGGGCCGCTTTCAGCCATTTCATGGGATTTGCCATAAAGAAAAAATCATTCTTTTTGGCACCTGTTTAACAGTTAGAGCGCCACCAAGTGGCCGGTCGCCCTGTCCTTTTTCACGCGACCACAGAATGAGCTCTCACACAGGCGCGTTGAGTTTGGTGCAAATATCTCGTTCCGTTGACGAGTTATAGGCAATTTAGTAAAAGGGGCCCCTCCCACTCGGAACGTTTCGGCGGCCCTTAGGGACCGTGAACCCAAATTTCCACTTTTTTTTGATAATTATTGACATTCGGACTCCATAGAATCTTGCCGCACTGGTTTGGTTCCGGCCGGCCCAAAAACCTAGGACTAGTTCGCAAAAGTAGGTTTTACGGAAAACCCAAAATACCCGAAAATGCACCCAGGGTGACGAGCCAATCCGAGGCATGCATCTTGTCCGGCTCGAGCCAAGGATTCCAACGATGTAAGACACTTGAGCCTACGCCCGACGGTTGAGGAGTTATGAGCCATTTCGTACTTTTGCCCGCTGTAGCGCCACCTATGGGCCAATCGGGGCGTGCCTTGGTGAGGCTGTAGGCGGTGAGAGTACTACCAGCCCCCAAAGTTTCAAGTCTCTACGACTTACGGTTCGTCCTGCCCGATCAGTTTTACGTGGAGAATGTTGCATGATGGGAAAATTAACAATAACAATAGGGTTTCAGCACTGAAGTGCTTGAACCCCTAATAAAAAGGGACTAAAAAGGCCTATAAAAAAAAAACCTTAGGGTCCACGCACTTGACGCTTGTGCTGCTGCTTTCCAAAAACTTTATCAAGCCTTTTAACATGTGCCTCGGAGAGGAGAAAGTCGCTTTTTTGCCTTTTTGGCTCATTTTTCATGGAAATGTGGTGATTTTTGTTTTACCTTTTAAACTGCGACACCTCCACCGATGGCCCGATCTCCGTCAAACTTTGCACGCTTCCTCAGAATAATATGGCGCACATGCTCAGCTAATTTGGTGAAGTTATGAGCAGAGCAGACCCTTTTTCAGTCATTTAAATGTCATTTTGCATAGGATATTATAGAGCATTTTACACCTTTATAACAGTTAAAGGGCCACCGGTGGCCCGACGTCCATAAAAGCTTCCAGGCCTCTTTAGGGCCAGGTGACGCATGCGCACGGCCGGTTTTGTGAGGTTGTATGCAAATCAGGCAGGAAGAGGGCCGCTTTCAGCCATTTCATGGGATTTGCCATAAAGAAAAAATCATTCTTTTTGGCACCTGTTTAACAGTTAGAGCGCCACCAAGTGGCCGGTCGCCCTGTCCTTTTTCACGCGACCACAGAATGAGCTCTCACACAGGCGCGTTGAGTTTGGTGCAAATATCTCGTTCCGTTGACGAGTTATAGGCAATTTAGTAAAAGGGGCCCCTCCCACTCGGAACGTTTCGGCGGCCCTTAGGGACCGTGAACCCAAATTTCCACTTTTTTTTGATAATTATTGACATTCGGACTCCATAGAATCTTGCCGCACTGGTTTGGTTCCGGCCGGCCCAAAAACCTAGGACTAGTTCGCAAAAGTAGGTTTTACGGAAAACCCAAAATACCCGAAAATGCACCAAGGGTGACGAGCCAATCCGAGGCATGCATCTTGTCCGGCTCGAGCCAAGGATTCCAACGATGTAAGACACTTGAGCCTACGCCCGACGGTTGAGGAGTTATGAGCCATTTCGTACTTTTGCCCGCTGTAGCGCCACCTATGGGCCAATCGGGGCGTGCCTTGGTGAGGCTGTAGGCGGTGAGAGTACTACCAGCCCCCAAAGTTTCAAGTCTCTACGACTTACGGTTCGTCCTGCCCGATCAGTTTTACGTGGAGAATGTTGCATGATGGGAAAATTAACAATAACAATAGGGTTTCAGCACTGAAGTGCTTGAACCCCTAACTAATATATGCTTCCCCCACAAATGAAAACAAAGCAATTAATGACAATATTATCTGTGTGTGTGTAGGTGATCAACGCCATAGAGCAAGATTACAGGCTGCCGCCCCCCATGGACTGTCCCACTGCTCTCCACCAGCTGATGCTCGACTGCTGGCAGAAAGATCGGAACGCTCGGCCACGCTTCACAGATATCGTCAATACGCTCGACAAACTCATCCGCAACCCCACCAGCCTTAAAGCTGTCGCCAGTATACCCACTATGTGAGTCCAACAAACTCATCATATTTTATTTTTATACCATTTTTAACCTTAAATTATGTTAAATGTAACACAACTGTTCAAACACATTTTTTTTTGTTTTTTTTTGAAAGAAATTAACATTTTTATTTAGCAAGCATGCATTAATTTCCTCAAGAGTGACAGTAAAACTTTTACATTGTTACAAAAGATTTCTATTTCTAAAAATGTTCTTTTGAACTTTTTAAACTATAACAGTTTCCACAAAAAAAATATGAAGCAGCACAACTGTTTTCAACATCACCAAATCAGGTTTATGTGGATCATGTGACACTGAAGACTGGAGTAATGATGCTGAAAATGGAATTTTGCCATCAAATGAATCAGTTATATTTTACAATATATGAAAATAGAAAACAGTTATTTTAAATTGAAGTAATATTTCACATTATTGCTGTTTTTACTGTTTTTAAACAAATAAATGCAGTCTTGGTGGGCATACAAGA
Organism: Rhinichthys osculus; assembly: GCA_029959095.1. Taxonomy (NCBI): domain Eukaryota; kingdom Metazoa; phylum Chordata; class Actinopteri; order Cypriniformes; family Leuciscidae; genus Rhinichthys; species Rhinichthys osculus. The sequence continues at coordinate 8,174,322 of JARWKJ010000007.1, read as the reverse complement.
GACTTTCGAAAACGTTAAAAAGTCTTACCAATCTCAAACTTTTGAATGATAGTGTAAATCCTGTAGACTAGCCAGAAAAACACACCCTAAACATTTTGGCATTTTTACATAATAAAGATATTAAGACATAATTATTCCCCATATGCAGCTGTTTTCATTCTGGGAAAAACAGGATAGGTCCCCACAGTGTTGGTCCCTACAAAGACTGCAACTCTGACACCCAAGGTTGGGTCATTTGATTCCTCTACTCTCCTGCATCTCACTCTCTCTTTCTCCTCCACCAGTCCGTCCCAGCCGTTGTTGGACAGGTCCATCCCAGACTTCACCACCTTTAGTTCTGTAGAGGACTGGCTGGTCGCTGTCAAGATGTCTCAGTACAGAGACAACTTCCTCAACTCTGGCTTCACATCCCTACAGCTGGTAGCCCAGATGACTTCAGAGTGAGTTTAAAGTTTGATGTGTATTCTAAATCATTTCATTATTGTCACTAAACATCTACCCTGGAAATAACAGGTCATATTGGCATTAGATAGTCAATCTGGTCAGCCAGTCCAAGCTGTTTTGGAACATGGTTCTATCCAGGCTCCATCCAGGCCTATCAACATAATCTATCAGATCAAACCACCTTGGACTTCTTGTCTAAGGCCCTGTTTACAACTGGTATTAATATGCGTTTTGGTCGATCGGATCACAAGTGGATGACGCTAAATACAGGTGTAAGCGGGGTCTAAAACGTTTTGAGCTTGTCCACTTTCAACCACTTCTTCCAAGAGGTAGTCCAAAACACATTGACCGAATTGCTTTCGTAGTGTAAACGCTCATGTGTTCGAACAGCCTACAAAATATTGCCTGCCCACCGCCTACTGGTCTAATACGTAAACATTATGGGAAACGCACTTGCCAGACAAGATTTAAACTTTGACGGCTGAAGACCCAAGTTTGGTTGAACTCTCACCATTCCTGATTTCTAACACGCACTCACAGCATCCAGTGTGGTCTTGCGACTTTCAGAGCAGAAACAAATGTTTATGTTTTCTGTCGTATCCAGACACGTTCATACGTTAATTGTTAACTGTAAAAGTTAATTTTGTCCATTAGATCGAAAGATCTGGAAGAAATAAAAACATACATTTACCCACCGATAGACCCTCCCCTCGAAATCAGGACAGAAGTGGTTGAAAGTGGACAAAAGAGACGGATTTAAAACACCAGGTGGGAATGTGTCTCCCTCGTCTACTTGTGATCTAATCGACCAAAACGCATCTTAATACTAAAGCACAGTTTCTAAATAAGCTGTAAAAACCAGGTCTACCAACTTAAGGTAACGGATCAACCATTCTGAAGTGTGTTGAAATGTTGTTAGCTAGCTCAACACCAGCTTAGCCAACATGGCCTACCAGCTCTAAGGAGGTTGACTGACATCAGCTGGTCATGCAACTAGTCAACCATCTAAACCAGTTTGGACCAGCGAATAATCAGTCTAGTTTCTAAAGTTTGTATATTTATTAGATGTATTAGGCTTTCATCATTGTTACTAAAGCTCTATGCTGCTGGTTAAAACCAGGTCGTATCAGCTTAAGGTAACTGGTCAACCATTCAGAAGCGTTTTTGAGATGTGGTTAGTCAGTTCTTCACTTTCTCAGCCAAGATGGCCTACCAGCTCCAAGTTGGTCAAATTGACCCCACCAACAGGTCATACAAATAGTCAACCAGCTAACTGCAACTTTATTTCTCGTAATTACAACTTTTAATCTCACATTTGCTATTTTATTTCTTATTTGAAACTTTTCCTGATAAATGTTTTACTCTGAGTTGGAAACAGGCTTTCATAGATCACACTGTTAACAACAACATCTCTCAAAAATCATTATGTGTACCACAGTTATACATCTCATTCAGCCGTTCTGTCATATTATTGGTTTGTTTTAGATGATGTCTAATACTCTGTGAGTTCTGTCTGTGTGAAGGCTGATTAAAGCTGGTTTCAGATTTCCAGACAGCGCATTGATCACAGAATGTGGGGTGGTCAGATATCTCCGCAAACTTGTTTAATATCGATTTCTAAACCGTACAGTAGGATTAGTGCGTATCGCTGAGGTATGTGCGCATGTGTCTTGACTTGTTTGATTCGCTATCGAGCGAACAGGTGGATATGCTGTTGATGATGTTTAAAACACATCTCCTGGTGGTTTGTTCGTGGCGGGAAGCAGACTGTGAGCTGTAGAGTCTCTGACGCTCTGATTAATGCAGCCGGCGCTCACAGAGAGGGTCTGTGCTTAATTAGCAACATAAGTATGAGCCCACGCATAAACAGAAAGTTAAATGCAAGTGGCTTTCATGTGCTAATGCTGTTTGCTCTCATATCTATAAACCTGTGGGGGCTCTGTGCTGTTCCCCTCTCTCTCTGGGCTGTTTGAATGGTTCGTATATTGATAGTACAGGCTGTTCGCATTCAGAATAAAAGCTTCTCTCTGAAAATTGAGCGTTTATTCAGAGTTGCTCTTTTGTCTTTGTAATTTAGAGGTGGCGATGAAACGGTCACCTAAAATCACATGCTGCAGCAGACCCGTCGTGATCTTACTTGGCCTTTTGGTGGGCTGACAGTTTTTCTACTAACATGAAGAGGTGCTTGTCAAGAGTAGCTTAGGGAGTGAATCTTTGCTTGTACCATCTGGCAAACTGCTTTTAGAGTATTTCAGTACCACTGCCAGAGTAATAGTAATTAACCATGGTCATTAGCGTGGATGATAATGAAGAACAGTGACAACAGGCATTGGTGTGATAGCAAGGTGATCAACCTTTTTATTATTAATATATGCAGAGATATCTACATTCAAACTGAGTATTTTAAGAGCTTGTGGGCAATGCCATTGTCAAATCATCCATGTAAACGCCTTAAAGCTGAATATAAAGAAGTGAGAGACAAATAAAAATTAAAATTCCAGGTGTTTTACTAATATTTAAAATTATATAATATAATTATTTAAAATGTAATGGCTATTTGTTCATTTAAATATTCAAATATTCTGTGGCAAAATGTAAATTTTGATATATTTTGCGAGTTGCTCATTATTAGTTCATAGTACTATTTGTAGTATTATATGAAATAATATATTTTCTGTATTATTATAATAAGATACTTTACATAGCAAAGCTTTGTGATAACGATGTCTTACGGCAGATACAAATAAACAGTAAATCAATTACTTTTGTGTGATTCTTTACAAAAGTGCACATCAAATCCAAAGTTCTGTCATGAAACTCTAGATGGCGCAGGCTAATAAGTCCTTAACTCAACCTGCTTGCAATCACATCATTATCTATAGGGCACAGCTGATTGGTTCCTGCTGTATCAGTAGCCAATGAGCTTGTGTGCTCAACCTTCAAATACTTTACCTTGTTTGGTTCGATTGAATCGAACTCTAGTTCGTTTCCCCCCTTGGTGCGGACCTTTTGGGCAGGTGTGAATACAGCAATCGAACTCGGGTGCGGACCAAACAAACGAACCGAGACCCAGCTGAAGAGGTGGTCTCGGTACGGTTCCAAACGAACTCTGGTACGGTTCGTTTACGGTGTGAACATGAACCGACCCAATTGCAAGAAAGCACTGCGCCTTTGAGTTAACAGGCTTCCGTAGTCGGAGTTGCGTTATGGGAAAGTGATCTGTTGTAGCCAACTACATTACATCTGTTGCGCGTCTTTCTGCACGTTGTGTGCATCATTGGAATGGAAGGAATGAATGAATGAGTGTGTGCATCAGGACATTCACATACAGAGCATTCTCTTTAGTCTAATCGCGCATAGATGCAAAAAAAAAAAGCATTTGCAGTTCATAAAATGTAACGATAGAACAATACAAGGATGATGCTGCGTTAATTTACGTTAAGCCTTTTTTGCACTTCTTGATTTCCCTACTTGAGAATCCTTGTCCAATGAATGGACGACCTTAGCACACGTGTGATTTTGTTTACAAATTTTGGTTCACTTGCAAAAAGAGCAGTGTGAAAGCGAACCGTACCAAAAAAAACAAAAAAACAATTTATTTGGTTCGGACTAAAGCAAGTGAACTATGGGACTTTCCTGGTGTGAATACACCCTAAGTCAGCATTTGCCTTAGCAGTGCAGCGTGCTTTCAGAAACCCTCCACCTTCCCCAGCTCCACCTGTATAGATCTGCTACGTGTAATTCATGTACGCTATATTGTACAGCAGCAGCATGTCTTACTTCCTCACAGCAGTGTGTCGTGTATGTATTGGCAGTAGCAAGTCTTGTACTTGCTCTGCAGCAGCAGCAATAACATACAGCAGCAGCCATAATAGCAGCAATAGCTATTCCAAGATATATATTCCAAGACCAAATATGAAATGTATACTATAGAGCTACGTACGTTGGTATGTGTGTCCAAAATTAACTGTAGGTATGCATTCTTGTGTTCACAGGGACCTTTTGAGGATAGGTGTGACTCTAGCCGGCCATCAGAAGAAAATCCTCAACAGCATTCAGTCCATGCACCTGCAGATGTCTCAGTGCCAGACGGGCACTGCGCTGGCATGACTACAGGGGGCGCCGGACGACGGGCCGGGCAGCTTGCGGAAGAATTACCAGCGGGCGAGCCCAATCCCATCGGAGCGCGCCAGAATAGAGACTATCATCCTGATCTGAGAACGTGTTTCAGGAGAGGAACCATTATCCCATATCCAACAGACAAGATCAGAACAGGACCAGACCCATGGGAACTCCCAGGACGTCTGTTAACCTGTCGACTGTTTGTGTCTTTGGGCTGCATTTACAGGGAAAACTGGAGAAGCAGACTCTTTTTGTCCTCTTTTCGTCATTGTAATCCCGCTTTAGTTATCTTCACGATGCTATTCCAATTCTGAGACGTCTCGCATCATTTTCTACAAGGTTGTATCGTTCTTCTTTTTTTCCACTATAAACCTTCTTTCGCCCCTGCTTCCCACTTACATTACCTGTCGATTTCGGTATGGCTGACGTTGCCAAAGGACATCCCGTATGCCTGCGTCCCATCCCCTGGCCGTACGAGCGTGAATGACGTATATCTTTAAATAAACACGAGTATATCTTCAGAGTAAACCTTCATATTGAAGGTGAAGTGTAACGGACCTCTTTGTAAATACACTCTTCTTCCGCTTGCTTTTTTGGCAATGTTGCGCATTGGAACAGAACCACGGATTCTGCAGGACACGAACTCGCTCACGAGAACAATCTGGGATGAACTCTTGACTCTGTCGATGTTGTGTAAATATCAGTTAGTTGTGTATAAACTAGCGTTAAAAAGAGATACTTTAGGTGAAAAAAGCTACGCATTCAGGCCACTAAACAGTGTTTATTGTAGGTGTTTCCACGCTGATGAGCACTTAGGTGTACAGCTTTTCTTTCTTCCACCTCTTCTTCTTCTTCTACTTCTTCTAGTCGTTCTTGTTAGTTTCGTGTCAGAGTGTTTGAATGCGTCGACTAGCGTTGGGAAGGTGTGTCGTCACCTCCTAAACTAGCTAGTACACTTAAATGTAGTTTCACTGTTAATAAGCTGTACTAATGTTGGTCTTACAGGGTCTTTAAAACCGCAAATCTGTTTCCAAGCAAGTGTTTACATGATAAGCAGATGAAAAGGTTGCAGGCAGGAAACAAAGAGACTCGCAAAACCGCTGCCCTTCACCACTTTCATCATGCCGAATCTCTCTCTCAGCTCCAGATGTTTCCAGATGACATTGCTAAATGCGGTACATGCTCTTTCGTGTCACCAGCTCTCCATTTATTTGTGTGTGTGTCTGGATTGAACATCTGTGTGACCCTTTATGAACAGATGCCCAACGCCACCCCATTGAGCACATTCTACTTAAGCAGTCAATGAAGCACTGGGTAACACACACACACACACACACACACACACACACACTGTTGTCAGCTTTGGGCTGTTCTTTTTTTGGTTGCCATTGAGAAATAGCATCAGCCGATTGATTTATAATAATAATAATTGAATAATTATTATTATTATAGGTAATACTATACCAAGTTAACATTAGTTAATGCATTAGGTATGTATGAACAACCAACAGGACTTTTTTTTAAAGCATTTATTAATCTAGGTTAATGTTCATTTCTAAAAATGCTAAAACATTTTACCATTTCAAGTTGTATAAACGAATATGAACATTGAATAAACATGTACTATCAATGATCCAGTGATTTATGAATTATGAATTAACCTAGAGGAAAAATGCTGATCATTGTTCATGATACTTATTGTATGAACTAATGTTAATGAATTGAACCTTTTTTTTAAAATGTTACAAATAATATTATTAATATTTTATTTGTAAAACACCTTTTCATACATAAAACGTGCTTCATAATTCAGAATGAAATAACATTTTAAAGGAATAGTTCACCCAAAATTAAAATTATCCCATAATTTACCCTCAAGCCATTCTAGGTGTATATGACTTCCTTCTTTCGAACACAATCAGAGTTTTATTAAATATTATCCTGGCTCTTCCCAACTTTGTAATGGTACTGAATAGTGTCCACTTGTTTTTGAAGCCCCAAAAAGCACATCCATCTACCATAAAAGTAATCCATTTGATTCCAGTGGTTTAATAAATGCCTTCTGAAGCGAAGGGATGGGTTTTTGCAAGAAAAATATCCATATTAAAACTATAATCACTGGCAACGGCCGTACGCTCGTTCCAGCGGAAGGGTGACCTCTGACCTGATGTAGGATCTCGTATATCGAAATCCTCTGACATTTTTCTTTAAAACTTCTTGTTTTAGACTTCTAATTTGTTTTGCTTGTCTTGCTCTACCCTCTGTGCTTCCACATTCATCAATTCAATCATCAATGTCATGTGTCGGGTCAGAGGTCACCCTTCAGCCGGAACTGGACTCTCTCGGTAATGCGCGTACGGACATTTTTCTTACAAAAATCCACCGCTTCACTTCAGAAGGCATTTTTTAACCCACTGGAGTCGTATTGATAACTTTTATGATTAATGGATGAGCTTAAAAACTCTGCCTTATTTAATATAACTGTTGTGTTCGGCTTAAAGAAGAAAGCCATATACACCTTGGATGGCTTGAGGGTGAGTAAATTATGGGATAAATAAAACATTTTTGGTGAACTATTCCTTTAAGAAAATAAAAAAGCAATACATGAAAAAGAAATGAGAAAGAAAAAAGTGAAAAATGTGTCATTTAAATGTTAAATGCAGACCTAAAACACTCAAAAAGCCAACATAAAAATAAATATATTCACCAGGGTTTTAGCCTTTTGACAAATTGGGAGCTTGTCTAATCATTGTGTGCTGCAAATATTGTTGGCTTTTATCCTCATTGGATGAAAGTGTCTTATAAATGAATACATATAAATGCAATTTGTAAAAGGTTCCAGATTTTAGGGTCATAATGACTAAAAGCACCTCCACATGCTCTCATGAGGTTCAGCATTAAAGGCCCTAAAGTGTGATTTGAAACAGTGAGGTTTGTAAAGGTTAGCGCCTCTACCATTCATTCGCCTGTTGTGAAGCATTTGTGTGTGTGTGTGTGTGTGTGTGTGTGTGTGTGTGTGTGTAATGAATAAGCCGCTACATTGCCTGTAAGTTAACCAGACACATGGTTTATGGTATGAGCAACACACACACACAATCCATCACGCAGATATACCCAAGGTGTTGCACCTAATTGGCTACAATGAATTTCACCATGGCAACCAAAGAGCGTATTGCCTCTTTGTTAAGGATGACACACTTTTACAGCTTCTGCCAAGAGGCTTATTCTTTTGTGCAAACACACACACACACACACACACACATACTCTCTTTCGTTGTATTACATTGAAGAAAGCGAATCTGTTCCTTAATACGACGCTAGTAGCGATGGTGTTTGGCTCTTATAAAAACGTTAGCACACAATGAAGACGTCTTCCCCTCTGTAAAGGACCGGAGGCAGCTCAATTAATGATCACAAAGTATCCTCACCATGGCCCGCGTCCAGCTCGTTCGCGGCGGGGCGTAACCAAGCTGTCCGGCGTCCCGCTGTATGGCCCAGCTGAAAAATGGCTGACTTGCGCTCGTTGGGGAGGGTGGACTGGAGCATGCTGGGATACACACAGGCTGAGGAGAGTGATGAATGAGCCGGAGTGAGTCGGAGAATAAAAGACAAAATGAGAGAGAAAGACGGTAGAGAGTCCAGGATGGGGGAAAAAAATAGATGAAATGGGGAATAAAAACTAAGAAAGATGACAAAGGAAGTGACAGACCTTAGAGATTAGAGTTTTAAGTAAGCATGAAATTAAAACTGACCCTATTTTCTTTTTAACTACATGTTCCTTTCAACTTCTCTCCTCCAACCACCTGATTTATTCTCAGTTCTTTTCACAGTCCAATTGTGCTGGTCATCATCATTTTTGAAAATCCTGTTTCACTTATAAATACTGCTTATTGGGTTGCAAATGGCATTTCATGTTGTGTCTTTTTGAGGGAAGGCTTATAGAATTACAGTGGTTGACAAATGTCTTTTTTTTTTTTTTTTTTTTTTTTTTTTAATGGGATATGCCAATATCTAGATTTTTTCCCCCAATCAATAATATATTACCCTTCAATAAGCTTTGAAAAAACCCTAAATATTGGCATCTCCTCCATCTATCTATCAATCAGTCTATAACCATTTCAGTCATATCTGACTCTTGGTGATTCTATGGCCATCTCTCGCCATACATGAGAGACTGCTAATGAATTTTCTTGACTTTTTTTTTTCCAGGGTAGGTTGCCAGGGCTTTCCCTAACTCTTCCCAATTCATGGCTTGGGACACACACACACTTACAGACAATTTAGCCTCTTTATTTCACCTATACTGCATGTTTTTGGATTGTTTGGGTAACTCCACACAGATAGGACTCCTGGCTCAGCCGAGGGCCTTAAACCTTCTAGCTGTAAGGCGACAGTGCAACCCACTGAGCCACTGTGCCGCCCCCTCCATATTTGCTACCGTTCAAAAGTTTGGGGTCACTAAGATATGTATATAAAGAAAGTAATAATTTTAAATTGATGAAAAGTGAAAGTAAGAACTTGTTTAAAAATATATATATTTCAAATAAATGCTGTTCTTTTTAACTTTCCATTCATCAAAGATCCTGAAAAAAATGTATCAGTTTCCATTATTGATAATAATTAGAAATGTAAGTGATATTTAAATCAGCATATTTAAAGGTGACACTGAAGACTGGAATAATGGCTGTTGAAAATTCAGCTTTGCCATTAAAACATTAAAAAAATATATAATAATCTTACTGTCCTCAAACTTCCTGTCCAGTGAAAATCTTCTGCAAAGGTGATCTTCCAGTTGCAGATATCACACAATTGTCAAATAATTGGTGTGGCCAAAATATCCATCTATAACTATATATTATACTGTCAAACACATGGCAGTGCTTCAGGCTCTGCATAGACAGCTTCATAACATCGCACATGGTCACCGGGATTTAGTAAGCAAGTACAAGATATATTCCTGGGTCAACATATTTTGTTGAACCTGGAACAACATTCCAGTCTGAAAATGTAATCCTAAACCTAACCCTAACTTCAGAGGGAAACGCTCGGTGATTAACACTGATGTAGAAGCACCTAACCCTGGTTGTAAAACTAAACTTGACACAACTGTAAACTGGTCCCTCAAATCTGATTGGTCGGTTGGTTGGAAGGTGTGTTGATCCAGGACCGTGTTGTACTTGGTGGAATCATGTTCACCTATCGCTCATGTAGAACCAATACAGATGTAATATATGATTTCTATTTGGATATGTACGCTATTGTTTGTAATGTGAATGCGTCCTTTTTTTCATGTGTCTTTTTTTTCGCATTTTGAACTCTCATTTTGCACAACTCAAAATTGAGGGTGGTCTTCATCTCTTGCAAGGGTATCATCCTCTTCCACCTCCTTTCGGAGGGTTGAGGGAACATGCAGGGAGTGAGAGGATGAACGGAAATGAATCGAGTCTAATTTTATCGCTCTTTGCCTGGAGTGTCGACACTTTGTGGAGTCTGGTGTGCGTTTGGCAGCGGATCAGCGTTGATGCTCTTACTGTGCCAGCTGAAGTCTGAGCGGTGCATGTGTTCACCAGCACGGCTCAGACTTCACAAGCGCAAACAAAAAGCACGTTTGGAACAAACAAAAGCGGCGTCTGACACTGCCTGTAGGAACGGGCCTTGTGTTGTTGTTTTTTTCATGCTTCAAGCGACACTTTCATGTTAAAGTGATGGCGCATTACTTTTGGCAACCGAGAATAAAAGTGTCAAAGGGTTCGAGAGACTGTTGATATTACTAGCATGGCATGGATACTAGCTCACACTGTTTTGTAGATACGGAATGAAGGAAAGCCCTCCCACCTCACCGAGACTGTATAGTTAACACTCGTTTCTTGTGATGAGTATGTCAGAGTTTGAAACTGTAACTTTCTGAGAACTATTGTACTGAAATGCACTCAATAAAGACCTTGGAAAAGCTGAAGTGGAGCGAGTGATATCTTCATCCGGAGAGAGCTCTTGATAATTCGGCACAGCCGCAGGTCAAACGTGCAGCCGCTCCGCTGCTGTTGTAAAGGGAGCATGTGTGTTTACGAGAGCTGTTTGGAGTTTACAGACGCTCTCGAGACCCTCGAGCCTTGAAGACAGCAGCGATGTGCTTACAATCAACCTCAGCAGCTGAAAGAGATGCTGAGAAACACTTTTTTTTAAAGTGATAATTTGACTAACGAGGCATTACATTTATATAGTTGTCCAGCAATTCTATTATTGTTCTATTTAGCATATTAATTTGTTTACAATTTGTGCGAGCAAGATGCTATTTTCTGATATTTATGCTTTGTGCAACAGTTACTATGACTTTTTAAACTTTTTAAATATCATAACTTCTTTTTACACTTCAATCGAAGGAAAGCTTTTTTTGTAAGAGTTTTCTGCCAATGTATTTTATTATAACCATCATCAGGGCTTAAAGTATTCTGGCACCGTGCCGGTGTTGTGCCTAATTTCGACCCCCTGCCAAATTATTACCCCCCTCGTTGAAGTCAGTACCTGATTGCCTAATCCCAACCCCGCCCCTAATCCTCCCCCCTCCCCCACAACTAATCCTAAACCTACCAATGCTAGGGGGGTAATAATTTGGCGGGGTCGAAATTCGGCACAACGCCGGATCTCCGGCGTGCGGCCGTGAGGAAAAAATGATTATTTTCGCATGCGATTCATTTTTGTCCAGCTAACGTGTTAAAATATTTAAGCAATTAACGCAGCATCCATTCTTTCTGTCATCCTTTAGCTAGGGTTATGATCACGCTCTTATTCACGCAAATGCTTTCAACCACTCATGCGCGACAAGACAAAAGAGAACGCGCTTTCAGTGAATGTCCTCCTGACGCGCGCGCACACACACGAGACGCACAGAAAGACGCGCGCCAGTATCGAGTTCTCTTTCGCGCTTGAACGAACAATAACACACACATTTATGCCAAAATGTCAGTTTTGTCGAGTATCCTCACAAGAACAGTCTTAAATGAGTTAAATACAATCTTAAATGGAAGTAAATAGTAGTGAGAGAATGAGATGCGTGAGATCCTGTCAGCAGCGGCTGATCTTAAAGTGACAGGAGCCATTAATTCTGTCTGTCAGTAAAGTTAACCTAAAGAACAGAGAAAATTACTAACTGCCCTCGACTAAAGAACGCTTGTAGCTTTGATAAGGATTAATCTATATTTCATTTAAAATGTATGTGCGGACTGTTTTATAACCTTATTCAATTTATGTATGGGTTTAAGTGAGGATTGTTTTAAGTTCACTTAAATTAAAGGTTTTTTATATTTTTTGAAGCCTAATGTTTAAAATTTGGGGGGAAATCCTTTTCATCGAGACATCAGTAGATATAATATGAGTGATACTGGCTTTCATTCATAATTTTTTTTTTACTTTAACCCCTGGTTTTAGCAAGTCATCTTCATGTTCTGAAGACTGGATCAGTTGTAAACTGCGTTCACATACACGGCTAAAAATTCTGCTCTAAGTTCACAGTGAACAAACAAATTTGATTGTAAATGGATTGCTGTTGGCCAGTGATAGACTGATGTCCAGTTATAGGGAAATAAAGCACAATACATTGACTTCTAAAGCCACGTTTTGTAAATGTAAAACTTGTCACAATAATGAAATTTTCACTTTACTTAGCTGACAGCGCTAGTTTCTCTATTTACTTTTAAATTTCAAGAATGCTCTCTTGAGCTGTAAAATGATCATTTCAAACATGAATTGCACATGAAATGAGCCCGTGTCCAGGTATGCTGACCTCTTTCCCAGCATGCACAACTTATCATTCAGTCTCCCAGCCAAGTTCTCGGGGTGTTCATTAGAGACGTGTTTATTCCTCTCTTCCTTTTATTTCATTATCCGGTGGGATCGAGCCCCGTATGGAACATGACACTTCATTTCTCAGAGAGCTCCTCCTAATGGAAAAGACCAATGCAAGGTCACTGAGACTGCATAATTGCGACTCTACGAGAGCAATAATTGACAGTTATGCATTTTTAATGGCTATTTATATGGATAATTCTCCACATGGCTTACTCTCCAAAACATTTGTTTAAATTGATATGTTATCTTTATTGATATAATTAAGGTGGAGGGAATTGTGTTTGTGAGGGCTGGGAGAGAATGCATAAGATACTCACTGACGGATAATTAATGCCATTGGAGTGTGTGTTTTGGAGAGACTTGACTTGTAATGTCTCCTTTATCGATTCAGTGGAGCAGATAAAACCTCTATATTTGCGAAACAAACAGCAGATTCTTAAACGTGTCCGCAGAGCACAATAACCGATGAACACACTAAACATTTTCATGAGACTTTTGGAGATGGTAATTCAGTTGATTTGATGTAGTTTGGTCTGGACCAAATCATAGATATAGTAGTATGTTTATACGACATATTATATACAACATTATATTATGCACAGTATACAACCAAAGGATGACCATTCAAGGGTGATAAAACGGTTGATAATTGCACAATTTTTGAACCATTTTTATATGCCTGTCTGTCAAGTATTTTGTAACCTGCAAATAGCTACACATGGCTCTCCAGGTTTTCAGCAAACGATATAAATTTGCTAATATAATTATAATATCATTAATTCCTTAACAGAAATTGCAGTGCAGTATCCTACTGACATGCACAGGGCAGAATTAAAATGCCTCTATTATGCTTTTTCAAATATCACCTTTCATGTATAATATAGCTGTTTGTGAATTTAAAAGGCCTGCAAAGATCAAAGTACACGATAAATGGAGTCTCCCAAAAGAAAGAACCGATTCTGAACTGCCTTAAATGAGTTGTCAGTTTGCCAGCCTTACTTCGTTCCTGCTTAAACCTACATATTTGTAGCAAATTTGCATAATACCAATGGTCTTTATTGGCTGCCTGTGAACAACGTCTACTTTGACTTGCTCTCAAACACTGTAGTTGTAGCTGAGGCCTGAAAGAGTTTGATTCGTGTTGTCAACATGTCGAGAAGACGCTGTTTTCTGCTGTGAAAACACTTTCATGCACTTCCAAAGGATGAGGACTCTGGTTCTATAATTGATACAGTAAAACCGACGCCATCGTTACTGTTCGTTTCACTGTGCAAGTGCTGAGAAAGATCTGGAGCTCAAATTCAGATATGATAACGGGCATTTCGTTTCTGACATGCGCTGTAAGCAGTAGACCAATCACAACAGACTGAGCTATCTGACCAATCAGAGCAGAGTATGCTCTCGGAAAGAAGGGGTTTAGAGAGACTGAGGGCCCTATCTTACACCATGCGCAATGCAGCGCCAGGAGCGACGCAAGGTTTTTTTGCTATTTTCAGCCCGACGCAGTTATCATTTTCACGTCCTGCGCCTCGTTGTTTAAATCTGTGCGCCCATGTGTGCTGGTCTGAAAACAAGGAGTGTTCGGGCGCATTGATGGCACGTTGCTTTTTTAAGACAACTGAAATAGACTGCGCCATTGACCAACTGAAACCTGGTCTAAAGTCAATGGCACAGCATTAGTAATATGCTCCTATAGGCGGGTCCACAACGCGCATACACTTTGCTTATTACACACAGGGACGCGCAGCAGCACACTAACTTGCCAAATATTACAATTAAGAGGATTACAATGTTAAATGATGTTTTATTAACAAAGTTCGGGACGAGCACGTTCAGTTAATTAACACGAGTGGAGCGCACTCAGCAATCAATGATAAGAGGTATATATAGATTCAGCAATCTCACCTCACTCCATTGATAGTTTAGCAGCATCCCTCCACCGCCCCTTCTCCACACTTCCAGTCCTAAACACTTACATAGTGGGGAGTACTCTGGGTTCGGGCCAAACTCCGAGTTCGGAGCCCTCCCCCCGGACAGCACGCCAAATATGCATTAAACCTTATCCACTCTAATTGTATGTACGTGTGAACTCGTGAAAGATTATTATTGTGTACATAAATATATGGTGGAATCCGGCTTGTCCGTAGATGGTCTGCTTGCGCGCTTTAACCTCGAACACGAGCAGATCCGTTTCCTCCCTGGAGAAGCGTTCAGCCTTTCCACTATCAAATTCCGCCATGTAAATAGCGAATCCGTCATGGCGCGAGCGCAACTGGCTTTTAAAGGGAATGGGAGATGAGACTCTGATTGGTTTATTGCACGTTACGCCCAAAACACACCCATTACTCATTAAGAGAATAGGGACAACACTTTTAGACCATGCGGCGGGCGCACCGACCATTTTTCCCGTCGTTAAACTAGCAAAAGTGGATTCAGACACGACCTAAGTGCACTTACGCCGTGCATTTTAGACCATGCTTAGATCCTTGAAATAGGGCCCTGAATCCTTTATCGAACCATTTCAGTCGCTGTGAGAAAAGAGATGATGCTGCAATGTATATTATGAGAAAATGAAAGGTTGGCTGCATGTAAACATATTGTAGGAGACCTCCAGAACAAAATTACGAACCTTTAAAATAGCATAATAGATGCAATTTAAGGAAAGTGCAGAATAGGTGTAAAAACATGCAGGAAATACACAGAATATAATTAAACAGGCAAATGAGATGTGCAATGCATTTTACTAGAAAGCGAGCTTGAAACGGCATTATTGGTAAGTAGTCGATGTGATGTGTGAAGAGAAATGATTACAACGTTTTAGCTTCGTAGCGCTGGCTTTCCAACTCATTTCTCAGGGTGCATTTGAAACATCCAGCCAGCGGTAAGCTGTGTGCATCTTGTGCAGGTCCTGTAGACAGCTTAACTCCTGCCTGAGTTCTCCTCTGCATTAGATTTTCAATGGAAATAAACAGCATGCCTCTGCATCCCAATTGGGTTTTAGAGAAACTTCTATCAGGATTTTGTAAAGAATTCATAAAGTCATATGGTTGTGTAAAGGTCATCTGAATGCTGTGCCTCTGATGCATTCCTAACATGTGCAGATATGAAAGGTGATGGAACAGGTATCCCACTTTGCCTTTTTTTTCTTCAAATAAACAAAAATGACTCCTGATATTTTTAATACAAATTTAGTATTTATACACAAAAAGCTCTTGAACACATTGCATGCAGTCTACAAGTTATTAATATTCAAAAAAAAGATATACTTAATTAAGCAATACATCCTAACAATGGTGTGATTTGGCCTTAGCCATTAGGCCTCAGATATTTATTTAAATAAACAAGTAATATTGAGTATCTTACATTTCAGATAAACACCAAACTTGGCCATTTTACATATATTTTCTTTCTCCAGAACCATTCAAAAGTTTGAAATTGGCAAGATTTTTTAATGTTTTAAAGAACTCTCTTATGCTCACCATGGATACATTTGAGCAAAAATACAGTACAAAAATTAATATTGTGAAATATTTTTACAATTTAAATGAATGTAAAACTGGTTTCCCTGCTAAAACAGAACACGAGATCAAACGCCAAAATAAAACTCGCTAATCTGGAGAGAAGATCTCAAAAGCCCCTTTCACAAAGTGACCCGGGATTTGACCCGGGTTCGTTTGATTTTGCTTCATTCACACTGCCAGTGATTTGGCGGAATCAGAGAGCGCGTTCACACACTGAAGTAGAGACCCGTCACATCCAACGTCACGCGTCTTTCCGGAACATGCACGGTTTCATGTTCCGGAAAGACGCGTGACGTTGGATGTGACGGGTCTCTACTTCAGTCCAGTTTGCAGACTTTTTTTTCGTTCTTTCTTGTATCGATGACCAACACAAACTTTCTTCTAGAGTAACTGAGTCGCACGATAACTACGTTATTGCAAAGGCTCGTGAATCATCACTACGACACACCCCTTATAAGGCATTGATTCTGGCTTTTGTTCACACAGCGCGAGTTCCGGGTCTGAACACGGCAATGTTACTAGGTCCCCAACCCGGCATCGATCCCGGCATCAATCCCGGGTCGTGTTTGCGTTCACACAGAAGGCACTCTGGCAATTTGCCGGGTTCAAAGCGCTGTGTGAAAGGGGCTAAAGAAAGAGGACACCGCCTTGCCCAAACTTCACCCCCCACTTAACTATAGGGGCTTTCGCACCAGGTAGTTCTAGAAACTTAGTTCTAGGAACTAGCCACTAGGGTGGTTCCCCGAGAACTAATGGTTCCCCCACGTTTTCCTGGTTGCATTCGCACCGCCAGTAGGAACTCTGAAGTGACAGTTGTTTTGACTTTTATTTTGACGGCGCGGCGGACCTTTATTTTGATGGCGCTGAGAACGCCAACCAAAGCCACACATTGCTCGCATCCTCCATCCTCATTAGTTTATTACAATCTGTCTAACACGTTATTTGGTAGAACTGTTATACATAGAAAGTAGACAGTAATGAAAAGTTATTAGCGTATGCCGTGTGGTTGATGTCCAGTGTTGCTAGCTGAGCAGAAATACATAAGTGTATGTCAGAGTTGCGTTGGAATTTCTTCTTAGCGTAAAGGTTAAGAGGCCCATCTGTTTTCCATGTTCATAGAGTTAGTTTCTGAAGTAAATATATAGGCTATGATCGTTGTGTTTACACAGCCTTTTTAAAATTGGCAGGTGCTGGTGTTACGCTTACGTTCGGCCAACCAGCGTATACTAATGCCACGGATAGTTCCTATAGTGCAGGTTTAGACCCTACTCTAAAGTAGGAGCTAAATTAGTTCCTCCAAAAGGAGTTCCTAGAACTAAAATCGTTCCTTGTTCCTGCGGTGCGAACACGCCAAAATCCAGGAACTGCCACCAATAGTTCTGGGAACTATGAAAAGGTTCCTCCGGTGCAAAAGCCCCTTATGCATCCCCCTCTACCTATTCCCTCTTCATTCCATTCTATACACCACATATGATGCATCTTGTGAATCTATTGTTTTTACCCTCATGTTTGGTATAATTTTAAATGTCTCTGAACGATTGGTTAAATGGTCTCCATTTCACTGCAGTCACTTGTATTGAGAAAGATTGACAACTTCTGATGTGGGTGATATGATAATCATTGCTCCTCTCCCTCGAAACCAGGTGCAACCCTTTGGGCCACATATACCCCTTTTCCACCAAAATAGAACTGGTTCGGAACTGGTGCTGGTTCAAAGTTGGTTCGGAGTTGGTTCAACTTGCGAACCTTTTCAGAACCTGTTTGTTTTTTCCACTGACTAGAGCGCCCAGCGAACGACGTCGTTACGTCACTGTGTACGTAGCCATACGTCTTAGCTAGAAACGTTTGCAAGTTGGCTTTAAAAACAATTGAAATATGTAAGTCTTTTAATCTTTTCCTTTGATATGTAATCTTTTCTGATTAGTTATGTACCCCTGTCTTGTGTCTTTTTTTCCCCCTTTCCATTTATTTGTTCTATATTGTGACTGTTTTCTTCTTTGCTTATAATGTTTTAAAAAAAAAATATATATAGAAATGCTTGCGCCAACTTTAAGCATAACAATTACAAAGGCGGACTACATCGTGTTTCTGCAAATGTTTCTCCTGGCTTTGCGATCCTATATTATGGTCAGAAAAGATGTTTAGAACATCTAAACCCAAATAAAAGAAAAGCCAAATGAGTTGAAAGAGTTCACTCTCACTCCTTATTGAAACACACATAATGGCCACAAAAAATTTTCATGAATCCATTGGCAAACCTTCTATTAATGAAAATGCATATCTCCAGGACATTGTGTGTATTATTACTGTCTTTGTATTGAATACCGTTTGCATACATGCCTTTATGATAGAACCACTAGTCAATGTAACCTCGCCTTAACCTAAAACAAATTATAATTCATTTCCATTTTGAGCTAGTTTGAGTCCTGCACTTAGAACACTCACACACTGCTTCTAATTCTTTAATTGTGTAATTGGCCTGATACATTTTTACCTGACAAATGAAATGTTATATTTGATTTATTCTGTTATTAAGTTTAGTCTGGTGTTTACGCAAATCTGCATCCACGATTAGTCAAACTGAATTGAACACATCATCTGGGACCTTTTGATTTCTGTGACCTTTTGAATTTGAAGATCGTGGTAAATTGTACTTAATTTGTCTTCCGGAAAACATGCTTCCGAAGGGCAGTACTAAATGAAAAAAGAAAAAGATATTTAAACAAAATAAGAAAAATTTGGACATCTTCATCCTGTTCAAAAGTTTTCACCCCCTGGCTCTTAATGCATCATGTTTCCTTCTAGCATCAGTGAATGTTTGAACCTTTTTTAATAGTTGCGTTTGAGTCCCTCAACTGTCGTCTGTGTGAAAAGATGGATCTCAAAATCATACAGTCAACTGATGGAAAGGGGAATATGCAAAAGATGCTGTGGAAAACGTCTCGGGTTACGTCTGTAACCCTCGTTCCCTGAGAAGGGAACTCCGCTGCGTCGAAAATCGACACTACGGGGAATGCCCTTAGCATGACGCGTCTGAAGCCTGAATAGAACTAGTCCAATCCTGATTGGTGCTGCGTGATGACGTCAGCCGTGACGTCGTAGGTGACGGTGAGCGGAACTATAAAACGGGCGCCGGAACCCGGAAGCGGCAGCTTTAAATAGTCCGAAGCAAGTCGTCTCTAGGGGCGCGAAGAGTGTGGCCGAGGGACGCAGCGTTCGTTCCCTTCTCAGGGAACGAGGGTTACAGACGTAACCTGAGACGTTCCCTTCCGAGGGAACTCCGCTGCGTCGAAAATCTACACTACGGGGAACGCAATGCCCACTGCGCCACACTAAGAGAGTACGCCCTGGTGTGAAGCAATCTGGCACACTCAAGACGAGAGAACTTGTGAACCCGGTGTAGAGGTCAGATCCAGACTGTAATGTCTTATAAACGTGTGAGGAGAGGCCCAGCCTGCGGCATCACAGACCTCCTGAAGGGAAACACCCGCAAGAAGGGCTTTAGAGGAAGCCACTCCTCTCGTGGAGTGGGCCTTAAGCAGAAGAGGTGAAGGCAGGTTGCGCACCTCGTAAGCTGCCGAAATAGCCTCTACAATCCATCTACTTATAGTCAGTTTGGAAGCAGGAGAACCCTTTTTAGGCGCCCCAAAGCACACAAAGAGCTGGTCCGACTTTCTCCAGCCTGAGAATCTCTGCATATAGACCTCCAGGGCTCGGACCGGGCACAGTAAATGAAGATTAGCTTGCTCAACCGACACATGGGGTGGAGGATGAAAAACCTGGAGGATAATAGACCGTGCCACATTTGAGGGCACTTTAGGGACAAAGCCCGGTCTAGGATGGAGAATAGCCTTTACTTTGCCAGGAGAGAACTCGAGGCAAGAAGGAGCGACCGACAGAGCCTGTAAGTCCCCAACTCTTTTAAGGGACGTGATGGCAAGCAGGAATGCTACCTTAAAAGACAAAAATTTCTCCGACACCTCACCCAGAGGTTCGAAGGGCGCCAGAGATAACCCTTCGAGGACCACTGTTAAGTCCCACGAAGGAACTCTGGACTGGGTGACATGCCTCATCCTCCTTGCTCCACGAAGGAAACGAACAATAAGAGGGTGCCTCCCCAAGGTGCCCACCCCTAAAGGCGTGTGGAAGGCAGCCACGGCCGCCACATAGACCTTAAGCGTGGACGTGGAGAGCCCGTCAGAGAAGCGGTTTTGAAGGAACTCCAGCACTGAAGCCACTGGGCAGTTAACTGGGTCCAAAGAGTGATCTCTACACCATAAAGAGAACACATTCCACTTCAAAGCATATAGTCTCCTCGTGGAGGGGGCTCTAGAGTTTAGAATGGTCTCAACAACCTCGGTTGAGAGACCTGCATTTATGAGCTGGTCCCCCTCAGGGGCCAGACCCACAGTTTCCATAGCTCTGGACGAGGGTGAAAAATTGTGCCCTCTGCTTGAGAAAGAAGGTCCCTCCTGATAGGGATCTGCCACGGAGGACCTGCTAGGAGGACCACGATGTCCGAGAACCATACTCGGGCCGGCCAGTACGGGGCTACTAGAAGTAGGCTGACTCCGTACCGCCGGACCCTCTCTAGAACCACTGGGAGCAGAGCGATCGGGGGAAAAGCATACAGACGTAGCCTCGGCCACGTCTGTACCATGGCATCCAGTCCCAGAGGAGCTGGGTGGGTAAGGGAGTACCATAGCGGGCAGTGAGAATTCTCTCGGGAGGCAAACAGGTCCACCTCCGCCTGACCGAACTCCTTCCATATTAACTCCACCGACTCGGGGTGGAGTCTCCACTCCCCGGGCCTCAGCCCCTGCCTCGACAGGATGTCTGCTCCCAAATTGCTGTCCCTCAGGATAAACATTGCTCTGATTGACAGAAGTTTTCCCTGGGACCATAGGAGAACTTGATGCGCCAGTCTGCACAGAGGGCGCAACCTCAAGCCCCCCTGACGGTTTAAATATGAGACCACCGACATATTGTCCGTTCGCACTAGAACATGATGACCTCTGAGGTCCGAGAGGAAATTTCTGAGAGCCAGAAACACTGCCATCATCTCCAGGCAATTGATGTGCCAAGAAAGATGATGGTCCCTCCAGAGACCTCTGGTGTAGCGGCCTTCCATTACCGCACCCCAGCCTGTGAGGGATGCATCCGTGGTCAAAATTTTCCTCTGACACGGTGCTCCCAACACAGGACCCAGGGACAGGAACCACGGTTTCTTACACATGATCAAAGAACGAAGGCATCTGCGCGTTACTTTGATCGTGCGAAAAGGGTTCCCCCTCGGGGAAAACCCTCTGGTCCTGAGCCACCACTCTAGGGCCCTCATATACAGCAGGCCAAAAGGAATAACGTTGGACGCTGCTGCAAGAAGACCCAGAACCCTTTGGAAATGTTTGACAGTGACAGCCTGGCCTAGTTTGATACTCGTTACTGTGGTTAGGATGGAGTCTATACGAGCGGGAGACAGCTGTGCCCGCATCGTGACTGAGTCCCAAACCACCCCCAGAAAAGTTGTTCTCTGTAGGGGAATTAACGAACTTTTCTTGACATTGAGCCTTAACCCCAAGCACTTTAGGTGATGCAGAACAACATGTTGAACCGCCAACTCCAGCGACTGCGCCAGTATCAGCCAGTCGTCGATGTAGTTGAGGATGCGAATGCCTTGAAGTCTCAAAGGAGCAAGAGCAGCATCCATGCACTTCGTGAAGGTGCGAGGGGACATTGCTAGGCCGAACGGAAGAACCCTGTATTGATACGCTACTCCCCCGAAAGCGAATCTCAGGAACTTCCTGTGCTGAGGAAGGATGGAGATATGGAAGTAAGCATCCTTTAGATCTATGGTGACAAACCATTCCTCGGACCTGATTTGACTCACAATTAGAGGTATAGTTAACATTTTGAACCTGTATCTCCTCAGAGACCGATTCAATACTCTGAGATCTATAATCGGGCGCAACCCCCCATCCTTCTTGGGAACTATGAAGTACCGACTGTAGAACCCGGTTTCCCAATCTTGAGGAGGAACACGTTCTATGGCCTCCTTTGCCAAGAGGGACTGAACTTCCTGTTCCATGACCTGACCCTGCTCTGGTTTGACCAGCGTGTGAACCACTCCGCTGAATCGAGGTGGACGATATTCGAACTGAATTCTGTACCCCTTCTCTACTGTGAGCAGGACCCATTGAGATATACCTTGAAGACCCTTCCAGGTGTCTAGATAATCCACTAAGGGGATCAGCCTCTCGGGACTGACCTCTGGTCTTAAAATAGAAATATCGGTGACCTGAAGCATTTGACTGGCAGGAACTAACCGACTTAATTTTCCTGCAGACCTCGTGAGAGGGAACACAATGCGCGGAGCCGCAGACTTTACGGGCGGACACTGCACCTTGCATTCGCTGGAAACCGATGCGACCCGAAGCGCACGTGGCGGTGGGCAGTATACATCGATTTCCTGAGGGCTCCGTGAAGGAGCGAGCTGTTGTTGCTCGATCACGGAGGGGACCCCCCTCAGAGGCCTGCGCAACGCATCAGGACCTCTTTGACGAAGCCTTCCTAGCCTGAATGACAGTCCTCAGATCTGCCCTCGGTTTGGAAGACTTCGTTTGAGACTGTTGCCCCTGGCTCCAGGCCTTCTTCGGGGGAGCACGAGAGGCAACACTCTCCTTCTGCTGCTGCAGGCGTGAGGAGCTGGCGACCTCCCCGCCGTCGTCCACCTCCTTGAGGAGGTCGGCCTGGTACGCCTGCAAAAGCCCCATAGTATGCAGGCATGCACCAGCCCGACCTGCCGCCATATAAGCTTTCCCAACCAAGGCCGAAGTGGTACGGCAGGGCTTGGAGGGAAGCGCCGGAGCTCTCAGGGACGATGCAGCATCGGGCGAGAGATGGTTCGCAAAAGCCTCTTCGACCCGCGGCATCGTCCTGTAGCCCTTCTCTCTCGACCCCATAATCGATGAATATAAATGAACATCGGGACTGGAAAGTCGAGAAGAGAAAGGCTTATTCCACGATCTCGACACCTCGGTGTGGAGATCAGTGAAAAACGGGAGACTCTGGCGCGAAGGTTGTGACCGGGCTTGCAGGAAGCGCTCATCAAGTTTACTTTTTTAAGTCGCTTCCTGCACTTCTGGGGGCCAATCGATGTTTAATTTAGCCACAGCCCTGGTCACAACCTCCAGCAGCTCCTCAAAGGCAGGGGAATGTGGTGATAGAATTTCACAATCCCCTGCCCCGATGCTGAGAACATCTAAATCCTCGGATTCAGATAGTTCTAGCATCGGTTCCTCTCTGCGGTCAGGAGAAGCCGCAGGGCGGGCTCCCGAACCGTGAGCGGGAACATGAGAACTGGCCGATGAATGCTGAGAAAGAGCCGAAGCTGTCTCAACATTATCAGCCAGATCCTTTTGCGATCCCCATGAATGCAAGCGCCGCGCTGCCTCGACAGACGCGGGACCTGATCCATGGGGAGCGTGAGCCTGGCCTGATTCATCAAACAGGCTCAGGAGGGAGCGGAGCGTTCTTAAGGGCAATGTTTCAGAGTTTGCACAGGCAGCGCCCTCAAGCGCTGCCCGAGCATGCTCCACACCCAAACAAACAACACAGAGCGAATGTGTGTCACCCTCGCTTAAATAGCGTGGGCAAGGGGACGCACACTGTCTGAACTGTTTTACAGTCTTCTCCATCACAATACCTTTGCTTTACCGAACAAACAACACCAAATAAGACAGACAGATTCACATATAACGCTTTGCTGAAGGACAAAAAGCTGCCGCTTCCGGGTTCCGGCACCCGTTTTATAGTTCCGCTCACCGTCACCTACGACGTCACGGCTGACGTCATCACGCAGCACCAATCAGGATTGGACTAGTTCTATTCAGGCTTCAGACGCGTCATGCTAAGGGCATTCCCGTAGTGTCGATTTTCGACGCAGCAGAGTTCCCTCGGAAGGGAACTGAAGAATTTTCGGGACCTGGAGGATTTTTCTGAAGAACATTGGGCAGTATTTCTTTGTAATAGAAATCTTGTGTAAAAGTATGCCTTTATTCACACTTTTGAGTTGAATGTATCCTTATAAAAGTAATTTATTTTAATAAATAAACCAATCTAACTGACCTCAATCATGTGAACGGTAGTGTACATAAATAGGTCAAAAAGAAGCTGAATGCTTTTTAATAAAGCCCTAAATAGTTTTTATTATTTTCATGCCTGGTGATGTTTGTCACAAATAATCATGCAGAGCTGTGGTACTTCTTTTCTTTTACTATTTAGCATAACGTCTGTTGTTTATTCAGCCACAAAATAAAAGCTCATTTATTGCTACATTCCGTTCGGCTCAACACCAAAAATAAATAAATAAATAATAATAATTAATATAGGAGGAAACTGTTGACTACGGTTCATTATATTTACTTGCATATTTTGTAAAATTTCTGACATAAACAAAGCAGAATATTCCGAGGTGTACTGGGAATTTACCTTTTTTTTTTTTTTTGAAAGAAGCCTGGACATTTGTGGTTTTGCACAGTGCTTTTCTTAAGAGACAATGAACCTTGCAAACTGTAGCAAAAAAATCCAGTGCTATATGAATTACTTATAAAAACTCATCTTAATGGCCTGCTAACATAAACAACATTTTTAAAGAAATAATGAGATGAACTATCAGCTATTTACAATGCACAATACAGAAAATCAAAAAGGGGCAAAAGGTTACATAACCATTTTGAAATACATACTGTTAAAAACAAGCAACTTTGGATCTGTGGATGTCTGTGGGTGAGGTGTTTGTCTGGAATTTGGAATGACAGAATTTTCATTTTTGGGTGTCCTTTCAAATACCCCTATCTTTTTGGGCTCGCCATCTTCTACCATTACACTCTGACACACCGTATTTCTGCTTAATGAGAGTTGTTTGAGTCCGCTGCATTTATCAATCCTGGGGGAAACACTCATTTTACACGTAGGTGGTGCTATTGTTGTGGGTGTATTATTGACATGTAAAAGTCTAGACTTCGAACAATACGGTAAATTATGACACCTTGCAGCATGTACCATTTTAACACTTGTCATAAATAGAATTACACTATTTTATCAAACTACACTGAACAAAATTATAAACGCAACACTTTTGTTTTTCCCCCTATTTTGAATGAGCTGAACTCAAATATCTAAGTCTTTTTCTATGTAAACAAAAGGCCTATTTCTCTCAAACATTGTTCACAAATCTGTCTAAATCTGTGTTAGTGAGCCCTTCTCCTTTGCCGAGATAATCCATCCACCTCACAGGTGTGGCATATCAAGATGAAATTTGAAATTCGTTTCAAAGAATTTGGCAGTACAAAAAGTGTTGCGTTTATAATTTTGTTCAGTGTATGTCTTCATATGCAGCAACAGAGGCCTGGGTTAATCATGAATATTTAGCCAGTTTTTTTTTTATGTTTTCAACATAAAAACATATTCATTTCAACATTTACTAATACGTTATTAAAATCAACGGTTGTATTTGTTAACATTAGTTAATGCACTGTGAACTAACATGAACAAACAACGAACAGCTATATTTGTATTAACTAACATTAACAAAGATTTATAAATACTGTAACAAATGTATTGCTCAATGTAATGTTAATAATGAACCTTATTGTAAAGTGTTACCCATTTTTTATGTTTTTGAAATGTCTCTTCCAAGCTCACCAAAGCTGCATTTATTCAATCAAATATTGTGTAATATTATTACAATTTAAAATAGACATTTTCTATTTGAATATATTTTAAAATGTAATTTATTCCTGTGATGCAAAGCTGAATTTTCAGCATCATTACTCCAGTCTTCAGTGTCACATGATCCTTCAGAAATCATTCTAATATGATGATTTAGTGCTCAAGAGATATTTCTTATTATTATCAATATTGGAAACAGTTATGCTGTTTAATATTATTGTGGAAACTGCTATTTAAAAAAAAAGTGGAAAAGACATTTACTGTATAAAGATGCATTTGAGCAAAGGACATTTGCTTTGTATTTATCAGAGGAACTAGTGAAAACTAGACAACCGCTCAATGCAGAGGCCTCTCTCTCTCTCTCTCTCTCTCTCTCTCTCTCTCTCTCTCTCTCTCTCTCTCTCTCTCTCTCTCTCTCTCTCTCTCTCTCTCTCTCTCTCTCTCTCTCTCTCTCTCTCTCTCTCTCTCTCTCTCTCTCTCTCTCTCTGTCTGTCTATAAATATTCACAGGGCAATCACCCGCTGAAGAGGATTGCCTCTCAGCACGCCATCATGAAAGAGCGAGAGATTGATGGAATGAGAAAGTGAGTGAGACAAAGAAAGGGAAAAAGCCACAGACGACACAAATTGAGGTAAAAAGAAAGAACAAACAACAATAACAACAAAAAGTGATGATACGCAGGAAAGGCCACATCTAATAGAATCATACCTAATAGATATTCTGATGGATGCCTAACAAAACCGAGCTGTGTTTCTGTCCGGGGCCCATTGTTCATCTCAGCGTATTCTGGCTCCTGCGCTCTGATTGGCCACAGCGGGTGACGTGTAATAAGCAGGTAGGAGGCTCTCATCAGAATCCACATCGCACCTCTTTTGTCCTCCTTGAGCCCCTGTAGCTCAGAGGCAGTCTGGGAAACGGTGGTGTGGTGACATGTTTACCATGGCCCCTGTAATATCGAGAGTGTTTTTAACAGCCTTTAAGGGTATTATTAATAGCAATATGCAGAGTGTTTGGCAGAGAGGCTCTTTGAATATGGATGTGTTTTGGAGTGCTGGGTTTAATGTGGCTTTAAAATGCTTCTACTATCCCAGCGAGCTTCTCCCCGCAAGCTCACGTACAGCTGCCGGATCTGGCTGGACTCCAGCACTAATGCGTTTGAGCGAACTCTTCGAGAGAGAGAGTGTGTGTGAGAGAGAGATATGTTCGAGTAGGTGCAGGCCTGTAGGTGTATCGGATGTGTGTTTTTGTTTTCAGATATTTGAGAGCTTCACTGTTTACTGGAAAGTGTCCAACCTGAAAGTGTATGTGTGTGTTTATTATAGGCCTACCAGAAAATCGAACTAAAACCAGCTTCTGATAGTTACTAGCTGGTTTAGGGGTCATTACTGGTCTCAATTTCAATTCATGAATGTGAATTTCTACCTACCTATCTACCTACCATATTATCTATCTTACAGTATGATCTACCCAGGTAACAGGGAACGTTCTCTATCCGTCCGTACATCCGTCCATCCATCCATCCGGAACTGAGATATGTTAAGATCCTTCAGTGCAAGCTGCTTTCAGTTAAAACAGCTCAAACATGCATTTTAGTCTGGAACTAGGCTTGAACTTAAGCTTGTCTGTGAAAACTATTAACTTTTGAAACATCTGCTGTAACTTCTGCGCCTTCCGAAACTTTTACAATGAGAGGTTTATCTAAAATGCCTCAAGTTTTCTGTCTCCAGATCTCCATGTGGCGACACATATGTGTCTAATATTCCTTTCATTAAGTCAGTGCTGCCTGTGTTGTATTATATAAAGGATCTGTGGTTTGGTGGTCTTTTATTCTGATGAGAAACAAAACCAGTCTTTTAAAATATGTTTGCCTTTGATAAGTTCAATTCCTATGTGTTTACAACTCCGAAAAGGGACGAGATATTTGAGTATATCAAGCAATTTAGAAATGGAGAAATGAATGGAATTGAAAAGTTAACATTGATGAAAAATAAAACTAGTCCTTCAAAATCTCTGTTCGTCCTTGATTCTACAGTGTATATATATATATATATATATGGAAGTACAATTTTACATACAGTACTAGCAAAACTAAAATGAGGTATTATCAAGATCATGCAATTGAGTATGTTCTGTAATTGTGAGTGTGTGTTCACCGTAGGCCACTCCCAGGCAAACTCCTGAGTTTGTTGCTCTGCTCTCAGCCTCCTGCCTGAAACCTCATCATGATTTTAATCATCAGTCTGCGACTCCGTAATTATCCATCCCAGCATGCACATGACTGCTAGTGTAGTCTGCTTCGGTACCCAGCGCCTCTAGGAGAAACAGGGCCGTCACTTTGACCTTCACTTCCTGTTTTTTTGTTTTGTTTGTTTTACTCGCTGCTTATTTACTGTGGCTTAAGTGATTACTACACCTCTGGAAATAAGAGAATATCCCTGATTTATCCAGCCAAATCCTGTTTAATCTGGTTTAGTTGGTGGATTAGCATGGATTCAGATGATGTAGCTTTTCACATAGAATTGAAGATCCGAAGTTTACTGTGATGATCGGGCCATTTACTATCAACAATGCCGGTTTTAACATCTGAGACAACATGTTAGTCACGCTTCTATGAAATATACAGTAAATGCTAGAGCTAGGTGATACTTTAAATGCACACAGTGTTGGGGGTAATACTGTACATTACCCCCGGTTTCACAGACGAGGCTTAAACCTAATCCAACTGCATGTTTGAGCTGTTTTAACTGAAAGCTTAAAATAGGCCTATATGTCAGTTCCATTGTTTCGTCTCAAGATGCACACTAGTAATGTTTTTTCTAAGGCATGTTTATAAAAGTTATGTAAAGGTCCTAATTTAACTAAGGCCTAATCCTGGCTCAATCTAAGCCCTAAATTTTATGAATTCTCACTAGTGGACTTTCTGCGTGAGTGCGCCCTCCGGCTACCAGTATGAATTAAACGTTACATTAAATTTGTGTACTCACTAATGCTCAAAACAACCCTATTTTGGTTAAAGTAGGAAAAGAATACTTCCCTCGAAGTAAACGTATGCAAATCCATAAGTTTTTCTCTAGAGTAGAGAAGATTTCCTGAAAAAAATAAAAATAAATATGGTCACGTTTTTATCATAATAATATAATATCTTAAAATAACACTTTAGTCCTTTCTAATGCTTTATAGGAAAAGGGAAGAATCACAATACTAACCTAGCAAATGCATATACAATGGAATATAAAGAGTCTCGTCCTTTCAACGCAAGTCCTTAAACTCAAAACCTGGGTCGAATGAGATTTGAGCTCTCACAGGACTTGATGAAATTTAATTATGATACGTATAATTACTAAAGCAATCTTCTGTGAGGTAGAAATAATCATTTCAGGGGAGAAGTTGGCACTTGCAGGTCGACAATGTAATTTACTGCCGAGAGAGAGAGAGAGAGAGAGAGAGAGAGAGAGAGAGAGAGAGAGAGAGAGAGAAAGAGAGGCCGTTCGGCCATTTTTTTTTACTGTTGTCTCCTGGGGAATATGGTGGCAGTTGGCACAGCGTGGCCTGTCGTTTGTCATTGAGAGAATAAGTGATTACCGAGAGACAAAGCCAACGCGACAGCTTTCTGATTCCGGTGCCGACACACATGAAATAGTCCTGATTAAAAATCAGCTTGCACTTTACATCAGGTGACGCAAAGAACGAGGCGGCTTTTGTGCAACGTACGCCAAGCGATCGTTTAGCAGTAAACAAGAGCGTGAGGGATTATCTCAGTTTGTAAACCGCGTGAAAAGTGGCCAAATATTTGGCTTCCAGCATATGGATTTTAGCTATTTTAATAATGAACAAATGAGCTCTCTTTCGACTGTCGAAGCATTATCATCTGTTTATTTGTTTGCCAGTCTGCCAGCGCAAACAATAAGGGAGTTTTCGTATTGATTACTTTTTAATAGAAAGCCTTGTGCCTTCACCCTCTGCTGAGCGGAAAAACAGATTTGGCATGGCTGAACGTCAAACCAAACCAGGGTGGGAGAGAAGTCGACTATGATGGGCAAGGGATCAAGGTTTCTAATTGGCAGATCTCCCTGTGCGTCGAGGAGGGGGGCCATTGCGCACACAGACCCCCGACTGCTTCTAATCCCACACCGAGCGCGCTCCCACCACTGCTTCCTTTCTGTTTCTTCCAAAAATCAATCAAATATTTTCCCACAGAAAATGAGGTGGAAAATGTGTGCTGCGCAGATGAGGGCCCTCCTCAGCTTAGCTAATTAGACCTCAACAAAAGACTCCTTTGTCTTTTCCCCTTTACAAGGAAACCCGGAGAAGAGCCAAGGTCAGGCGCACACATCTCGGCTGTCACCCCGCATTGAGACCTCTGCAGTGATGCTCTCCCTTCTCAACTCGCTGACATCATTGCAAAGCTCATAGATGGACCCGTGAGGTTAGACTGGTCTTGTTCCACACACACACACACACACACACACACACACACACACACACAAACAGACCCGAGGATAACCTGACCTCTGGCCGCTCCAAACAATTGCACTTTGTCCTTCCAGATCCATGCATATGTTGTGTGCTTCCTGACAAGGTTAACCAGCAGGGCTTCCTTGGTCAACCAACTTCGCCAGCTGTGTTATGCTGGTAAAAACCAGTCTGAAACAGTATGGAAATTCATGCTGGACTTTGCAACAGGGCTCCCGTGTTTCCTTCAGGCGGTGGATTTCACTGACTCTTTAGATCTGCTTGGGGACAAAGCCATCAGAACATCTCTGAACGACGTTGAAGAAAAGAAGTAGATCTGCGGGTCTGCTTTAGAACCGCACTCACTGTTAAGAATCATTTGAAATCAGCACACATCACTTGTGTCAATAAGAGCTCCGCCCCGCCCACAATCCACCGAGTCATCTTGAGATTTACATGTTACGCTATATGCATGTACACTATAAGACTTTATTTGAAGACTTAATTTTATCCATCAGGATGTGATATGTATAATGTAGGCAATAAGGGACGAGAGGCTGTGCTGTATCGAAGGGCGTTGTTAGGCACGATGCAAAGCGGAGTGCCTTCAACCCCTTCAGCCGTGACTTATTCACAATACAGCTCTAGCCTCGAGTACCTTATTGCTTTTATAAAACGGTTACACAATACAAATATTAAAGCCAAAAAAATATGTATCAATGCAACTTTCAATGAAGTAAAATCACCAAAGGCCTTCCTTCCGCTGGAAAATAAATAGTCCCTGACCGTGAACAGCAACAGAAGTTTCATTATTTCGCCGTTAGATGGCGTCTTTATGAGTGAGTCAGTCAGTAGAGAAGACTTTTATATTGGAAAGGCTAAAACTTGTTGTGAACACGGAGAAGCAAGATGCAACTGACAAATGCCTAGCATGTCAGGGCACGATAAAACCCCCTAACTGTTAAAATGACAAGATATGAACTGTATAACTGGTATAATATATGGTAATTATGGTATGACCATGTTCTATTTTTTAGTTGGTTAGTTTATGTATGTAGATATAAAGAGGCTACATTTGAATCTGTAATTGAAAGGGTTAATTGCAGAGAGAAAGAGGAGTCAGAGCAGCAGTCTTAACTGTAATGGGATATGTCAGCCCTCTGTCCACTGTAAGCTAAATAGGGTTAAAGTACAGCA
This sequence comes from Rhinichthys osculus, assembly GCA_029959095.1. Lineage (NCBI taxonomy): Eukaryota > Metazoa > Chordata > Actinopteri > Cypriniformes > Leuciscidae > Rhinichthys > Rhinichthys osculus. Next base: position 8,143,012 of record JARWKJ010000007.1, on the reverse strand, counting down.
TTCATCAGCTTGCATCAACCGCTCACCGTTCTTCTTCTCTCAGGCGGGCAGGCAGTCTCCGGCTCATTCCCTCAGATGGCTGCCTCGGAGAACTTAATCCAGACCTGCCAATCAAGTGCTACAGATCTCACCATTTCACTGATTCACTTCCTGACTGCGCTGTTATACCAGCCGCTGTTAGAAGCACCCGAGCCTGAGAGTGCAGCAACATCTTCAACCTGACACCACGTCCTAACCAGGTATGACCTGGTCTTTCCCCTTCAGTAAGCAGATACCCACAGAGAAATCTGTTAGCATTGCCACTCATTTCAGTCTACTTTAATACAATTAAATATTTGCTAATTAATAAATGGTGCTTGCAAATAATATATATGAGCAATATCACACGAGTAGCTGTGCACTATGGCTGTATATCAGCACGGCTGTGATTTGGCCGTAGGCACAAGACCGCAGGTAATCACAGCCATATATACAGCCATATCGCACGGCTACGAGTGTGATATTGGGTTTATACAAAGCCACAAGTGAGTAAAAAAATAATAACCAACAACAGAGTCTTTAAAAACACTCTTTTGTGCAGAACTACTTCCTTCCGCCACAGATACAAATCTCAAGTGACAGTTTGACAGTTGAGCCCAAGCCTCCATTACTAATTCTAAAATGTCACTTTAGAACTAATAACGGAGGAACGTTGAGTCGCTTCATTGAAGATTATTTTATTTTGTAGCGTAGAGCATGAGAGAGAGAGAGACTAAATGACTGTTTTACCTGCATCTGATATAGCATTCATTCTGTACATTGTAATAATGTAACTGTCACTGAAGTCGACTATTACAATCACTAACGGACCCTTTGAAACTTAATTTTCACCTTAACCAAAATAGATTTGCTCTGGAACAAGTAATAGATTAATAAGACCAAAGATTGCCCGTTTGATAAACCCCAAATAAATTATATCTCATGTTTAACCACTATCTACATAAGAGCCAGCCAAATTCCCGAAGGACTGGCCGAGATGACGCTGTTCTCGATCTGTACATGAGTGCTGAGCGGCCGCTGACGGCCTGGACCTTGCATCGGCGAAAGCGTCTAAACAGATTGTAAAATAGGTGCTATGATTATATATTAGTCACATGTTTGTCAAAATAACTACATTCTCGCCTAAAAAACTCTTAAAACTACATTTTGTAACACAACAACAGTAGTATTTATAAAAAAAATGGTGGATTTGCTCGACCGCCATGACAGTCGCCGCAAGCGGAGTGATACAAACGGTGAAATGGTTCGAGTGCTGACACTGGGTGGATATCACACGGCTGGAATCAATGAGAACTGTTGTGTGTATATATATATATATACAGTATATATATACACACACATATATATATATATAGGGTGAGTAAATGATGACAGAATTTTCATTTTGGGTTAAATGATCTTTTTAAAGTAATTTTTTTTTTTTTAAATGTTTCCTTCACAGCCAAACAAAATATTTTGAAGTAAATGATTTCTCAAAATGTGGGCTGAATGCAGTGATTTTTTAAAATAGGGGGCGGTTATAATGATTTTTCTTCTCTTGGATAGGACAGAGAGATAATCGACTAATTCACAAACTCTGTATTTGTGGCGGATGCTGGACATGCTAGGCTGTGTGAAGTCGTTTCCTTCTTGTGTAATTAGATTTCAAGGAACACACTAACAGCCAAAGGTCAAACATTAAAAGTGCCTGACAAAATGTAATAAACCCGTTTACAGTGTTATTATTTTATGATTGGTGCTCTTCCGTCTCCTCTCTGACTGGCTCTTTCAGACAGAGTGGGTACTGTGAGAGAGTTTTAGGGACAGGGGGTGGGGGGTTTGAGTGTCTCCCGGGGGACACAAGCTCTCTGACTCGCCTGCTGATCCAAAACAGAGGCACGAGCTCCTGTTTGTGTGATGGCTTTTGACAGGCGGGTGTCCATGGTTTATTATTCTGCTCTTCTTCTTCTTCCACACATGTCTGTGTCTCAGTGGAGGGAAGGAAGAGGTTGTCACAGAAGGGACTGCTGTCTCCTCTCTCGCAGCCCGGTTGTTTTTCCCCTGGAAAAATGTGATCAGCTGCAGAGCGTTATGAAGATAGACAATTAAACAAATGACACGGGAGATCTGTGTTCAGTTATTCCTCTTGAACTATCTGTACCTTCCAAAACACAGTGTGGAGTTGTTATAGTCCATAGTTACTAGAGAAGAGTTACCTGGAAAGTCCACATTTTTGGTGGCTGCATCTGTCTGTTGTTTTTTTATTTATTATTTTTTTTTTTTATGTGCATTTATATCATCTGCAAAGAGAAATAATTCCTAACGCCCAATGTCGTCTGTCACCTGCTATGTAAATGCGTGTGGATATATTATATTATATATATTATATTATATTATATTATATTATATTATATTATATTATATTATATTATATTATATTATATTATATTATAAAAAAGGATCCATAGTCATTACTTACCAGTTTCGATTTCAGTTTAGTTGACTGCATTACATCCATACAACAATTATTTAGATAATGTTCGTTATCATTTCATTTTATTAAATACTGTAGCAACTGCCATCAGTCAGCAAGCATTAGTTTGAGGGAGTTGCTGAGTTTTTATGTTTGTATAATAATTAGATGTCATTTAGAGTAATATAATACGCGTTATACCATAATTCAAGACATTTACCATGTTTAAAAAATACAAAACGTCTCGGTTACGGATGTAACCCTCGTTCCCTGAGTAGGGAACGGAGACGTTCCGTCGGATGACGACGAATGGGGTTTCGCCTAGAAAGCCAATCGACTTCGAGTACTTCAAAACGAGCCAATGGCAAAGAAATGCCATGGGTCTGCGGAATTTGCATAGCGTAGCACCGCCCCACCTCGTGGGTATAAAAGGAGCACGCTGACAGCAAACCGGCATGTTTTCTTCGCTGAGGAGCCAAGACTGAGGTCAGGCGATCCTCGCGGTACAGCGGAAGTGGCAGACAGACGGAACGTCTCCGTTCCCTACTCAGGGAACGAGGGTTACATCCGTAACCGAGACGTTCCCTTTCGTTGTCACTCCGAGTTCCGTCGGATGACGACGAATGGGGATACCAGTCTAATCACGCCACTTCTCGGCTGTCTTCCAGTGCCCTGCGTAAATCTGAGATCCCTGTCGTGAGACTAGCACGGACGAAGGACTCCTATTTAACACAGGAATACCAAGGTACACTGGGGAGCATATCCCAGATCTTTTAGGGAAGTATGCAATTACTGCCAACCCAGAGGGGGGGACTTAAAAATACACATATGACCCGAGGGATGCATATGGGGAATCACTGGGGTGTCCAGCCGCAGGTGGAATATTTCAACCCCAGGGGTGGCAAGGTGGCTTGCCGAGGGAAAGACACATGCTCAGAGAGGCTTACAGTGGGAATACACATGTGGGGGTAGCTCCGGGAGGTACCATGCACACGGGAGGCACCTAGCCGACGCGCAGGCAAGAGACACTGGCGCCGACGTCAGGAGTGCTGGAGGAACTCAGGGCTTTCGGAGAAGCTCACCTGAGGAGAATATCGCACGTATCCAGTCCGTAGAGTGGAATGGCGAGCAAGCGAAGACACCTGAGCGGGTCCGGTACTAGCTGGTTGAAGCGAGTACATGAGAGGACACAGGCTCCACTCGGAGATTGTAGAATCTGGCGAATGTGTTAGGTGTCGCCCAGCCTGCAGCTCTGCAGATGTCTGTTAGCGAGGCGCCATGCGCTAGAGCCCAAGAGGATGCCACACTCCGGGTGGAGTGGGCAGTCACACCAAGGGGGCACGGTCGACCTTGCTGCTGGTATGCCAAAGCAATGGCGTCCACTATCCAGTGAGACAACCTTTGCTTGGAGAGAGCCTTTCCCTTCAGCTTCCCACCATAACAGACAAAGAGCTGGTCTGAGGTCCTGAAACACTGCGTTCTGTCTACATAGATGCGAAGAGCACGTACTGGACAGAGCAGTGCCAAGGCTGGGTCTGCCTCCTCCGGGGGCAGCGCTTGCAGGTTCACCACCTGGTCCCGGAAGGGAGTGGTAGGAACCTTGGGCACATATCCAGGCCGGGGTCTCAGGATCACGTGAGAGTACGCCGGCCCGAATTCCAGGCACGCTTCGTCAACGGAGAATGCGTGCAGGTCCCCTACCCTCTTGATGGAGGCCAATGCAGTCAGAAGCGCCGTCTTCATTGACAGGAAGTTAAGCTCGACTGACTGTAAAGGCTCAAAGGGAGCACTACGCAGGGCAGTTAAGACCACTGCGAGGTCCCAAGAGGGTACGAGAGGAGGGCGAGGAGGATTCAGTCTCCTCGCTCCTCTCAGGAACCTGACGATCAGGTCATGCTTCCCCACCGACTTACCTTCTATAAGATCATGCTGTGCGGCAATAGCGGCGACATAGACCTTGAGGGTGGAGGGAGACAGCCTTCGCTCCAACCCCTCTTGAAGGAAGGAAAGCACGACGTTGATCGAACATCTCCGGGGGTCTTCTCGGTGAGAAGAGCACCAGTTGACGAAGAGGTTCCACTTCAACGCGTAGAGGTGTCTCGTGGACGACGCTCTAGCGGAAGTGATGGTAGCCGCCACCGCTGGTGGCAGGGTACTCAAACCTGCCTCGTCCCGTCCAGGAGCCACACGTGGAGGTTCCAAAGATCGGGACGAGGGTGCCATAGGGTGCCCCGTCCCTGAGAAAGTAGGTCCTTCCTCAAAGGTATGGGCCAAGGAGGTGCTGTCGCGAGGAGTACAAGTTCGGAGAACCAGGTCCGGGTGGGCCAGTACGGCGCGACCAGAGTGACCTGCTCCTCGTCCTCCCTGACCTTGCGCAGGAGTTGCGCAAGAAGGCTCACTGGGGGAAACGCATATTTGCGGCCCCGCGGCCAGCTGTGCGCCAGAGCATCCGTGCCGAGCGTGCCCTCGGTCAGGGAATAATACTGGGCGCAATGGGTCGAGTCGTGAGAGGCAAACAGATCTATCTGTGCGTCCCCGAACTGGTCCCAAATCAGCTGAACCGTCTGGGGATGGAGTCGCCAATCTCCGGGGAGGGGCTGAAGCCGCGACAGCTCGTCGGCTGCGCAGTTCAGGGCTCCAGGGATGAAAATGGCTCGAAGCGACCTCAGATGCTTCTGACTCCATAAGAGGAGGTGGCGGGCGAGTTGCGACATACGGCGGGAGCGCAGACCACCTTGACGGTTGATGTACGCTACAGTCGCGGTATTGTCTGATCGGACTAGTACATGCTGGCCCGAGAGCACGGCTCGGAAGCGGCGCAGGGCGAGCTGTACAGCCAGCAACTCGAGGCAATTGATGTGCCATAAGCGGTGGGGTCCTGTCCAGGAGCCCGCGGCAGCACGTCCATTGCACATGGCACCCCAGCCGTGGCAGAGGCATCTGTTGATACAACAACATGCCGGGAAGCTCGTTCCAGAGGCACTCCTGCCCGTAGAAAGCTGAGGTTCCCCCACGGGGTGAAGGTCTGACGGCAGGTCGGAGTAACTGGTACTCGGAGCGTGCCGTGTTGCCATGCCCACCTCGGGACTCGGTCGCGAAGCCAAAGCTGAAGCGGTCTCATATGAAGCAATCCGAGCGGCGTTGCCGCGGCTGCAGATGCCATATGCCCCAGGAGCCTCTGAAAAAGTTTCAGTGGAACCGCACTCTTGCCCTCGAACTGTCTCAGGCAAGTCAGCAGTGACTGCGCGCGCTCGCTCGTAAGCTGCGCGGACATGGCGACCGAGTCGATCTCCATACCGAGAAAAGAGATCCTCTGCACGGGGCAAAGTTTGCTCTTCTCCCAGTTGACCCGAAGGCCCAAACGGGCTACATGGCGGAGTACCAAATCCCTGTGTTCGCAAAGCTGATCTCGAGAGTGAGCTAGAATCAGCCAGTCGTCGAGATAGTTCAGAATGCGAACCCCGTGTTCCCGGAGGGGAACAAGGGCTGCCTCGACGACCTTCGTAAAGACGCGAGGGGACAGGGCTAGCCCGAATGGGAGAACTGCGTACTGATATGCCTGCCCCTCGAAAGCAAACCGTAGGAACGGTCTGTGTCGAGGGAGAATGGAGACATGAAAGTAGGCGTCCTTCAGGTCGATCGCTGCAAACCAATCCTGGTGCCGCACACATTCGAAAACGCGTTTGGCGGTGAGCATCTTGAACGGCAGCCTGTGAAGGGAGCGGTTCAATACGCGCAGGTCCAGGATTGGCCGTAACCCACCGGTTTTCTTCGGGACAATGAAGTAGGGGCTGTAAAACCCGGACCTCATTTCGGCTGGAGGGACAGTCTCGATCGCACCCTTCGCCAGCAGGGTAGCAACCTCCGCTCTCATGATAGGGGCATTGCCACCGACCATAGTGGAGCGGACTCCCCTGAAGCGGGGAGGAGACCGCGCGAACTGAATCGCGTAGCCGAGCCTGATCGTTCGTGCGACCCAGCGGGACAGGTTGGGAAGCTCTAACCAAGCTCCCAAGGACTGAACCAGCGGGGTCATGCGAACCACAGACTTCCCGTCGGTGGGGCAGCGAGGCGGTATGACTGACCCAGACGTGGACGGCATAGCGGCCCGGTGTGGGGGTACAGTCATAGACCGCGTCCTGACAGAGCAGACCAGGGAAGGACGAACGTTCCACGGGGGTCTGCTCTGCCAGGGGTCTGGCGACAGAGGGGGATGAGAGTGGTACGGTCCGGGGACGGCGCGCACTGTCATCCGACTCTGGGACAGAGGAGGACGAGGGGTGCACGGCCCGGGGGCGGCGCACCGTGTCGTCCAAGAACTCTGTGTGCTCAGGGATGAATGTGTTGTTTCTTTCTTTAACCACATTAGGGTGCTGCCCACCCGTGGGTGAGCAGCGGGGAGTGGAGAACAAAAGATTCTCCCCCGGCCCTCCACCGGGGGAAGGAGTGGTCCTGCTACCAGCTCCTGAGAAACACACATCATCCCTGAGCAGCCCGTCTCAGGAGCGCCGCTTGGCCCGGCGTTTAGCGGGGGGCGGGGCTGGAGAGGGCTGGGGCGCCTTCCTGCGACTTCCTCCGCGACCGGGCCCGGGTGGAGGCTGCTGCTTGGGCCGGGCGGGAGGGGCGGGAGTCGCAGGAGGGCGCCCTCGGCGGCGAACAGACTGAGTATTCTGCCCGGTCGGCTGGGTGGAGGCAGCAGCGGGCCGTCGGGGCAGAATGTGCTTAATAGCCTCAGTCTGTTTCTGGGCAGTCGAGAACTGTTGGGCAAAATCCTCGACTGCACCGCCGAAAAGGCCATCTTGCGATATGGGGGTGTCGAGCAGCCGGGACCGCTCGGCATCCTTCATATCGGCAAGATTAAGCCAGAGATGTCTCTCCTGGACCACGGCTGTGGACATCACCAAACCCAGGGAGCGTGCGGTCACCTTCGTCGCTCGGAGAGCAAGGTCGGTGGCGGCGCGCAGCTCATTGAAGAGCCCTGGGTCCGTCCTACCCTCGTGCATGTCCCTGAGCATCTGGGCCTGGTAGACCTGCAGAATGGCCATGGCATGCAAAGAGGTCGCCGCCTGTCCCGCAGCTCTGTAGGACTTCGCCACTAACGTAGACGAGTACCTACAGGCTTTGGATGGGTGCTTTGGCTCACCACGAGACGAAGCGCTCTGAGGACACAATTGCATCGCAACAGAGCGCTCGACCGGGGGAAGCCCAGTGTACCCACGGGCAGCGGCCTCATCGAGGGGAGGAAAGGCGGATGAGATCATCGAGCGGTCACGGGAAGACATGGGAGTCTTCCAGGACTTCGAGATCTCATCATGCACGTCCGGGAAGAAAGGTATCGGAGCCTGACGCGGACGGGGGTCCGCAGCCTGACCCAGATACCAGTCATCCAGCCGCGAGCGCTCGGGGCAGGGCGGAGGGTTCCACTCTAACCCGATGCTCGCGGCGGCTCGAGACAGCATGGCCGTCATCTCTGGATCTGACTCTGGCACAACTGTAGTCACGCCCGAAGGCGGCAGCCGTGATGAGTCTTCACTTCCAGAAGACTCCGACCCACCTTGTGATGCTGCAATAGACATGGCATCTTCCTCTGGAGCGCCAAAGGAAACCCGCGGGACACCCGAAGATGATCTCGCCGGAATCCCCTGAGCACTCACGGGTTGCAGCATTGGAGAGGGTGCGGCTGGACACGGACTGATAGTCGGCGCTTGGGACCAGACCGTCACCCTCAGATCACCCTGGCCACCAGCCGAAGTACTAGCTCTATTCCTAGAGTCAGTAGATCGGGGTGTGGATGAGGGGACCCTCACTCTTGCGAGATCACCGAGTCTTGATCGTAATACTGCGATGGTCATGTCCCCACAGAGAGGACATGAGTCATCCACGAGTGCTGCTCTAGCGTGATCCATGCCCAAACACACTATGCACCACTCGTGCCCATCAGAGTCGTCAACCAGCCTACCGCAACCAGAAGTGCACGGGCGAGGCATCTTTAAAAAGACGTGCCGCGTGCAAGCTCTTTTGTGAGAAAAGAAACCTGATTGTGTTGAAGCGCTCGGGGAGAAACACACTCGCCGTCAAACCACAGACAGATAAGCAGGAAGTGCGTCCTCGCCGAAGATCGCCGTCACACCAACACCAGAGAATCTTGCTCGTTGAAGAACTGACGAATTCAGGAATGGCTTGTGGAACGAAGGATCACCTTGGCTCCGAAGCGAAAACATGCCGGTTTGCTGTCAGCGTGCTCCTTTTATACCCACGAGGTGGGGCGGTGCTACGCTATGCAAATTCCGCAGACCCATGGCATTTCTTTGCCATTGGCTCGTTTTGAAGTACTCGAAGTCGATTGGCTTTCTAGGCGAAACCCCATTCGTCGTCATCCGACGGAACTCGGAGTGACAACGAAAGGGAACCCATCCGACGGAACTCGGAGTGACAACGAAAGGGAACCTAAATTACCCCCCTTTTGAATTCATAATAATTTTGGAAATGTTCCGGAGGCAACAAAAGAAGTTCAGTTCATCTTGAGTCATTCTTTGACACTTTTTTTATTACGTTTTCTGCAGTTTTAGAAGCCAAGTCACCACTTAACATGGAGGAATAAGATGGATGTGAAAGAGAGCGGACATGTTTGCAGCTGAAAGACTTTATCATGATGAGTCAATCAATCTTTATGCTGGAAGAATGAAACGAAAACCATCAGAGGAAGTGATGCAAGTAGATGTTTATGATCTCATTTCACTTTGATGAACATGTTTTATGCATGTTTTTTTTTAACGAATTGAATACAGTTAATACAATAAATGTATTCAGCAACATTTAATTGATCAAAAATGACATTAAAGGTTAAAAAAGAATCAAAAGTTATTTTAAGCCATTCTATACATTAAAGAATCCTGAAAAAATGTTTCACTGTTAGTTTCCACAAAAACATTAAGCAACACGACTGTTTTCAACAATGATAAATATAAGAAATGTTTCTTGAGCAGCAAATTAGCATATAAGAAGGATTTCATATAAGAAGGATCACGTGACACTGAAGACTGGAGTGATGATGTTGAAAATTCAGCTTATTTTAAATTGTAATATTATTTCACAATATTACTGTTTGTTCTGTATTTTTGATCAAATGAATCAGTGGCTCAGCCCTTAGTGAGAGACTTTCAAAAACCCTAAAAATCTTATTCCGACCCCAAACTTTTAGGAATTAATTAGCTAAATGCTCCATTGTACTATGTAATTGTAAGGCAGCATCACATACATGTATTGTCCTCCATGTATAATGCACTCCCAGAATGCACTGTGAGAAGCTCAGTGAAAAATGTCAATTTTTATATCTATTCAGTATGCTATTCATTATAAAATAGTTCCATCTATCATGGAATAATAATAAAAAAAAGATTTCACACAGCATTTTGGGGTTTTTGTGCTCATTCGTTCTAGGGATATCTCTGCATTTTTTTTCTTCCATTCAATGAAATGTCAATGGGGTCTAGAGTTATTTTGGACCCCACTGACTCTCGTTGCATGGGCTAAAACCAACCCGATCTCACGGCAATTCGTGCGAATTTTACGAGGTGGCTAATTCATACAAATTCATCTGACCTCACTCATACGATTTTGTGCAATTTTTGCTAAATTGTACATATTTTACGAGTTGCCCAATTCGTACGAATGACCTACACCTGACCCCGCCCCTAAACCTACCCATCACGTTTGTTTAGACTAACCGTATGAATTCGTACGAGTTGGTCTTGAGATAGCGTTGGCTAAAACAGCTCAAATATTCTCCAAAATATCTTTGATTGTGTTCCACAGAAGAATGAAAGTCATACAGGTTTGGAAGAGGATGAGTAAATGATGTCAGAATTTTTATTTTTGGTGTGAGTTATTCTTTTATCTTAGCGATACTGCATTGGAATCAGCTGTGAGCATTCTGCAAACCTCTCATGCACTACCCATGAGGAGCCCAATTTGTGTGGCGTATGAATTATTTCCCCTTGAAGCGCATTTCAAAACTGCCTTAGAAGAAAGCTGCCTATGTAGACAGTAGACAGCGACGCAGCTCACCAGGCTTGGAGCAGAGCCTTAGAATGTGAGCTCAGGAAGCGATGGAGACAGACAGGAAGCCAGCACAGCACTGGACTCCAATTCTTGATGATTACTTCAGCTCAGCAGCTCTATGTTGATATATAGGAATGTCCCAAACCCTTAAAAACCTGCCTCTTTCCAACTCTCTCTCTCTATTTCTCCCTCTGGGCCTTCATTAGAACTGATGAAAGACATGCTCCATTTCAGCCGAAGAGTCAGCGTTCTCCACAACCGCATTCAGTTTCTCTTCTGTTTCTGTGCTTCAGAAGAGATCATGAATTTTTAATCTGCCCAAAGGGCCCTTTCTGATCTCTCTGAGTCTCGGGTCTGTGACGTTTCACAAATGAGGGGCTCTTCTCACCTCTCTGTCCCTTTACTCCTCTTCGGGTTGTGTCAAGGATTTTAATACCCCTCCAACTGAATAAAGACAGTCTCACACCTGAAATAAAAATGCTGTGACAAGGAGCTTCGAGGAAAATGTCAGTCATATAATGCCCTAAAGAAAATGATCAACTCTGGCAGGGTCTCGCTTTAAGGTGCCTCACCGAGTCTGTCACGGTGCTGATGGGTATGCGAGTTTTAAGTGTTGATGTGCAATGAAATACTGCGTTACTCATTATAAAAAGTAACTAATTATGTTGTATTTTTCATAGTAAGTAAGTTTCTACTTTACTTTTTCTCGTTTTTACTCTCACAGACTCTCTCTCCTCCAGAGCAGAAGCACTTTGCTTCGGTCCGAATGCAATAATACGAAGTCCTACCTGCCTGTCAGCATAACCTCCGTGTACCCTGCTCGCGCAGACATCACAGGTCATCAGCGCGTTTCATGCTATGCAGAGTTAAACAGACGTCAGTCACCGAAACAGCAGCACCTTTTACAGTTCCTCCTGAACCAAAACAACCAGCTTGTGCTGTATTCACACCATAACTACTGTAAATCAAGAGATGGCAACCCGTGACGTTCTGTCCACGTCATCAGAATGCTTATCAATGGCAACACTATCAATGGCGAAATGAATCTGCAGCAGTCAGGTGGTACAGGTCAGCGCTCTCTAAGTTGTTTACGTTCATTATTATTGTAATGTTATGTGCTTTGAGACGTGAGGTAGTTTAATGCTGTCTCTTTGTAGACTCTGCTTTGGCTGTTGTGTCCATATGTTTTAGAGGAGGCGTGGCTTTGGTCAGTGCTAAAGGAAGGGTGGGATCTTATGCATTCAAAGCTAACTCACTATTGCTAGCCATGCACTCCATAATTGCCTACCATACCTTAAAGGTAGTGCTATGACCCAAGGGGGTAATCCATCGACCGGAAGTTGAAGCCGGCCGGGTGCCGCCATCTTGTAGCAGAACTTCACTTGCGTTAGCATTTCCATTGACTCCCATTCATTTTGGCGTCACTTTGACAGCGAATAACTTTACATCTGAGGCGTTTAAAGACTCCATTTGTCCATTATTTATTTCTAAAGAAACACGACAATGTATAAAGGGCTCCATTACCTTCTATGTTACATTATGGCCCTGTTGAAACAGTTTTTGTAAAAATAGGCTAACGATTGCGTCATAACCACTCGACTCTCTGTCGCGCTGTACAGAAATTACCGTACAAACAGGAGGAGAAGCTCGCAGGCAATCGGGGGGACGTCCCGTCAAGGGAGAAGCACATTTTAAAATAAATACTATACAAATTAATCAGAATACTTACTCCTGCTCACTCACGTCAAAGAACTCTTTGCTCAAGTTCCCCGTCTCTGCAAGATTAACGTTGGCAATTTTCACGCACAGCTACTAGAAGATTCACGTCTGTCAGACAGGTTGCTCACGTCATCAAGCTTAGTTTGAGTCAGTTTGAGTCTGCGCGTCAGGAACGGAAGTGCTCAAAAATCGCTAAAAATGGGCTTCAACTGTCTCAACTGAGTTCCAATGAGATGGCTCTGTCCACTTCTTATACTGTTTATGCTATGACCCAGAATCTGTCCCATCTAAATGTATGGCCAGGAGCTGCTACTGCTTTCTACTACTACATTACCATCATGCATACTACAACTCCTACAGTGTTTGCACACCTAAATAAAATATAAATATATTGTTTCTAAATACAAGGTTTTCAGTTGCATTTGACATTAAAGTCCCCCTGTGGTGAACATTTTTAAAGTTGTTTATATGTATATGTGGTGTTTTTAATATGCTTTAAGACAAACCATGTGCAAAGTCAACCCCATTGCTGAGTAATTTCTCCTTAAAACTGCAGTTTTAAGAACCAAAGACAGTCGCAAAATCGCGGATTGAAATTGCTGGTGTTTCTGACGTCACAAACTACCTTGTAACCAATCACGTCAACGTGATCGTCCAATTAGCCACGTCGGGTGGGGCTACTTTGCATATTCATCGAACCACGTATACTAAATGAGGCAAGGGTGTAGAGTTACATTCAAGCTATTTTAATGCATGAAGACTTATTTTTTAAGGAAGAAACGTTTAAATGTTTGGTGATCAAAGATGAGTTTTAAGGAATAAACTTATTGACTACTGGGGGACTTTAAAGAAATAAAGTAAATACTGTACTTATTTGACAAAGTAATTTGGATAGATTGCTTTACTTGCATTACTTGGGAAAACGTAATCTGATTGCATAACACACTTTCCCCCAACACTAGCTGTATTTACATGCACCCATAACATCAGATTGAGGGCTCAGTTAGACTGAAAAGCCTTCATGTAAATACCTCAATCAGTCGGATTGAAAGGGGTGGTGTAGATCTAAAAAAAAATCTAAAAAGGAACACGAAAAAAATAGGCATGTAAATGCTTCAATCTGACAATTTTTTTTCAATCAGGTTAAAAAATACCTTGTGCACAGTGCCATGATGCGGCTGTTAACATATGATTTATGTCATGCGAACGTGATTAAATTAGTCACTGTGCAAGTACGCATGCACTAAAATTTTGTTTGGAATACATTTAATGCGCATGTAAGTGACTATGTGAATCGGATTGTAACGTTTGAATTCATTCCATTGATGAAAATTAGTGTATGTAGCATACCTACTGCTTATTAAAAATGCATCTCTTATTTAACTGATTCTGTAATCGTCTGTGGTTTTCTGGTGTCTTCCATTTTAATATGCTTTTTCACAGATAAGAGGATTCTGAGGAAAGGAAATATCAAGGGGAATGTGGTGGAGAGTTTGATGTTGGAGGAAAAAAAAAAATATATATATATATATATATTGTAAACCGTCAACAAACAACAAAGCAAAGGCTAGAGCAGTGTGTTAGCTTTGGTAGCCTCTGAAAGACTGAGCCTGAACTCTCATAGGAGCACATGCATCGCTGAATCCACACCTGGGCTGCCTCAAACTCTTGACCCTGCCAAGCACGCACCTGTCGATCAACACACAGACGGAGAGAGACAGGACACAAGCAGTGAGCTTTTCACAGCAGATGAAAGTCAACAGATATGAGTATATCTCTTCATCCCTGAGTTTTAGGTAATCATGATTCTGAGATTTACTCTGATCCTTCTTTCTCCCATCACTGGACCATCACGTTTGACCCTGCCTCGGCCCAGCGCTGCACAGATGACATGGGTGACAATCTCTAAGCCTCTTCTCAGCCAGGTCATGACCTGAGGCACAAACCCACACCTGTGTCATAGACCGTCAACATGACTGTCAAGAGTCAAACCAGTAAGTTCCAGCAAACTTAGACAATGAGTTTGTGGTGGTCACAGGTAAAGGTGAAATATAGAAATAAATACTGTAGATTTATATATATATATACAGTAAACACATTTATAATATTATATTATGTATATGGTATGCCGTTCAGGATTTTATTGTATTTATAATATGAAGTTTGAATATAAGAAATGGAACTCTGAATATATGGAATAAAACTCTGAATATGGAATGGGACTCTGAATAGAATGAAACCCTGAATATATATTGTAAATATTATAATATTGATAAATTATAAATATTATATATAGTATACATATTATGTATTAGGTGTTCAAGCACGAAGTGCTGAAAACCTATTGTAATTGCTATTTGAAAAAAAAAAAATCCCCTAAAACGCATCGTGCAGCCCAAACCGTAAGGCCTAGAGACTCGAAACTCGGCCAGATGGTAGGCCACACTTTTGGGGAGAACTTATCAGAGTATGACCCCGATTGGCCCATAGGTGGCGCTACAGCAACCAAAAGTACTAAATTGTTCATAACTCCTAGACCGTTGGTCCTAGCCTCAGGCTTTTTACACCACTGTGATCCTTGGCTCAAGACGGACAACATGTATATCACCAATTTCGATTTAGGCAAGGAATTTAGGATTTAGGAAAAAAATTCCGCTGTGTCGAATTTTGTCCAAAACCTACTTTTGCAAACTAGTCCCTGTTTTTTTGCCCGATCGGAACCAAACCAGTCTAGGCCTATTCTCTGGACTCTCTAGATCAAAGTTTCATGGAGATCGGACCATAGGTGGCGCTATAACTGTTAAAAAGCTTTAAAGTAACACCAGGGAACTTTTGCTCTCGGGGTGGGGTCCCCCTACAGTTGGGAAACAGTATTGTCCTCTAGACCTCTACTACTGTCGTAAACTCTGTCATCCTACATGCACGTGCAATTGTTGACAACCATGATAGCCCTGAAAACTGTAGGAGGAGGTCACATGCAGGTGTTCTGCTTGCGTCGCGTGTGAAATGTCTTCATCCCAGGTACAGTGGCATATATTTCAGCATGTCATGAATATAATTTCATCGGTTTTATTTTTTTTCAAACGACAAATGATCGCGATGATCACGTTTAAAAGCCAGCGTCATTATAGTAGCCTAGTCTATTGGTTACCGTTTTACTGAATCTATATGATACTTCAATGCAATGTTTGAGTGGTTGATAATAACCATATATCGTCAATATTATAATATCAAGCTACCATAAATGAATCTGCAAATTGTACAAATCGATTTGCATTATAGCTTGAGGCAAGACAAATAAACAAATATCACAGACATGTTAGGTATCCTAAAATATGATTTTGTACATATTATATATTTACTTGCAAGAATGTAGCCCCTGCCAAACATGTGCACGCCGTTTAGACACAGGCTTTCATTTGATTTTTTTTTTTTTTTTTGCCAAGTCCGCATCGGTCGGGCACCCCTCCTCCTCCTTCAGCTCACGCCAGCGAGAAAATGCTGGCCCAATGTTGATCCTCGTTCTGCCTTTAACGCGATCACTTTCTCTTTTTCTCTTTTTGCTTTGCTCCGATAAAACCTTTGCTTTCTTGTTTTTCTGTGCTGCTTCGGCCATGACTATAGCTGCGTCCCAATGTGCATACTATGCCCTAAATAGTATTGACAATTACCAATGTCACATACTATTTAGGATGGATAGTATGCACATTGGGACACAGCTAATAACATGTGGCTCGCACGTCCGATTTTAAGGAAGTGGGGGTGGTGGTGGAAGTGACGGAAATGCCGTAAAGCAGTCGAATTTTGTAGTTCTCTTTGTTCGCCGGTTACTACCCGAAACCCGAAGTTTAAAAGTATGATTAAAAACGCTACAGACCCCGTCAGGCTATGGCAGACGTGTCATTCAACCTATTGTAAGTCGATGTACCATCACAAGAGACTTGGAAATATATTGTGAAGGTTGAAAAGTAACCTAGTGCTGCTTTAAAACCATATATTTCCTATGGTAAATTGCCTGTATTGGCTGTAAATGTTGTTTTCCATCTATGATGTCAGTGTTTAAATGTATGCTAAATAAAACTTAATGTCTTTTGATGCTTTTGTGCTTAACGACCTTAAAGGCCTTAACTGCTTGAGCACCGCTAAATGCTGCTTGCAGCTTTAATTTTAAATATGTTTACTATCACTTTTGTTCAATTAAATTATATCCTTGCTGAACAAAAGTATTAGTTTAATTTTTGTGTACAGTTGGGGCGGTCATCATGACACAGTTCAACTGAATAAATATTGTAATTATTTTATTATTTTAATACATTTTTGTTTCCCTAAACATGTTTACCGTCTCATTACCCAAACAGCTTAATTAAGATCAAGTTTTAGATTCGTGTTAGCTTAGTTCGGTGTGAAGCAACCTATTATCACTCTGTAAAGACAGCTACAGGTCAGTTTAAAATGTAAACAGAACATTACAGCTGCTTTCAAGCAGATCGAGCCATTACACCGAGTCAGTTTCTCTGCTCTGCCTTTAAAAACAAAATGCCAAGTCATTAGCTTTGGCAAAACTGCACATTAAACTTTAAAGAGCTTTCAATGAATTTAAGCGTGTGTGCATTTCTTAAACCTCTTGGTTAGAGCAACTGTCCGTCAGGTCAACTATTTATTGATTTGGACATTTATACCCTAAGCAAAAGGTTTGTAATCAAAGTCTTGTGGACAATGATTTGGACTTTAAACTTTCTTCTAAGTAGCAATTACTAAAACAGTCACATCAGGCCTTTTCGCACAGAATGTACAGGATGTACAACATGATCCTGGATCAACGTCTTTGTTGATCCTGGAACAATATTCAAATCAACCAAACAGATTTGAGGGACAAGTTTACTACAAGTTTAGTCTTACAAACAGGGTCAGGTGCTTCTACATCAGCGTTATTCACCTATTTTCCCTCTGATTTTATAGATAAGTTATAGGGCAGTGGTTCCCAAACTGTGGTCCGCGGACCACTAGTGGTCCGTGAGGGTACTGCAGGTGGTCCGTGGAAAGGCAAAATAAAATACAAAATAATATTGTTTTACCTTCATTTTACCAGGAAATTCCCATAAAAAAAGTAAAAAGAATATGTAGGCCTATATTGATATAAAATTTAAATTAAATTGTCAAGTTATTGTGTGATTACTAAAATAGGCTAGTGGCCTATTTCGGATCGGTGGATAGCAACAGGTTCTCTGAAGAGAAAAGAGGCAGAGGCAAATATTTTGACATTATATAAAATTTTGTCTTATTATAATTTGACCAACAGTAATTCTGGATTGCCTCCACCAAACAAGTAAATAAGAAATAAGCAAATCAGAACACTGCTCGCCAAAACAGCAGTATGCACGTGTGAACCACTAGTGTTTCTTGCTGTATCTTTTACTGGGGTCTCCAACACGTGGCTCGCGAGCTACCAGTAGCTCGTGGCCTGATTGGAGGTAGCTCGTCAAGGGCTACATATCGTGTCGTTTGCGCTCTCAAGTTCGTTATTTCATGTAGGCACACGGCAAGCGCGCTCATAATTGAAGCGACGCGCTCATTTTTTCCAGGCGCAGCGAGATGAAAACACCTCAACTTTTCATAATGCCGCAAACGCATCGCAGTTCATGTGACAAGAACAAACCAATCAGCTTCATCCTTTCCGTAAGCATTGAAAGCTCAGTCAACATGAACAATGGGGGTGCACCGGCTGCACCCAAACACTACGGGTGTTTTTCTCTTCTCCGTAAATAAATCTTGTAGCAGAGCTACAGCAAGCGTTTTTCGATGGTGTAAATCTATTAGCTACTAAAACTTCTTTGTCGTTGTGGAGAGCGCAGTGCATGGTTGCATAGCAACGACAGCACGGGAAATCGGACCGAATTTTACTTTTAATAATAAAAGATGGCTAATGTGCATCAATGTAAATGGCAAGTAATTTATCTTTTTTTGACTCATTCTTTTAATAAAAATGATTTAAAGGCTGAAATATGTGAGGTTTATCTTTTTATAAAACCTTTTTTGTGAAAAATTATTTAAAGGCTGAAATATGTGAGGTTTATCTTTTTATAAAACCTTTTTTGTCAAAACTTTATTTGAATTTCATTTTACTATATGTGCCTATAGGTGTGGCAGGGGTTGGCGGCAATGTAAGTATCTGGATATTTGCCGCGGGGTGAGGGCTTCGATTACCTCTCTCTTTTTTGACCATACATGTTTTCATCCCTGAAATGAACCTGAGTATGCCCTCGGGCGCTTGAGTAAATAAATCAATTAAATATGTGGCAGCCGTTGTGTGCAGTAAACGTTCTTTTAACAAGCTGTTGTACTGATGTGATGACCAGTTATAGTTTTAGTGCTAGTAAGTCTATTTAGAGGTGCGGATTAATTCAGGTAGGACTGTGTGTAGACATATTTTATTATGTGTATTATGAGGTGGTCCGCGAAAATTCTTGATTACAAATAGTGGTCCACACACACAAAAAGTTTGAAAACCCCTGTTATAGGGTATAGGGTTAGGACTACATTTTCAGACAGTAATGTTGTTCCTGGATCAACTAAATACCACCATGATTTTGCCAAGTAAGACATGTTCCTGGATAAATGTATTTTGTTGATCCTCGAACAACATTCCTGTCTGAAAATGTAGTTCTAACCCTATCCCTACGCCTAAACCTAACCCCATCCATAACTTATAACTTAGGAAATCAAGGTGAATAACACTGATGTAGAAGCACCTAAACCTGGTTGTAAGTCTATACTTGATATAAACTGTAAACTTGTCCCTCAAATCTGATTGGTTGATTGGAATGTTGTTCCAGGATCAACAAAGTTGTTGATCCAGGAACATATTGTACTTGGTTAAATCGCGTTCACTGTAGTATGTGTATGAAATCAAAAGCCAAATCAGTTCATGAAAATCCATCCATGCTTTGGCTAAAAATACTTTAACTTTTATTTATTTATGTAGCACATTTAACAACAACGTTGTTGCCCAAAGTGCTTCACAGTTATAATTAAACATACATATATAAAAAGATTTACCATGAAAATGAAGGCATGACTACACTCTGTATAGTGAGATCAGTATAGATGACAGAAAGAAAAAACAAAAAAAAAACAAAAGATGAGCTCTCAGATGAGCATCTCCTGCCTTAGCATGTTGCCCATGACGCACATGCAGCTGCGGTAGGTGATGGTATTTGGTACAGATTATTCGGGGGATTATCTGACGGCTTTACAGATGGCTCAGATGCCGCGTGGCTCTGCATATTGACGACATATTAGTAAAATAAATAAAAATGATGGGCCATTGAAGCTGCATGTGGTGTGTGGAGTGGTAACAACTTGCCGTCCAGCAGCGCTTTGTTGAAGTTGCGATAATCCACCCATGCAGAATTTTAACAAGCCGCTTTTAACAAACACAAGCTGTTTACTCTCCGTCAAGTCAAAAGAGGCGTGTTTAATATTTCCTTTGGCTTAATTAGAGGAAACGGAGTAGGGATGGATATAACTCTCAAAGCGAGCCAATAGTGAACTCTATCCATTATATTTGCCGTCATCCATCAAAGGGATCTGTTAAGACAGGCTCAATATGAAAACAGGATGTGGATATCAGAGCACCGGCGTGTGTGATGAAAGACATCAGTCAGCAGGGACGACAGATGTGTCACACATCAAACTAAGGTGTCAGTTTTATGAGGGGGTGTTTATACTTTTGAAGTCACATACATACAATCGATCTCTTGCATAGGTCGCCAAAGGCAATGCGAATCAAATGAGCCGGTGAGCAAAACATGGCTGATATTTATCAATCATAATCTGCAGCATGTAGGTGTAGTGACATAAGCAAAGAATTAAACACGTACTGTACATGCCCAGTTTTAATGTAGAAACTCCCAAACCTGAGAAGGGAATACATAAAATTCCTTTTTATAATGCAGTGCTTTTTTTTCGAACAGGGGGCTGAAAGGTTGCAGAGAGACACGTCAAATTTCAGAAAAAAATAATTTTTAGGACATTTTCATTGTATTTTTTAATTAGTATTATTTTCACAATTACCTTTACATAGTGTTTCAGTCTGATTTCTACAGAATGGTTGAAATTATGAGATTAATCGTGATTATTTTATTTTGAAAATAATGTATATTAACAAATATGCAAATAGTTTTGTTTAGCATTTACCTTTAGATTCTCTTTAAAATCCAGATAATTCTGTCTTTATCGACAAAGAAATTGTAAAAGCCAGTTATACAGAATATTTTTTCTTAAAGTCTTAAATACTTTTTTAAAAATAGATATTTAATTTTTTGCTGTTCTAAGGTGGTCCACCATCTCTAAATGTCTAATCAATATTTACCAGGTTGAAATTAGATCTGTCAGCTGACCGTCCTTTTATACAAATTTGGACCAGCTAATGACCAGGAATCAACCATGTAAAATAAGCTACCATCAGCTTTGTTTTGTATTCTGCATAGCTTCATTTGCAATTCACTTTCCTCTATTCATTCCTATTGCCTGTGACCTCTGGATGACCTCAATGCAAAACCGGGGTGAAATTTAGCGTACTAATAGGGCTCTATTTTTACTGAGTAAACGTGAAACCAAGAGAAAGAGTGAAACTCCTAAATGTTTATGAGGCAGATCAATCTAAGATCCTGCTCTATGATTGGATGAGACAGCCATGATGGATGAGAGGAGTCGGTATGGTAATTCTCATCTTGTTTAGCTAACACAGTTCCATAGTAACTGAGTGCTTTTAAAATACCACAAAGGGTTGATGGATGGATGGAGAGATATTTGTTTACATGCTCTATGTTTATATTCTTAATTTTATGGTTGATGGTGTTTTGTGGTTTATTTGTTTAATTAAAAGGAGGGGGAGGAGTTGCACGTATGCTTCTGTACTTCTGATGTTTCATAAAACTTCGGAAGATGTTGATTTTGTGGTGAGTCAGCGGAGAACTTTGATCAAGTATAGCAGCTTGTTTAAGCGCTCATATGAAGCAGAACTCAATAAGCAAAAGTAATATCAGAAGTTTCAGTGACATAATCACACTTCTGTTGGATGAAAACTCCTCCACCCCCTCCGAGGCACATGAAAACAGAAACTCATATCTGTTTGACTGAAGTCTGTTCTCGCAGAGGGAAATATCAGTCTACATATGAGGGCAGATGTCCCTTTCTTGCTGTCAAGCTGCTGCCTGTTTTGTTCTGATGTAAATGAGTCAACACTCCTAAACTCAAATATTTCCTGATCAACAGCCAAATCTCTCACACCTCTCTCTCTCTCTCTCTCTCTCTCTCTCTCTCTCTCTCTCTCTCTCTCTCTCTCTCTCTCTCTCTCTCTCTCTCTCTCTCTCTCTCTCTTCTCTCTCTCTCTCTCTCTCTCTCTCTCTCTCTCTCTCTCTCTCTCTCTCTCTTTCTCTTTCTCTTTCTGACTTTATTTCTCAGTTCCTCACTTGTTCTCTGTTTTTCTCTCCTTTAGGCCAGAATCAAGTATGCAAACACAGAATGCTTTAATAATCCTAAAACATACACTACTGTTCAAAAGTTTAGGATCGGTGAGATTTTTTAATGCTTTTGAAAGAAGTCTCTTATGTTTACCAAGGCTGCATTTATTTGATCAAAAATACAGTAAAAAGTGAAATAGTGAAACACAATAACAATTCAAATGTTTTCTATTTAGTACATATTCAAATGTAATTTATTCCTTTGATGCAAAGCTGAATTTATTCCAGTCTTCAGTGTCACATGATCCTTCAGAAAAAAATTCTAATATGTTGATTTTCTGCTCAAGAAACATTTCTTATTATTATATTAAATATTAGTTTTGTGGGAACCATGATACATTTTTCCCCAGGATTCTTTGATGAATAGAACGTTAAAAAGATAATAGAATATTATAACTTAATATGTTTTGCCGAATACAATTCTTAATTTCATCCATCCATCCATCCATCCATTCATTCATAAAAAAGTACGGACGGACCCCAAACTTTTGAACAGTATTGTATAAAGTTAAAGGGATACTCCACCCAAAAATGAAAATTCTGTCATCATTTACTCACCCTCAAGTTGTTACGAACCTGTATGAGTTTCTTTCTTCTGATGAACACAAAGAAACGATTGGAACTTTGGCACCATTGACTTCCATAGTATTTTTTTTTTCTACTATGGAAGTCAATGGTGCCAAACAACTGTTTGGTTCCAATCGTTCTTCAAAATATCTTCCTTTGTGTTCAACAGAAGAAAGAAACTCATACAGGTTTGCAACAACTTGAGGGTGAGTAAATGATGACAGAATTATAATTTTTGGGTGGAGTATCCCTTTAAGAGGCGTGATTTCTTTGTGGCTACCATAAACAGAATTGCAAAAACACTGGCTGAATTTAAAACAGCATACTACTCATACTATTTGTAACATATCTTTATATTTCAGAAATAGTAAGAGTACCAAGTATTCTATTCTGAAATTTAGCCAGTAATTGTTTTTAAACAGGTTGCCTGAACGAAGCCCCTGTCTGCCATTGGTCAGAAAACCAGATCCTGCCTCAAACTCACGCCATTGGTTGAGCCAATGTTACAATGTCGAGATACAAACCAGTTTTTAAGGCACTTTATGGCATAGACAGCTGAAGTGATGTATTTTTGTAGGCAAACCCAGAAGTTAGCATCAAGACTTTTCCATTAGCTTTTGAATTATTGCAGAAATTAAAATAAGCTTAGTGTCTAACAAAAGTTTCTGATTCTTACATGTCTCATCCATCATAATAATCCATCTTCAGAAATGAACACAACTGTTATGAAGCCTAAAGTAACTTTAATGTCACCATCAATAAGCTTCCAATAACTCATTCAGTGATTATATAAAAAAAAAAAAACATTTTCCCTGAATGTTTGAGACAGAATATTTTGCAAGAACACGAGTATAAACACAACAAGGCAGTGAAAGCAGACTAGTGTGTAGATGAGTTTACTTATTTAATGTCCTCAACAACCTCTGTTGTCCCCTTGAGCCACTTGTTAGCAACCGCCTTTTTCAAGACAAGTAAAAGCTTTAAAAAGGAGGTATTATTGATGGATTTTATGTCATAGAATGAAAATATATCGAGCATGTGTTAACCACAGACCTTATTTCAGGCGTTTAACCAAAAACTCATTCAAAAATCCCATTGACGATGGAACCAGAAGTGTTAAAATGCTAATCTACAGATTTTGGCCTACACAAAAAAATGTCATCCCTGCGGCACTCTATTAAATGTTCCTGTAATGTAATGGGGTGGTGACTAACCTCAAGGTGTCAATAGAGTTACCTTCAAATGTCTGTGCCAATAATAATAATAATAATTACGGAAACTGTTGCTATGTCATGAAGAACAAGAGGACAGTTTACTCAATAGCGCTAATGCTGAGAATGCTACATGTACTTGAAGCACTTGACCTGTTCTGACACATTTTGGAACACGGTGACACTTGAAATTCTGCTAGGGTAGCTAAAAACGTTAGCATTTGCGGATTTGAGTAGTTTCAGGCCATCTTTTGAAAGCACATTTATATTTATATAAACATTTATATTCTCCCACACAATGGTACTGAAAAGAGCACACATATCCGAACACATTCAAGATCAGCTAATTTCTCACCCACCTGAAGGATTTTGCATTTTTTCATATTTTCCACTTGGCAGGGCCTTCAATGTGGCTCTGACATCTTCCTTGCTTCTCCTGCACTTTTATACCTAACATTAATATGCAGGCACTTAGCGTGGGAACATCATCTAAACACTGTGAACCCTGCTGGAAGAACACGCCATCTGAAAGCTTTAAATTAACACGCATTCCCACACACGCACGTCAAACATAGCATAAACTGCACTGTTATAATCTCAGGCGCTCTTTTTTGAGATCTCTTCCACCTGTAATTGCTTTTAACACTGCTGGATGCTGCTCTCCATCCACCCCCCCCCCCCCCCCCCCCCCCCCCCCCCTCGTCCTCTTGTTTCTTTGAGACAGCTTTGCCCGTGACAAGTTAACAGCCCTACCAGAGAATGAAAATGGTGCCAGTCCTTTTGTCTCTCTGGCAGATGGAGCCTGCAGTATGCCGTTTTAAAATCAGCCTACGGCACACGGATTCCATAACAAACAGGGAAAATCTCTCTGATCACAGTCCATCTTTTGCTATTGTCATTCACAGGCCATTGGCTCGATTATTATCAGCATCGCATTCGGTACGCGCCTGCCGCGCGTCAATGATGCAAGAGTCATGTAAATCAGTCATAAAAGCAAGGTGTGAGACCCTGGCAAGCGAGAAAAAGGAATGAAGCAATTTTCCGAATTGATTTGGAACGTCTTCATGGGGTTTGATGTTTTTTTGTTTTTGTTTTTTTTAAACTTGTCCCCTGTTGACATCAATCTGTTCACCAATTTCCTCTATTGCCACTTCGAAGATGAGTGCAAATGAATGATTTATGCCGCGGCTTCCACCAAATCAAAGATACAAAACTGATTGCTTATTTTTTTGCAACTAACTGTGCACGAAAGACTCAATTTTTAAAAGCTAGCGTGTTTCATTGAGAGACAAATGGACAGAGAGACAAGGAGAAGAAGGCAATTTCAATGAAAGCCGTTCTTTCATTCCAGTCTAAGCTGCATTTTTGATTCAACCCTTAAAGATGTCATACGGTCTCAAAAGGGTCGGCAATGCACTTTGAAGAGCTCATTGAAATAGGATAAGTGGTCTAATTGCAATTACCATGAAATGAGGGAGTAAAGCAGTCTAGACATTGTTTCTAATTTGTCCAATGGTGTGCTGTGCTTCCACAAACCATCTATCTCCATTGACGGCCATTCAGAAGTAGCCAAAATACATTTTTGCAAGCATGATATACTGTAAATTGAAAAATAGACATTGAATTATATATGACATGACATAAGGTGCTAAGTTAGTTGCCCAAGACAAAATCTCACTCATTTATATTTATATATATATATATGTACTTTCTGCTAACTGAGCAAATATTTCTCCTTTCTCTGCAGCAGACCACCGCTGTTTCCCAACAGCATCAGCTCTGGCTTCTCTTTCTGCACAGCTGTCACACAGAGATTGAAGAATATAAGCCACACACACACCACAGCTCCTGAAACCATGTTTCTGTTCCAGAACCAAGGGAGCTGCCTCGTTATCTTTTGTCTATAGGCAGCTACCTTACCAAAAGAGAATCAGAAGTGACTGAGGAGAAAAACGGTGCATGGGGAACTACCAGGACGTTAAGGTTTGCCTGGTTAGCATGGACCCATGGTATGAACTACTATTGCATTTAATGTAATTTCTAAAAAGTTATTTTGTCAGTTTATCTATATATACACACTTTTTTTTTTTGTGCAAAATATATATTGCAAAAAATAAATCTTTATTATTTTTTAAGGTAAGATAAGTATTTGTGCCAAGAAACTATAGATTTTTGTAAGTTCTATATGACGTATATCATAAGTATATTATGTTACTGTATATGGCCAAATGAGGCGGCTCAAAGAGTGAAGATGACATTGAGTTTTACTCAACTGTATGATTAAAATGTACATGTATCTTTCTATTCAGGAGACTTGTTGTGGGCATTGATCTTCCGGCCATGAATAAAACTTTATTTCTACAAAGAGCAACTTGGGAGTCGTGTCAGGTATATGCTGCACAGCTGAGAAACAGATTCTACTTCAAAAGACAACAACAGAACATCTATGTGTAATTGAGGTAGTAATATAAGTACTAAAAATTCTACGCTCAAAAGACAACAAAAGAAACAGCTCAAGTGTGATTGAGGTAGTGATAGTAGCTTCTTGACGGGACGCCATCACCTTACTTCAGGGAAGTATTGTAAGTATTTAGGGATTTAGGGAATCACCTTGAGATACTGTAGTTATTATTTTTAACAACTGGATGTTGTTTAAATTGTCCATGGTGAAGAAGTCAGATTAAGTAGGTTGTATTCGTATTAAGAATTTCCACGACACTTGCTAAGCAGCTCACTATAGGGTTTGGAACAGAGCCCTGTCATCATGTCTGAATGAGCCTCACATGGTTTGCAGGAAGCAGAGTGAGGGTCATATATCCTGGAAGACACTGATATGTGGAGATACAGCAGGTTGATTTTATTGTGACCTTTACCTGAAATTGCCATCCGTTGTGTTTGTGAGGTTTGAAAACTGTCAATCATGCATGTTCTTTGCCGTCTCTCTGATCTGTTATGGGACAAAACTCCTGCACAGCTAATTTCCTGTGATACACCAAACACTAATGGCTGTGTCTCAGACAGCTTCATGGTCTCATCTGGCCTTCAATATCACTGATATCACAGCACACGTAGAGAGGGAGAGAGACGGGGGAGGGTAAGACAAGGATCTGTGGACAGAACAGATGGTGCCGAATAAAAACATACTTTTTTATTTTTATTTTTTCTTTGAATCTAAAGAAATGGGAAATGTTGTGGTCTCGATGCAAGACCTATTTCTCTCTCATTGTTTTTGTTTCTGCCTATTTGTCACTTTATCTTAGAGCCTACAAAGGTTTATTGGCATGATTGTGAATCATGTTTTTTAACCACATTCTGAAAAAAGGACTGTGTAAATAAATTCCTAAATAATAATAATAATAAATAATTTATAATACTGTCAATGCATACTAAGTACTTGAAGTACAGAAATAATCAGTGTAGAAAAAATGAGAAAATAAAATAAAAATAAAAATGACAATATATAGCTGCAAGCAGCAACTAATGGGGTTCAAGCACTTTAAGGCCTTTAAGCACATATGTAAAAAGGTATTGTGTTTTATTTAGCAGGACTCGCAGTGAGTCAAACAGGCCCAACAAGTTTCGTTATGATCGGCCTCCATTAACCTTGCCTGACAGTAGCTCGAATTTCATTGGCCGATGGCGGCAGTGTTTTTAAAGATACGCCAATATCCTCATAGACAATCATGGCACATTCGACAAAGACACCGCATGCAAGATTTCAAGTCAATCGGACTGAATGTTGCAGAGCTATAGCGGTTTTCGTGTTTAAAAATAAATAAAAATTTAAATATATTTTTTCATAATTTTAACGGGACCACTGACTGAGCCCATACATAGGTGTACAGAGTTTGGTGAAATTATCTCGTTCCTTTGAAAGGCTGTTTTTGCAAGAGTGGCCACGCCCACTTCCAATGGTTTGGCGTCCCGTCGTGGACGTGAATCGAAATTTAGATTTTTTTTTCTTTTAATTATTGACAATCAGACTCCAGAGAATCTTCCTGCACCGGTTTGGTTCCGATCGGGCGAAGAACCTTAGGACTAGTTCGCGAAAGTAGGGTTTCTTTTTTTTTTTTTTATCCAAAAATACCTGAAAATTTCACCGGGCGGTTTAGGAGTTATGAGGCATTAAGTACTTTTGATCGCTGCTGTTCCACCATCAGGACGGCTGAAGGGAGACTTGTCAAGTCACCTTTATTTATACAGCACTTTTTACAATACAGATTGTTTCAATGCAGCTTTACAGTGATAAAAGGAAAAGGATGCTTTTCGACTGTTGTTCAGCTGAGATCAGTTCAGTGTTGATTCAGTTCTGTTGTAAAGATCATCAATTATTAAATTAGTTCAGTTCTCATACAACAGCGTCAGTACAGTCAGTCAATCAATAATATTGTTGAATATTAACTTAACCTTGGTGACGTTGTAGACGGGGTGGACACTATACCATCCCAAGTCTATATGATTTACGGTTTGGTCTGTCTAATCACTATTAGGGGACAATGCTGATGCTTGGAAATAATAATACATTTCAAGAAAATTTAGGAATTTTTTTTTTAAATTGAGAGCCCTTCTTTGTGCCCTTTCTGTCTCTCTCTCTCTCTCTCTCTCTCTCTCTCTCTCTCTCTCTCTCTCTCTCTCTCTCTCTCTCTCTCTCTCTCTCTCTCTCTCTCTCTCTCTCTCACTTCTTCTGTTTCTTTCTTATTTATTATATTTTTCAACACCTACCACATTTCCATGGCAGGGATTCATTAAGTGCAGAGAGTAATTTTCTTTTAATTGATTAACGAAAAACACCAAGACCTTGCAGCTTTTAATTATACATACAGTTGGGATACAGCAGTAGAATACAAAATTTCCTCTTATTTGGTTCAATGGTGTTTTTCAAAGGATGTTCGACTGGCCACTAGTAATGGGTTATAGATGTTTCAGATACGATTACTTACATGTCTCAAACATTGGGAAGTAGGAAGCATTTAAAAGGAACAATGTAACTTTTTAAACGGCCGTAGAAACCACTAATTAATAACCCTTTAATAACCATGGGAAGTGTAATTCTAGGATTGTATGCTGTTCAGCATTTGATTTGATTTTGATCTCAGAAATTAGATTGAATCATGTTTTTTAACCACATTCTGAAAAAAGGACAGTGTAAATAAATTCCTAAATAATAATAATAATAAATAATAAAAATTCATAGGCAAATAAATAAATAAATATGCATACACAGATACTGTAAGTGTTGCTGAAGACATATATAAATATTGCATTTCTAACTCGGCTGTGCCAAAATATTTCTGCTTCCCATGAATTCTTTGCAGATACCGTGTTAATCATGTTTTACAGTATTAGTTGGACCGCCAGAGTATGTCAAGCCCACGTTCCCTTGCACCGCATCACTGTGCGTTCATAATAAAAATTTCAGCTTTTATTGATGGTGTGGGCTCACTGGGCCTGTCACTTCATAAGTTAGCCTAAAGCACTCTACACATCTTCCTGTAATGAAATATTTACAATCAGAGCTGATATGCGAGATGGCTGCCCACTGTTAGCCCCTTGGTAATTATTTGAATCCTTGGGCAAAAGACAAAAAAAGATGCTTGGAATACAGAGAAGATTGTACTTTTTTATTAATATTATTATATCAGAATCCTGGGATCTTGCTGACTGATTATTAGATGGCTGCTGTAATGATTTAGGAGGTTTTCAAAAACAGCGAGAGCAGGGCTACTTAGGGGCCAAAAAAAAAAAACAGCCTCAGCCGAACTGAGCCGAACTCCTGTTTTTATATAAAAAATATATATAAAAAATTATAAAAAATATATAAATATAAAAATATAAATATAAATGTATATAAATTATAAATATAAAAAATTATATACAAAATATATATATAATTATATTAAAAATATATATAAAAAAACTAAATATTTTACAATATATATATATATATATATATATATATATTACTGAAGCAAGTAGACTGTGTATTGTATTTGGTATGGTGGAAATCTTGTATCACAGTATAGTAATTTTATTTAATGGTATCGGTGTGTAGCCTATATCATGATAGTTATTTTTGTAGGAAATTGAACCCAGAATTTTTTTTATTAAAATAAACAGAAATCTAGAAATGTATTTTGTGTCAGTTTAATTAAGATTTTGATTTTAAGTCAAGTCAAGTCAAATATATTTATATAGCTCTTATTATTTAAGTCAAGTCAAATATATTTTTATACAATTTAGAGAAAACACCTAAGCTTATATATATATACACACACACAGACACATATATATATATATATATATATATATATATATGTGACTTATATATTATTTGTTTTTTGCATTTTAATAGCATTGATGCGCTAACAAATGTTGAGCAATTATAAAGTTGACACAGAATCTTAACTCGGATAACTGTAACACGGATATAGTCCAAAGATGACGAAGTAGTTAAAAAATAACAGTTCAGTTTATTAATCAAAGCAAATCGGATAATCCAAAAGAGCAAGGAAATGTGACTGTAAAGTGCAACTCAAAGTCCATGAAAATAAAAAACTAATTGGACATAAACGTGACACAATCATGGTGTGATGTGCCTTAAAAGCAGTGCTTAAACAGTCATGCATGTGTATAGGCCAGCATTTAAATAATAATACAATAGTTCAATAGAAAAACATTTTCAGGCAGAAAAAAAGAGGAATTTCACCAAGACTGGAAGAGAACAATTTGGAATAGTAAATTTTGGGTCTCATTAATCATCAGCAGTAAACACACTAGTGGAAATAATACATCCCATAATACCTCAGCCAAAAAGAATAGTTGCCATGGCTCTCTGTGCCTCGGGATCTTCCTGTTCTCACATATACCTGTTCATAAACTCCTCTTATTTCTCCAGCAGAGACAGACAGCTTCCCTTTATAATCCCTCCAACTAAACGCAATGAGTTCCATGAAGATCATCTTCTGAGACACAATTTGTCCCGGTTCAAATCCACAAAAGCACAGAGCAAGTCATTAAAGTCCTGTGTCCACAGAGAGCTGCAGAATCAGTGCATTAATAATTTGCGGAGGTGCTCTGAAAACTTCCAGAAGTGTATGTAAATGATAGGGAGAGAATAGACTGGCAGTATTAATATTGCATTTGTTCAGCGTTGGGTTTATTAGTCAGGCGGGAAGCTAATGAGCCTCTTGCACCCAAAGCTGTCAAACGCTCAGCCCGTAATTCAAGCTGGAGAAGAGACTCTTTCACTCAAAACACATCCTGCTTCTATTATGGCTCCAACTACAATAAGCATCCAACTCATTAGAGAGTATATCGGTTAAATGATATTACCTGACAAAGTTATACAAACCTCTTTTATATTAATAACTTTTCAAACTTCAGATTACTGTTTTGATTGTCTTAACATCAATTTCATGAGTTTCTGTGGTGATATCTCAAAATGTTTTACTCAATTAAAAATAGGAGTGAATTGCTTCTAGACAACAAGAGGAAACCCTGAAGAAAGTTTAAAAGCTCAGGAGACATAACGGAGAACTCATTTATATTTAATAGAAGTTTCATTAGATCAAGAACAATTTGTCTAAATAATTTGTTAAACCATTCTTGAATAAATTATTGCATTCAATTCAATGGCAGATTTTTTAACAATGATGTATGATCGATTAACACAGAAAATCATTCTGCCTGTGATTCACCAACACTATCTCACGACCAATTCGTGCGAATTCGTACGAGTGATTAAAAGGTGGCTAATTCGTACTAATTCATACGACCTCACTCGTACGAATTCGTATGATTTGTCTAAACCCACGTGACGGGTATAGGTTTAGGGGCGGGGTCAAGGGTAGGTCATTCGTACAAATTCATACGAATTTGGTAACTCGTAAAATATGTACGAATTATGAAAAATCGTATGAATTTGTACGAGTAAGGTTATATGAATTCGTACGAATTAGCCACCTCGTAAAATTCGTACGAATTGCCGTGAGAGCAGGTTGGATTCACACATACGTTTTCTCAAATGTTTCTACAACGAAATAAACAAAAACAAATAAAACAATTACAGCAAGACCCCATTTATTCTTGCTTTTTTTAATGGATTTTTTTACATCCATTCGGGTGATCCAGTCACAAGTGTAAAATATATTGTGATCGGATCACTCAGACCACATTCAAAAATGATAAGAAATGCATGTCAATTCATTGGTGAACGTTAATGAATCCTGATATCTTGGACAGCAGCAACATGTCAATCAACCGTTTCTCCAAAAGGGTTTTAAGCTTCGACAGTTGAAACAAACATTTCATATCACCTCTCCGTTTTACCTGAGATCATGTTATGCCAACGCATTCTCATCCTTTGGCGTCATATAGGTGACGCCATATGACATTTCGTCAAAATCTTACGCACATGGCATCCTTTAGCGTCAATATAACACGAACTGTTATGGGTAGGTTTAGGTCTGGGGTAGGGTACGGTTATGACGCCTTGGGATCTGCGTCTCATATTCACGCTAAACGATGCCATGTGCGTTGGATTTCAACGAAATGTCCAAAGCGTCATATGTATGACGCCAAAGGATGAGAACGGGCTGGTTATGCACACACCTTCTAAACATTGTACTTGACCAAAATATCCATGAGAATTCACATTTGTGGTAATATTTCAATTTTGGAAGCAATACACAGGTTCTTTATTGGCACTTATGGTTCCATGAAGAACCTTTAACATCCATGGAACCTTTCCATTGCACAAAGTTAAAATGTTCTTCACACTAGGGGAAAAAAATTGTTCTTTTAAGAACAGTTCACTGAAAGGTTCTTTGGGGAACCAAAAATGGTTCTTTTATGGCATCATGTTGAAAACCTGCTTTTGGAACTTTTATTTTAGTGTAAAGCATGATTACTTTTATTTTGTCGTAAGTGATGTATGTAGTCACAAAATCAAGAGATCCTGCCCTAGAAATCGAATCAGAAGTGGTCACAGGAGACGCATTTGAGATGCATTTGAGATGCATGTTCCTGCCAGGTGTAAACAAGTAGTTTTGGCTGACTGATCAGAATAACTGAGACGGATCTTTATACCAGATGTAAACCAGGCCTTAGAGTATAGAGCTATAATATTACAGTAGACAACATAGCTCAATGAGAGTTTGGAAGAATTTGTTGACAAATGTTTGTGTTTATATTGAAATCTCTGACTTCTTGTGCAGATTTTGGCATCTGGGCAAATCTGAACTCCATTTGTGACATCTAAAGGCCAATTGGCACTGCATTGATGGACGTCGACCAATGCGGACAATCCCCAGATTACAGAAAGTCACTTCTCAGGCATTCAACGCCCAGAGAAGAGCCAATTCAACTTCATCAACTGGCAAAAAAAAAAAGGTCTGTCAGTGCAGTGTGAGTTGGCCTCTAGTAGAGATGCGCTGAAGTTTCAAAGGCGTTTTTCTCAGGAGAGAAGTCAGAGTATCTTCCTTGTGAAACAATCAGGCTAAATAGAGCAATCTCATTTTTGATTTTCTTTGCTATACAGTTGGATCTGGATGTTCACACTGCAGATATTCCAACAAGGAGATGTAGCTGTAAAAGACGTCCTCTGTTTATCAGCAGGTCTGGCGAAAGCTCCGATCTGATTCTGGGAACGCTCAGTTGAATCCAGACATCTCCTGCTGCTGATTCATGCCAGTGGGATTATGGGATTCCTCACAATGAAAGAACAGATTTAAACTTACCCTTCTATTCTTCATCGCCGTGGCGGAGGCCTCAACCCTGCAGGTGGTGAATTAAATCTACGGTGAGATCACAGATGGGGTTGTCCCAACTACTAACACAAACTATTGAACACGTGTGTATTGTTTACCCAATTCCTGTTATTAAATTCCTTATTACTGTTCCTGGACTTGGTTTAATGATACTTCCATTAAGTGTACTGAGCAGAGACAGATGGGCCCTTCTTGAGTCTAGTTTTTCCATTTTGGTTTTTCTGTTTTTCAAGAGAGTTGCTTCACATGATCAAAGTCGCTTTTTGTTGTTTTATGTTCATCTGTGAAGTCACTTTTTATGCACATTTATACAAATAATCAGGCTATTTTTTATAAAAATAATCAGGCGCATATTTATATATGTGCTTTTTATCTTTTATTTTCAAATAGACAGTTACTATTTGCATTTACACATTTTGTTGAATATAACACACACACGCACACAGTTTATAGACTGTAATATTTTTTTTAAAATATTTTTTCTCACTGTAAAAAAACTGTAAAAACAAATAAATTACAATTTAAAATACCTGTAGTCTATTTCAATATATTTTAAATGTAATTTATTCCAGTGATGACAACGATTTCAGCATCATTACTCCAGTCTTCAGTGTCACAAAATCCATCAGAAATCATTCTAATATGCCGATTTAGTGCTTAAGAAACATTTCTTTAAAAAAAAATCGTAGGATTCTTCGCTTAACAGAAAGTTACCAAGAACATTTATTTGACAGACATTTAATGTAACAAAATTAAAGGTTTTACTGTCACTTTTGATCAATTGAATTGCATCCTTGTTGAATAAAAGTATTAATTTCTTTAATTAATTTATTTCTATTATTATTAATATTGAACCACAGTTTTCTTTTAAAGCCACACACTGGCTGAGTATAAAACTGTTTTACTACAGTGGATGATTGACAGTTGATTGACGGATCCTAATACCAGGAGTAAACTGAGTCTTTGAGTGGCCGTGGTTCTATCATTTGTCATACAAAGATTTCCTGTCGTTTTCAGACATCTAAAGAGGATCGAAGTCTGTAGATTGACTTGGGGTTGTTGTCAGGGCCTGAATTCAGCAATAGGTACTTGTGTTGTGCTTCGAGATGCATTGGGAATTGAGTGTGTGCTGCATAACCTTGGTTTTTCTTTAGAGCAGTTTAAAGCTCATCTGGTTGTAAACAGAATTTGCCAGGTGAGTCTCCCTGGTACCAGACTCGCCGGGTGACCAGATGTCCGCAGACGCACCTTTTCATGTCCCCTTCGATCAATCATTCTGGAAACTTCACTCTTTTCTTCTTTAAATTCAGCGAGTTCATGTTAAATAGTGAATGAATAGCATAACTATATGCACCAGTCCTCTTTCGCCATACCAATCACAGATTTGACATTACTGTGGTGGAAAAAGAGGTTTAGCATATCAAGTGGAATAATTTCCATATGTATGTATAATACGCTGATGAATTCACATTCTTGCGCTTGGGTCACATGATGAATAAAGCCTAATAAAAATGTCATTCTCCTGCTGAAACTCTGTGGCTGCCACTGAGAATGTTTCTAAAAACCAGTATTGATGCATTTCTATTCAGCGTGTCGCTGACTGACATGATGCAATTTATTTATGACATTGTATTTTGGACTATTGCCATTGTAAATATACAGCACTGAGCCAAATGCTTGCCTTTGAGGAATTAATGATCCGTTAAAGATACAATATCCTGTTTCTGCCACTCACGATGATTGAGCCAAGGTGGAATCAATTTCATCTGTCAAATATTTCTCGAGCAGCTGAAAAGTGCTCTTAAACATGCTGAAGTGCAGTTGGAAATGAGTCACCCGTGAAGCCGCTAACAACACCCTCTGCTTTTGCTCTTTCGACAGACTTTGTGCATTTGATTCTGCAAAAAGTCCCAGATTCTCTATAGGTCCATTGTTTTTCACAGTATAAACTAGGGTGTGGCCAGCAGGACGGGGCCGAGAGCCGTGAGAGAACGGAGGAGCTTCGGAAGCATAAAAGCAGAAGCGTCTTTCTTTCTTTTCTTTTTTTTTTTTTGCTGTATCATTGATCAGTTATTAGATGTTGTTTATCAACATTATCTAACATAATTGAAAAAATATGGATTTCTCCATGTGACAACATTGTAACACAATAGAAAAACGACTTTATTGCCATAATATGGAAACTTTGTATTACAGTGAAATTGCACTAATGTGTTTTGTCAATACGAATTTTGCAGATAGTGGCATCAATTATATTATGACATGTATTATTTATTTATTTATTAAGTGTTTATCATAATATAAATGCATGTGGATTAATAACACAATTG
Source organism: Rhinichthys osculus (assembly GCA_029959095.1). Classification (NCBI taxonomy): domain Eukaryota; kingdom Metazoa; phylum Chordata; class Actinopteri; order Cypriniformes; family Leuciscidae; genus Rhinichthys; species Rhinichthys osculus. Next base: position 8,107,342 of record JARWKJ010000007.1, on the reverse strand, counting down.
TGATTTGTGTTTCTTCTTTCCGGACAAATTGAAATGGCAAGTCAGCTGTTTCTCATGACAACAGTAAGAAATGTCAGAATAATTTGTTTTATACCTGTAGGAAAAATATTGAATATCCATGGTAATGATTCGCCCGGTTAATTAATGCAAGAAGAAATATATATATATATATATATATATATATTGAGAAAAACTAGTTTCAATTGTGATACAGAGATGGCAATATACAGCAATATTTTTTTTTTAAAGTCAAGTCACCTTTATTTATATAGCGCTTTATATATATAGATTGTTTTGAAGCAGCTTAACAGTGAAAACAGGAAAATGATTCAATGATGCAGTTGATTTCGGCTGTACAGCAGCTCTAAAAGAAAATAGTGTTATTGTTCAACTGAAGTCAGTTCATTGTTGATTCAGTTCTGTTGTAAAGATCATCAATTATTAAATGAGTTCATTTCATCTAAAGCAGTACTGCAAAAAAAAACAAAAAAAAAAAACAAAAAAACAGTGATGTCATTGTCCAGCTCAGTTCATATGACTTTAATTTTAGTTTGTTTTGTTAAGGCCTGTACATACCAAGAATGCCGACTAATATCACGGTTTCCGGCAAAAAATTCCGGTCTGGATTTAGTTCAAATTTCATATATAAAAGTGGTTTTGTATAATTATTATTATTATATTTGTTGCTGTTTTGTACCTATTTATGTATTCATTTAGTTATTGTAAAACATTGGCCACAAAACATCAGTCTTTTTTCAAATGGTTTTTACCCTATTCAGACTCGGTCTTCTCCAAGATATGGAAATTGAGTGAGATTATGACAAACGACAAATTATGACATAATAGCATCATCTTTAGAAACTAAATTTCCCTTGGCATGCAATAGATATCAACTGTGCTTTTCTCACTGCATGCTGCAGTGTTGCATTTAAATAAAGACTGAGAGATGCTGCCACAGATATTATACCAATGTACTCAAGTATCTGGGAGCCCATTTTCAATATTTGCTACTGAAATTCTCTCACTGCCCTTCCCCTTTGCCTCTCAAATGTCTGTATCCCCCAGGACATGAAACCGATTTAAGGGTTAATATGTCTGTATGTCTTTCTGAACCTCTGTGCTGTGGTGGGCGTCATTATCCAACTGAGCTTTCACTCCTACACGGTTCTGTGTCCTCTGACTGATGCTGAACTACTCTAGAAGACTGGAGGACCCTAATCAGGGTCATTTAGGCAAAAGATCACTGAATCATCATAGCGTTATGTGCTGTCGTCATGGCAACTGCATCCACTTCACATATGGGATGCAGCGGGACCTGATGTTGAGGGTTTTCCTTTTTTTAAAGTGCTTTAGTGCACATCCGATCTGATGTGTTCAGTGATTGTGAAACGCTGAGACAGTTTATTAAACATCCAATCTCCTCTCAGAGGCACGGCGGAAAAGTTAATTTCCAGGAGAAGGCCCTTAAAGATAGAATATTAATCAGGTTGACATTAATAGGAGACATGCATAGGCCTATACATGGATGCTCTCACACACAGACAGGTCTATAATTTTGTGATGTTTCATATATAAACCTAGTACAAGATGTGATGCGGTTATGACAGTTATCATGAACAATTCAAGAACAGTTTTTTTTTTCATGTTAGAATATGTATAATTTGACTTTTTTATGTTTCTATTGTGCACATTGTCATAATGTTTCACCATGTTCCTTGATGTTCTGTATCAGTCAGCTCATCACACACAGGACCTTCAGCCATTTCTCAAGCATCTCTTAACTTGGCATGTCAAAACAATTTGGTGTTACATGCGACAAGGAGATGGAGAGTTATATTAAAATATTAATATACCCACATGTTCTGTCACAGCAGTCTAGTGCAAAATCTCCAATTAACACGCATGTCATAATGCCAGTGTAATCCATTTATCATATTAATAAAAAATGATTCATAAATGAGAAATGATCTGGATTTACAGTATGTGTAGATCACTGTGAATGCATTTAATGTGAAAGCCTGTTTTAACCGCAAAAAAGTTATATTTCTTATTATAATTGCAGCTTTATATCTTACAACTCTATTTTTCACAGCTTTATTTTTTTATTTCAGCTTTATTTCTCATCATTTTAGTTACTTCTCGTAATTTTAGTCAAATCTCACACGTACGTATATCTCATATATTTATGACTTTATATCGCATATGTCTGATATATTCACATAGTTGTGGCTTTTTTTCTCATGATTTGGTATTTTAAAACAATTCAGAACTCCCATGTGAGACTTGTAGTTTATTGCAGACACCTAATTCATTGCCCATGTCAATTGACACAAGAGGCTTTGTGCTTTTGACACATAATCCATGATTTGACATTATAAGAGTGACATTTGAAAAAAGCCGCTTCCCTGATGACCTGTTTCCTGTTGGTTGGGTGACCAAAGAGTGTGTGATGCCTAAAGTTGTTAAATGAGGGACTGAAAGCTAATGAAGAGAGAGGCCAGTCTCTCACAAAACCACTTATCCTGACCTTTTATTCCAAGCAAAATCAATTTACCCTTAATGTGTCCATATTACTGCACTGACTTTAATCTGCTCCAGCCCATCAAAGCCTCGCCACCAGGGGACACAATTCACAGCCACTGTGTTGTTTTTCACCTCGGCTCAAAACAATGACTGATTAAGGTCGCTTTTTTATGCTCTTCAAGGACTTTGAAGGGACCAATGAACTCTGCTGGAGAACTTTGAAAGAGTTTTGCACACAAGAACAAATGGACCCAACCCAAACAAACCAGAAGAGTTCAAAGAGAAGAAGTAAAAAAAAAAACAAAAAAAAATGTTGGGTTTGTATTGCATCTTGCATCAAAGCATGACTAGACTGCTTTTTATATCCTTTTTATATGCATGAGCAGATTTTGTTGATTTTGTCCCCCATTCTAGGTGTCAAACCTGGAGAAAGTTATCCATTTGCATTAGCATTTGTCTGTAGAAAACATCTACAGTATAATACAATGTAATTTTGGCTATTTTGTGTGTTGCTTACAATTATTTTTCAGAGTACATAACTCTTAAATGGCTGTCAAAGGGGAAAGATTATTTTTGCCTGCATAATGGCGTACTGTAGTTACAGCATTGGCCAGCACAGGCTAACTATCAGTGCTAGCTAGCTGACACTTGAACTCATAGCATAAACAGGTTTTTAGACACGCTTAAATTCATTGCTAGTCCAGGGCTGCGTTAAAAGCATCGTGAGTTAAGTTGATCGTAGAGAACATTGTTGGCAATGGTTCGGTAGCACTTTATTTTACAGTCCTGTTCCCCATAAACATGTACTTTTTACAGTAATCACAATAACTACCCCTGTAGTTGTCTTATATATATTACCCAGTATTTTCTTAGGTCACAATTTTCTTAGGTCTTTAGACACTCTTAAATTCATTGCTAGTCCAGGGCTACGTTTCTCTAAAGCATCGGTAGCTAAGTTAATCGGAGAGACCATTGGTGGTGATGGTTCTACGATGCTTTTGGGAAACGTAGCCCTGGACTAGCAATGAATTTAAGCGTGTCTAAAGACAGCCCAGGTTGGTTAATGCTGGTTTGACGCTGGTATAGAAGGTTGACCAACATATGTTTGTCAATCAAGTAGAGTCTTAAAATAACACTTGTTTAAATATTTCTACCACTGGATAGAGGGGAAACGCACGTCTGATCAGGGTTACAGCTATCATAAAGAATTTACGCTCACATATACAGGCAGATGACAGGAGAGGCCTTTAGCTGCAAGCCAGAAATCATGAGATATTAAAGCGTCGTTCTTTACAGTCATAACCAGCAATCTTACGCTCACTAAAGACCACACACTGTCAACATATCATTATATTTTTTTGCCCCCCCCCCCCCCCCCCCTCTCTCGGTTTCTATCTATCTGATTTTCTCTACTCTTGCTCACTCCGTTTCCCAATTTATATGTAAATGTGGATGTTCTTGACAATGGCAGGCCCAAGGCAGTTTATTCCTGCTTTAGAGCAGTCCATAACCCAAAAATAAATGCCACAAGTCCTTGATTTCGAGCATGGCGAAATAAATCACATGTATTATTTTGCTAACCATAACGGTTTGAAAATGAGCATGATTTCCCCTCCTGTGAGGACACTGAAAACTGTTTACTATTTTATTCTTGATTTAAAAAAAATCTAATAATTCATACACATATTGTGTGGATGCAGAAATTTGCCGAAAACTTGGCAGATTTCTGCAGGATTGGAACATTAAACGAAATGGGGGAGGAAAAAATAAATATTCCTTCTGACAACTGAAACAAAACAAAAAAGATGCAAATTATATTTATTAATCATATTTTTATCTTTTTCTTTTTTTTTTATTACACAATGTCTTAACTAGTCAAATATTATGAAACTATTAAAAACTGCAATATAGTCAAAAGTCCAGGTGGCATTGCTATCTTTAGTTTAGTCATGTATTGATCAGCATACCTCACCTGGTGGTAATGCAGTATGTCTAATTGCATTAACTTCTGTTGAGTAAATGCTTGGAAAGGCTCATTAAATGGTATATCATTTCAACCACAGAGCACATATTGAACGTATTTCAATTTGCTTATCAGTCTAATGAAAGGGTTGATGCTTTCCTCACTGCTGATATGCCTCCATTCAACTTCAGTTTCCAAAAAGATTTTGCTTTTAGTTTCTTTTTATTCACTTTGGTACTTTTTTGACAACTGGGGAATTTCCAAAACTCTTTGTTGAAAAACTCCAAAACTCTGACTTGAAATTCTCTCAAATCACAAAGTACCTTTTCACTATATTAGGAGTTTCATCTAGACATACCAAATGTTCTAATGTTTAAAGTACAGTCTTTCATAATGCATTTAACATCAAACTTTTCTTTTACATCTGCTCCCATTCATTTTAATAAATTGTATTATTATTACATCCAAATTATGCTAATAGTTAATTAACAAATCATTTGAATCATTCACATACATAGATTTTCAACTTTCAAATTGATTTGATTTGTTTGTAAAGTATCTCATTTTGGAGATTAGTTAAAAACAACGTTGGACCCCAATGACTTTCATTGAATGGACAGAAACACTGAGAAAATACCTTATTTTGTGTTACAGGGTTGCAACCACGTGAGGGTGAGTAATTAATGACAGAATTTTGGGTGAACTGTCGCTTTAAGGTAAAGTCACAAATGTGTTCTCCTCCTAAATTCCAAATGCCTCCTTAAGTAATATATCTTGGCACTGTCTCTCACTAATTCTTGTGCACTCCTGCAAACATTTTAGCTGACAGTTCTGATATTTATAAGGGTTTAGAAGTTTCAAACACCAAGCCGTGGCAGGGACTTTGATCAGGGTGAGCGAGTGACATTTCCCACTGTGAGCATTGAGGAATGTGTGTACATATGCTCAGGTAAATATCAGCGTTGTGTGCAATTATGGATAGGGAAAGTAATATGTCTTCATAAGTAACGTGATATCCATGCAAAAACACACAGACATAACTGAAGTATAGCAGGTATCCTTACAGAAGATATCTCCAGTTGTTTGAGCTTTGAACTCAGTAGCAGAGTTTCTGTAGCTAAGCTGCTGTGTCATGCAGAGTAACACGCTCAGAACTTTAATGTGTTACAGTGAGATTAAAGCATTGAACATTCGGTTTAAACCTTTTTTGGGATCATTTTGACACTTTTTGTAGCCTTAGGTTGGATCCCAATTGGCACACTTCTACTTAAAAAAAATTCCCACACTGGTTATATATATACTCGTACTACATACTTTTGAGTTTGTAGCAAGACTACCATTAAAAAGTCTGGGGTTGGTAAGATTTTTTAAGGTTTTTGAAAGAAGTATTTTATGCTCCACAAGGCTGCATTTATTTGATCAAAAATACAGTAAAAACAGCAATATTTTAAAATATTATCACAATTTTAAATAACTGGTCTGTTTAAATATATTAAATGTGATTTATTCCTGTGATCAAAGCAGAATTTTCAGCATCATTACTCCAGTCTTCAGTGTCACGTGATCCTTCAGAAATCTTTCTAATATGCTGATTTGCTGGTCAAGAAACATTTCTTCTTATTATAAATGTAATATTTTTAATGCACCCTTGCTGAATAAAAGTGTGATTTTCTTTTAAAAAGTATGGATGGATGGATAGTGCTATTATCCAATAATGGTAAAACCATTGTTTTTTTTATATTTACTGTACTACTGTATGATTATCGTTTTGATATAGCATGGTATAATGTCAAAGAACACCACTGTATTACTGTACCGAAAACCATGCAGCACAGCATCTTAATAGCCTAAATAACAATCCGTGAAAAGGACATTTTGTTTTGCTTTGTTGTTCACAAAACCAGAAACCATTTAGTGCCGATTATTAAAGGTAAGATAAAAAAGATCAGAGAAAAAAATTCTTGCCTGAACAAATATGACTTGGAAAAAGAAAAGCACAGATTTAGCGTGGAATACTCTGCTCAGGATCAAAGGTGTTTGTGGCTGCGCTAATACCGTCAGCTTCCATTTCCTCTGGAGTCTTGCTACGCTGGATTAGCTGGCCGTTTTTCTTTTTTTCATGTGTGAGAGAGAACAGCACCTCCCTACAGCCCTGCGCGGATTACCAGAACCCCTGCTGCTCCTTTAACATGCCATTCACTCTCATAGGCCCGCCGCTTCTGCTTTCCCATCCCTCGATCGCTACGTCAGGAAGTTAAAAGCAGGTCCTGGATTAGCCAATGTGGCGGTCGGACGTGTGGGGATGTTTTTGTTGGCAGGCTGGGATGTGGGCATGCAACGCAGACTCAGATTAATGTTCTGATTACACCTTCAGGCCCCACCGGATGACTGGAGGACGGCCTGCCTCCATTTTAGGTCACCTCTCAAGACAAACAAAGCGGATAGGGTGAGAGGACGGATATGGAGAAGCTCAGGAGAGAGAAAGAGTGAGTCAGTGGATGGGTGTACATTCATTGAAGCCAGGCCAGACACACAGGGGTCAGAGAGCAGCCACGGCAGACAAGTAGGTCAAAATCATTTTCAGCGCTCTCTGAGATACCAGCACGGATGGACAACCTGTTCTCACGGGAAACGTTACAATGTTACAAGTTGACGACTTCATAAGAATTCGTACAATGTTAATCGTACAAATACTTAAGTGTATGAAGGTCCACCCCTTAAACATACCCGTTATTGGGGCGTAAACAAAATGTAAGAAAATGTTACGAATGAGATCATATGAATTCATAAAAATTACCCACCAATTCACCAAAATGTAAAATAGTTATGAATTTCCATGAGATTGTGTAGGGGATAGATCATTCTAGCTAACAAAAATATGTTCTAAGATCGTTTTTCCAATGTTCCGAGTAATGAAAACGTTGTTCTGTCAGGACTACTATCGTCAATTACGATTGACAGTTAACATACAGTTAGGATTGGCGGTATGGTTCCGTTCTGGGCAAGAACTCTCTGCGCATCCGTGCAGCCTAGCATGGATAAGAGCAGAGAGAGCAGCAATAACCTCCCTTAGGGTGAACAGAACAGAACCTACATTCATGTATTGCAGATATTATTAATTCAAGATTTTAAAGTACAACATAATTCGAGAATTTATTCTGATTCAAAGGGCACTCAGAAGGCCAAATCCTGACTGGGCGAGAGGAGGAGCTGGGGATGGAGGAGGGTAATTTGCTCCCGAGGAACGCGATAGCTGCTGATAATACTGAAGGAGCTTACACACTCACCGGCCACTTTATTAGGTACCCCATGCTAGTAACGGGTTGGACCCCCTTTTGCCTTCAGAACTGCCTCAATTCTTCGTGGCATAGATTCAACAAGGTGCTGGAAGCATTCCTCAGGGAGTTTGGTCCATATTGACATGATGGCATCACACAGTTGCCGCAGATTTGTCGGCTGCACATGATGCGAATCTCCCGTTCCACCACATCCCAAAGATGCTCTATTGGGTTGAGATCTGGTGACTGTGGAGGCCATTTTAGTACAGTGAACTCATTGTCATGTTCAAGAAACCAATTTGAAATGATTAGAGCTTTGTGACATGGTGGAAGTAGCCATCAGAGGATGGGTACATGGTGGCCATAAAGGGATGGACATGGTCAGAAACAATGCTCAGGTAGGCCGTGGCATTTAAACGATGCCCAATTGGCACTAAGGGGCCTAAAGTGTGCCAGGAAAACATCCCCCACACCATTACACCACCACCACCAGCCTGCACAGTGGTAACAAGGCATGATGGTTCCATGTTCTCATTCTGTTTACGCCAAATTCTGACTCTAACATCTGAATGTCTCAACAGAAATCGAGACTCATCAGACCAGGCAACATTTTTCCAGTCTTCAACTGTTCAATTTTGGTGAGCTCTTGCAAATTGTAGCCTCTTTTTCCTATTTGTAGTGGAGATGAGTGGTACCCGGTGGAGTCTTCTGCTGTTGTAGCCCATCCGCCTCAAGGTTGTGCGTGTTGTGGCTTCACAAATGCTTTGCTGCATACCTCGGTTGTAACGAGTGGTTATTTCAGTCACTGTTGCCCTTCTATCAGCTCGAACCAGTCTGGCCATTCTCCTCTGACCTCTGGCATCAACAAGGCATTTCCGCCCACAGAACTGCCGCTCACTGGATATTTTTTCTTTTTCGGGACCATTCTCTGTAAACCCTAGAGATCCCAGTAGATTAGCAGTTTCTGAAATACTCAGACCAGCCCTTCTGGCACCAACAATCATGCCACGTTCAAAGTCACTCAAATCAACTTTCTTCCCCATACTGATGCTCGGTTTGAACTGCAGGAGATTGTCTTGACCATGTCTACATGCCTAAATGCACTGAGTTGCCGCCATGTGATTGGCTGCTTAGAAATTAAGTGTTAACGAGCAGTTGGACAGGTGTACCTAATAAAGTGGCCGGTGAGTGTATATGTATACAGTGATAGGCCTCGTATTCCTATAGGTAGACGTGGATCAGCTGAGAGTCAGCTGATGCCAGCTTGATTAACGTGACCTGCCAGAACTGATGCTACGCTTAATTTTTCGGAATTGTCTCCGAACATTCAAAGTGACCAACTTTTTTTGTTTGTTGTATGATTGATATGTGAACATTACATTTTATCATTTAGTAAACATTATGGGAACAACACTTCTGAATGTTTTCTGAACAACAAGTAGTAACATTTAACTCTTTCCCCACCATTGACTGACATTTCCGTCATTTGTGATACAACGCTTGCGATCCTCAATCAAAAATCTGAACATCTATATTAAATCAAAACTACCCCATGTTACCAAATGAAATGTCAACCCAGGACAATGTATAGGACTGTGAAACTTGGGTGTTGATGGACTCAATCCACTCCATCTGTGTTTTGATCAAAGTTCTGAATCCGATCCAGACGTAGTCTTTGACAAAAACATGATTTTCTCAGATTTACTCTTTGCTCAAAATGTTGCTTTTTTATGAAACTTACCCACATTCAATTGTTGATAAAAAAGGAATGCATGAAGCTAGAATAAAAAGCACAGTTCTTTCTTTTGATATATTGCATATTCAGATATTCATCCAACAAAGTATTCTGGGGGCCATGAAACTTTTGTGAAAATGATCAGAAATAGGCTACTGCCGGTGGCTGGCAACGTTTTTCAAAAATCCTGGTGGGGAAAGACTTTAGACAAACTAAAACCTTTCAGATAAAAAGGTCCATGAACAATGTATAAATAACGTTTTTGTGTTAGCGTTTTAAAAACATTATTAAAGACCAGATAACTTTGACTAAACATTCTATTATGTTACTAAAATAACGTTTCTTCATAACGTTGGGAAACCGTGCCAGAAGGTTAGCCAAATTCTGGGAACATTTTCTGTTAGCTGGGATGTCAAACACTGATACATTCATTCAAAAATCACAAGCACTCATAGGTTGAGCGGAATTGAAAACTGCACAGTATGAGTATTATACTGCCTACTATTTTTTTTGGAGAATCTATTACTCACGAGGAGGTCTTTAATACCTGGAGAAAGCTATCTGTTAGCATTCACGTTCATCTCAGTGGCAGTCACTCCTGTGCAGAAACGCACATCTGAGGTTGGTGAACATGCTATCTGCGTTTGTTATCTCATATGTGTCATATAGCGATAGATGGATTCATAGGAAAGAGGGAAAATTAGGCCTTTGGAAATCCACATCTGTTTACCTCCTCAAGGGTCCTCTGGGTGAGATTGGTTCTCTGGAGTGGGTGACACACACGTTTATAGAAGATCCCTGACTCTCGGAGAAATCACACAACCAGCTCAATCAAGCACATTTAATGCCCACGCATCCTCCTTTCTTTTGCTTTCTCATTCTTTGCAGAGACAGCGAGCCGGGAACAGACCACTCAGATGCACAGTACTTCAACAACTTTCTTCTATTTGAAATATTCCTGGTGTTTCCAGGTTTTACTCAGAGACTGTCAGGTTTGCATATTGATTCAAGAGAAGTTCCAAGTTGCCCCTTTCCATACATTGAAGGTAATGGTGACCGTGGCTCTCAAGGTGCTCTCAAGGTCAAGTACAACATTTTTTTTTCAGGCTGTGCAGCTGCGGTTAACAATGAAATTGGAGGTCAAATTGACTTACAAACATCAAAATAATCATAAATGTTGTACACTCATTCCATAACACCCTCAGAGTGTTAAAACTTTGCAGGCATGGTCTTGACCCTAAATGAGAAATTGTCTAAATACAAACAAAACTCAATTAAAATATTTAACAAAACATTTGTCTAAAAATATATTGGGTTATTTAAATGATTATCATTTGCTACATATATCTATAACATAAAAAAAAACTGTTGGTTGATCTTGAGTTACCATTATAAACACATGCCCCTCAATCAGTGTGCCAAATTTCACAACTTTTTGCCATGCGATTCTAGAGGAAGCAAGAGGGAGAACAGCAAGCAGAAAACCAACATTTGACCCTTAAGAAATCAATAGAAATAAAGATGAGCTGTTGAGGAATGCTGGAAGGCTTGTCCCACGAGCAAGGTATGCAGCCATTACATTCCCTTGAATTATGATTGACAGGATTAGATGAACATACTCCTCCAGAACATTTATTATTACTTGTTTAACAGCTCATTATCTACATGAGCTTTTCATAAAGTGCGCTCAAGCATTTCTCCCATTCACATGCAGATAGCGTTGCCAGATAATGCATTTGTGTTTTGTGTTACGTCTGTAATGCTGTTAAATTCATTGTTCTTTCTCGATTGCACTGTGTGTGTATTTTGTGCACTTGATGTTTAATATTACAGCTGAAGTTCCCTTCTGGGATCAATAAAAGCATTGCTCTCTTTATATTACTGAAAGTGACTTGAAAAGATCATAGGTTTTAATATAATAGGTTAAAGAAGAACCAGAGATGTTCTGAGCTCATTTGGGCATTTATTACTTATTGCTTTACTTTAGGAAAACTCAAATAGTGAGAAGATGGGCTGAACAATTAATGGGAGAATTTACAGGCGATTAAAAAAGCTGCAGATTGGATGTGATCTAAAGCAAAGCAGCACAATTCATGATGTTGTTTTTGTCAGATATTATTGGTCAGTTGGCAGTTAACAGGATTTTGGTATTTTATCTTTGAAGTAGACATAAGTTGTATTGTACTTGCCTGACTGTAAATAATGGGCTGAGGTTGTTCCCAAGATGGCCGCCAAGTGAACGGACTTGCTTTAAAAAGAACTTTGCTTAAATGAGACCACCAGCTTTCCTCTCTAATGACGCTTTTCCACTGCATAGTACGGTACGGTTCGGTTCGGTACGGCTCACTTGTGGTGCTTTTCCACTGCATGGTCCGTTACGGTACGGCTCGCTTCGGCTCGCTTTAAATGGTACCTGGTCTGTTGAGGTTCCAAGCGTACCGTACCGGTACTAAAATGTGACGTAAAAACACTGCAGATCACTGATTGGTCAGACAGAATCGTCACTACCAGCGTCATTGGACACTAAACCCGCTAGATTTAAATAACCAGTAGACAACAGCCAACGCGGTAGCATCTGTTTTTTAAACTTTAAAAAGAAATGGTTGAATCGTGGTCAGTGGACGAGGTGCAGACGTTCCTCTCGTTGGTTGCCGAGGAGCGGATCCAGCGAGAGCTGGATGGGGCAAAACGGAATGAAAAAGTGTTCCAAGAAGTAGCTCAGCTCTTAGCCGCACACGGCTATCACCGGACCTACAACAGTGTAGGAGGGACAAAATAACGATCAGTCCCACCCACTTTGAAGAGGTACTAACTGCGGTGGAAAAGCAACCGAGCTAAAGCGAACCGAACCGTGCCGTACCGAGTCGAGTCGTACCACGCAGTGGTAAAGCGAAGCGAGCCGAACCGTTCCGCGCCAAGTCGAACCGTACCGAGCCGAACCGAGCCGTACCAGCAGTGGAAAAGCGCCATAAGAGCTGAAGTCTGTCATATGTGGGCTGATCTTCAATTCGCTGAGTGCACATTTTAGTCTGTTGTTGTTCGGCTGAGAGGAGGACGCCATTTAAGCTGAAATTTAGTCCATTCTATAACAGCAAAACTAGTGTTCCACTTGTGCACCTTCACATTGAATTATTAAAATGCAAAGAGAGATGCTTTCTCATACACACACACACACACACACACACACACACACACTGTTGCCTTTCTTTTCACCTCTTGTGTGTCACACATATTAAATACTGTTTGTGGTCCGTTGTTTTTTCCATTTGAATTATTATCCTTAAGTTGTCTAGATATGACGGATGGTAATAACCTTTCAGCTTTGACAGACTGACGTGGGCTCTGAAAACAGTTTGCTAATGGTCAACTGCACTCAGCTAAAAGTCAAAACATTAGCAAACGCTGTAAATGTGATGTATATAATCCTGAATTGGCAGTAAATATCCAATATAACAAATGTAATTGGCTGTAAAAGTGACTGACTGTGTCTTTGTTTTAAAATGAAGTGCTGAGATGGAGTCAAATCACCAGACTGCTGGTAAGGAAAATAAACCCTAATTGAAGCAGTGCAGCAGATCTTGCTGGAGGTGATGGCATCTTTTTCTCCTTTGCTTTTGTCTTTTCCCTTTTCTCTTCTTCAGTATCTGGTTTATCTCCCTTTATCACTCACTGCTCTTGTGCTATTTGTATTTATGATTTGATTTGTTCATTATATGACTATGGCATTACATATTGTCATATTGCAGTGTTACAGCTACATACATAATATGGTTTAAATAAAGCAATAAGCCTCAAGTAGCGATGGTTTACAGTCTCTGTAATCCACGGCTTCACTGGGCTTATTGCTTTTATAAAATGGTAACTACATATGGCTGGCAAGGTTTTATAAAATAGACTCACAGCAACAAAAATGTAATAATATATTGATAACAAATAATAATCCTTCCACCAAGCAATGTAACAACAATCATAGATCATGTTTACTTAAGTATTATATACATTTTTTATTCATCATTTTATTATTACTATTGAGATTTAATACATTTTCATTTCAGTTTTAGTTTTTAATTTATTTCCAGTTAAACTTATGTCAGTTATTTAAACATAACAGCATCTCTAATTGTTGTTTAGTTTAAGATTTTTAACTAATATTTTGGATGGATGGATGGATGGATGGATGGGTAAATGGATGAGAAAAAGAGCGTTCTGTTTTCATGTGAAAATCATTCTCTCTCTCTCTCTCTCTCTCTCTCTCTCTCTCTCTCTCTCTCTCTCTCTCTCTCTCTCTCTCTCTCTCTCTCTCTCTCTCTCTCTCTCACGCTCTCTCTCGCTTTCGCTCTCTACATATAATGTCTATACAGTGGAATGATATAAAGGTTAGCTGCTCTGTTGGTCCAGTCCTATGCGAACAGCACAGGGAAGATTCCAGAGCTTTCTGTCAATCATATTCAAACTGCTTAGACAGGAAATGAAACGCTGTCAGAGTGAAACCTGGAGCTTCACACCAGCAGCACAGAGGTAGAACAGAGGTTACAACAGGAAAAGTTTTAATCACTTCCCACTTTCACTGGAAACTATCTTTCACTAAACGTAAAGCTGCAAACTGAAACTAATTTAAACACTCAAGTTTTGTAGCATTTTATCCATAGGTTTCCTGCACCAAAACGGTCATGATTTTGGTTTGTCCATTTACATGACACAACAGTGTCGATCACATTATAGCCCATCCCACTTTGAAATCTAATTGTCATATCAACAACCCTATAGCAGTACAGTCAACAAAGTACATTAAAGATCAGATATCTTACGACTGGCTAAGATATACAGGTCATGCCGCATTTTCACTTTCAGTGTAGACAAACATGGAGTCTTATCACATCGCACCTGGTTGGTGCAGTATGTAATATTGATAGCTAGCAGTTGAAATTGGCACTGCAGTCCGAATTCACAATATTGGAAAGAGTTGTTTCCCCCGTCCCCTCCTCATCAGACTCTATGCTCTCGTGGGTTGCCAGACTGAGGACATGCAACAGGAATGAGCACAAATGACAATGGAAGGCTAAAAGTTAATTTATCTGCATTTTAATATGCCTCTGGTCATACAGCTTTTTAGATTCATGCCAAGGCTTGTTAGGTGAGGTAGAATCTGAGATCTCAAACCCCGTTTGTTTGCTAGCTTCCATGACTGTGTTCTGCCAACTGGCAACCTGAGATGTCGAAATACTATTGGGTAAATTGGCAGTGGGCGTGATCACACAGACCAAAACAAAAACAAACATTCTGACACTGAACGCACATTTCAAATACCGGTAACTCAGTGTAGCATTTTTTTTTTTCAGAGAAACAAGTATGGGAGCATGTTTCCAAAATATCTGCAAACATGGTATTTTTATGTTTTAGCACAGTCCACAAAATTATATAGAGCACCTCTAACAGCCTGTTTTCACTACTGTACCTTTAAGACTCCTATATGTGACCTCTGTTATTGGCTAACCTTTTTATATGTGAAATGAGTAATGATGCTTACATAATGCTTAATGCAAAGTGGCTAATGTTATTGTTTAAAGCTGAAGTTCTGGTTTAGAGTGGAAGTTCAAGATTATGCAATTTTGACAAGGTTTTCTTCTTTAAATTGGTTTATTTTACTTTTTCTTTATAACTAAAGTTTAGCTTTGCAGATTGTAAAATGAAAAAGGAAATATTCATTATTGACTCTATTGTCTAGCTGTATTCATCAGCCCAATTTCATTTTTACCTTTTCAGGCAATGAAATCTCCGGAGTGAGCCTCCACTCAGTCACGTTCCTGTCTTCGAGGCTCGGTCTCTGGTTAAGCTCCTGCGGTTATGTTGTGTGTTGTCTACGCCAGACTCTCCCGTGTGAAGGGCAGCCCATAAAACAGTCTATTATTGTTATTACGGCAGCAGCGCTGCGCCCAGCCACTCCGCCAGCAAGGATGGAACCAGTCATTAAATTTAAATTGAGCAATATTTTCTTTTGACGCTGAAGAGGGGCTGTTAAGATGGATTCATATTTCCTTTGCTGTTATTCATTTATTTGTTGCATAAACTTAAGATTTATTGGAGCTGTGTTCATTCAAATGTACGAGCGAGAGCGCACGTTCCCCGGAGAGATGTTTTCATAAAGCACGCATTAAAAATGAAAAACATGAGAAGGAGTTATTAGGACGCTATTAACAGGAGACTGTGCAAATTGGCACGCTTTCAATATACAGTATATTTCTCAAATTTCAGTAGACGCCAGCATGGTGTTAGCAGTGATAAACCACACAACGGCTCTGAGATCGTCTTCTGTGGTTTTTCTCTTCTCGACTCTGTTGACAGTAGGATGTGGCAGCTGAGAGAGGAAATATGGCTGGATGGATATCTGTTGTGATTAAACGGGCCTCAGAGGACATCTGCAGCTCTAGGTAAGGCTGGAATCAAAGTGAGCACTGTGTGGCTGTCTAGAAGTGCCTCATCTCGTTCTTTCAAGCAGGTCAGGCCGTTCTGTGAAGTTGGGGGTCACAGAGATCAAGTGGAGAATTTTGAGCCCGATTCAGACCCTGACAATGTTATTGTGGTGAATAGATTTCAAGCAATGACTTTGCAAGCACGGATTTCACAGGGCGTTTCAGAGTGGTATGTTTTTTGTCTTTCTTTTTTTCCCTTTTAGATACAATGATATCCACCATTTAATCATATTTGTCGGAAAACTATGGTAATACAAACAGTAATCAATCACAAAATCATGGAGCATTTTCCTAAGGTGCGGTGAACAGTCTTACAAAAGCAAGAGCTTACAAAAGCTAAAGTAAACACTACATCAATACTGTAATGTTAGTTAGCTGGGTATTGGAGGCAAAGCTTTGCCCTGCATTTACATCATCATAGCTATCATAGCAACTACATGATAAAACCTGCCCGTTCTCATCCTTTGGCGTCATACATGTGACGCTTTGGACATTTCGTTGAAATCTTACGCACATGGCATCCTTTAGGCAAGGCAAGGCAAGGCAAGGCAAGTTTATTTATATAGCACATTTCATACACAATGGCAATTCAAAGTGCTTTACATAGAAGAAATTAAAATAATCAAAACAAATAAGAATAATTAAAACAGTTTAGAATAAAAAAATCAAATAAAGTAGTACTGGTCCACCCCTATCTGAGATGGAAGAGATTGAGCCGGTTTACGGTCCCACTGGACCTCTAGCCCAGGGACGTACTCTGCTGGGGTGGTGCTACACCAGTAATGCCCAGCGGGGCCCCCACAGAGCACGCTTCGTGTGCGCTGTCTGCTGCCGTTACCCTTAACGACGCTCTCAGCGACTTCTTATACAGCAGTATAACTTACTCCTTCACTCGCCTCATCGGAGTGAAGACTCTAACGCTCTCCTTCAAAATCTCTTCCAGAGATTATAAAAATAAATAAATTAGAAATTAGAAAACAAGCAAAGACAAAACCAGTACAGTAAAAACAGTCGGACGGACAGTGGCACAGTGCTCATTCAGTAAATGCATAGCTAAACAGATGTGTTTTGAGTCTGGATTTGAAAGTGACTACTGTAGGTGCACACCTGATCTCATCTGGAAGCTGGTTCCAGCTGCGGCTGGCATAATAGCTAAAAGCAGACTCTCCATGCTTAGAGCGAACCCTTGGTATTTCTAGCTGATGTGATCCTAATGATCTGAGTGATCTGTTAGGTTTATATTCAGTGAGCATATCTGCAATATATTGAGGTCCTAGCCCATTGAATGATTTATATACCAGTAATAATACTTTAAAATCAATCCTAAATGTAACTGGGAGCCAGTGTAGAGACCTGAGGACTGGTGTGATATGTTCATATTTTCTGGTTCTGCTCAGAATCCTGGCAGCAGCGTTCTGTATAAGCTGCAACTGTCTTATGGTCTTTTTAGGAAGGCCAGTGAGGAGTCCATTACAATAATCCACCCTGCTGGTGATAAAAGCATGCACAAGTTTCTCTAAGTCTTGATTGGAAACAAAGCATCTAATTCTTGCAATATTTTTCAGATGATAGTATGCTTTAGCATCAATATGAGACGCAGAACCCAAGGCGTCATACAGGTGACGCTCGTCTAAATCCAACGCACATGGCATCGTTTAGCGTGAATATGAGACGCAGATCCCAAGGCGTCATAACCGTACCCTACCCCAGACCTAAACCTACCCATAACAGTGCGTGTTATATTGACGCTAAAGGATGCCATGTGCGTAAGATTTCGACGAAATGTCATATGGAGTCACCTATATGACGCCAAAGGATGAGAATGCGTTGGATAAAACTTATAATTGGAACTGTTAATAGAAAACACAACTACAAATAATAAGAAACACTTACAAGTTGTGATCCATAAACAAAAGATACATCTTTCAAGAGAGAATCTTTTGTGCGTATGGCCTGCATTGTACTCTCTTGTGGAAGCTGTTTTCCGTAAAAAATGTGCAGTGAACAGACAAATGTTGAAGTTATAATGTTCAGGAACATTGTTAAAAATAGTTGGTAAAAAAGTTGGTCAACCTTAGGACAATCATTTTTAATGTGCAAGAACTCACGCAAGCATGATCTTATGTTATTTTCTTATCACTTCTCTTTTCTGTTTGGTTGTGAAATGTACCTAGTTTGCGGACCACACAGAGTTGTTGCCAATTCTTCCTCTTGAAAAGTCATGCAATGTGAAGCCCCCTGTCGCAGTGTGCACACAGCAGCGACTGAAGGTTACCCCAGATAGTCATGCAGTGTGAAAAGAACTGTGATCTGACCACTTTGAAAATCGTGCAGTGTGAACTGGGCATAAAAGTTTCTGTAATTTATAGCCTTTTGGGATAACATGTTTTTGCTATGTAGTAAATATGACGTCATAGACCAACTATAAAGCAGACGGGAAAACAATTCTGAAGGTATTTTGATCCTTCTGGGTAGTTGCTTTATTTGTATGTTTTACATGTTTATAATAATAATAATAATAATAATAATTCATTACATTTATATAGCGCTTTTCTAGGCACTCAAAGCGCTTCACATAGAAGGGGGGATCTCCTCAACCACCACCAATGTGCAGCATCCACTTGGATGATGCGACGGCAGCCATATTGCGCCAGAACGCCCACCGCACACCAGCTTACTGGTGGAGAGGAGACAGTGATGAAGCCAATTAGTGTATATGAGGATGATTAGGAGGCCATGATGGACAGAGGCCACTGGGCAAATTTGGCCAGGATGCCGGGGTTACACCCCTACTCTTTCGAAAGACATCCTGGGATTTTTAATGACCACAGAGAGTCAGGACCTCGGTTTAACGTCTCATCCGAAGGACGGTGCTCTTTGACAGTACAGTGTCCCCGTCACTATACTGGGGCGTTAGGACCCACACAGACCACAGGGTGAGCACCCCCTGCTGGCCTCACTAACACCTCTTCCAGCAGCAACCTGGTTTTCTCAGAAGGTCTCCCATCCAGGTACTAACCAGGCTCAGCCCCGCTTAGCTTCAGTGGGCAACCAGTCTTGGGCTACAGGGTGATATGGCTGCTGGCATTTATGTGTTGTTTACTTTCTTGGTGATAATTCCCCAGCATTGAGTCTTGGGAACACCCGTTCCCTTTCACAATAAAGGCTTCCAGAACATTCTGCAGGTAAGACTTTGGCAGACATTGCCGCAGCAATAGCAGAAAGTTGTTGTGGTTGGTTTGCCATCTGGAAAAAAAACTTCCCTTGAGGAAGAAACGGATTATTCAAAGTTTTGCAAGTTTGCAGCTCTGAGAGATTTTGAAGGCTCGAGTTTTACCTGCTGCTACCCGCTGAGAGTTTATAGCCCTGGGTATCTGTCTGAAACAAACTGATCAGATCCACCGAGGAATGATGAATCGTGAACTACATCACAGTAAAACTTCAAAAAATAATATGATGCTGATTTTTTAGCTCGACAGCCCACATAGAGGAATATTTTATTGCTCAGAGGTTGCTGTTTGGTAACTTGTGAGAAAACTCTTTAGGATAACGAAACAGAAGAAAATTAGGACAACTGTTGTCATGCAGTAGAAGAACTCAAGTTATGTGGTAAGCAAATATCATATAATTTGATCTTTGAAAAATGTCCCATTGAGATATTTGGTATCATGGCAATCATAGGTTAAAGACACTTATGATCCATCCATCCAGCCCAGACTTCCCTCTCCCTAGACACTTCCTCCAGCTCTTCCGGGGGGATACTGAGGAGTTCCCAGGCCAGCCAGGAGACATAATCCCTCCAGCGTGTCCTATGTCTTCCCCGGGGTGTCCTCCCGGTGGGACGTGCCCGGAACACCTCCCCGGGAAGGCGTCCAATCCGGAACAGATGCCCGAGTCACCACAGCTGGCTCCTCTCGATGTGAAGGAGAGGCGGCTCTACTCTGAGCTCCTCCGAAGTGACTGAGCTCCTCACCCTATCTCTAAGGGAGTGCCCAGCCACCCTACGGAGAAAGCTAATTTCGGCCGCCTGTACTAGAAGTCCTCCTCTTGAGGCAGGAACTCTCCACCAACATGAAGTGGGCAAGCCACCCTTTTTCCGACTGAGAATCAGTGTCTTTAATCATAGGTTAATGACACTGATGAGATATTTTTTTTCCTGAGACAAGGTAGTCCTGAGTTATTTTTTCTCAGAATAAAATTAGAGAAGCAGGTCTCCTTTTTTCTTTCAACTTGTTGTTATATTTTTCTGATTTTATTTTCCCTAGGAATCCACAGGTCAAACTTGCTCTTCCAACAACTTGTGTTCCTGGTGTGTTATGAATGCATCTGCTTGTCTTGCCCGTTCTGTGGTAGACATCTTGTTGGGCTTCTTCTGGATTTTCATCATACGGTCCCGACAGCTGACCCAAAGGAAGACTGAGAAGCCAGGTATCGCCCTCAGTTTTTCATTTACCTTCTCCAGCTTCGACTACGGCCGTTCTCTCTAAAAAGTTTTAGTTTCTCAAATCCTAATCCTACAGTAAATGACACTTAAACATGCAGACACATTCCCTGGTGTATTAACTCTAAATTCAGGAATTGATTTATTATAATGAATTCATGTAAAATTATGTACTTTAGTTTTGGCGTAGTCTCTCCCCCAGGAGACCAATAAAGCATTAGAACTACAAAGAGAAAATAAAACCAGTGTGAATTGTCATCCCCGAGGGTAAGGAGCGATTTTACATATTTGTTATTTAACATGAGACTTGGGAGGATGAAGTAATAGAAAAGGGAAGATGTCAAAAGAATACAAAAAATGACATTTTAACCTTTTTGTTACTCTAAAAATATTATCTGACATTAGCTGTTGCTTGCCTGAAACATGCAAGAAAATTGTCACAACAAAATAATCCATCCATCCTCACATTTATCTCATTGTGACTGTCTGGAGTCAGGTTTCTCAACTGACTATGAAACCTGTTAGATCTCTATATAAACAAACACACAAAAAATTGGACACAAAAACCAATGAGATCGCATCATTGTAATATTTTACAAAAAAAAAGAGTAGTTTGCTTAGTTTTGAAAAATTTATAAATTTGTCTCTCATTAAAATGGTTTTTAAATGTGTAAATAATCTTGCTCCAGATATCATTTGCCAAGTAATATCAAAACAGAGTAGTAAGGGGATCACTACTAAAAGTTGAAACTAATCAGAATTGCAGTACCGAAGAGAAAATCTAAATTTGCACAATCCACATTTTCTTTGGAATATTTTTCAAAGAAAACTAAAAAGGTGGTTCAAACAAAAGCAGGTTTGTGAACACTGATGGCCATACACAGTCTCAGCTTTCTTTTATTATTGTTATATTTTTTTACTTTTTGCTTAGTTTTTTGTGTGATTATCGTTTTATTGTTGTTAAAAAGCCTAACCAGGGACTGGGGCTGCAAATTAGCCTTTGGCTAGAAGCCTGTATGTGGAGCACCGGCTGATTGAAATTGTGGCAATGTTTCTGCACCGTCCCTGTTAAATAAACTAATAAATAAATCATAAAATATCTACAGCATGTCTACAGTCTCTTTTGACTTGAACTAGTAAACAACAATTTAAAACACCTTAGTAACCACCTAGCAACTGCATAGCAACATGCTAAAAATCCACTCAGCATTCCAATGTTAATGCCATAGTTTACATGGGCAGCACCGCTGAAATGCTGTTCAGAAAATGTCAAATGTACTTCTCTATTGAAAGAGTGCTTTTAGGTAAGAGTTGATAAGTTCTGAACAGCTGTGCGGCTCAGGCATTATAATGCATCTGCACAAAGAGCCTGACGTTTATCATGTTAGCATCTTACTCATATTACATTTGTACAAGTGCCTTTATTTAATGAAATGCTTTTAAAATAAAAAAAAGCTCACTTGTTCTTTTAGATCATATTCCTCGCTCTGAGGTTTAACCTTGCCTTCATCTCTGTGTGAGTCATCGGTCAGCCAGATGGGAGCGGACAGCAATACTTTTTTTTTTCTTTTATTCATGTATGTGAAAACGCATTTTTTTCTTCCTTGCGAGGTCTGCTCAAGGATGGCAAGAATCCAGACGTACTGATGGCAGCGCTTGGCCAGGGAAATGGAAGGTAATTAGTTATTTCTTCTGGAAAACTGCCATTTAATTTCAAATATTGGAGTCTAATTTACATTTAAGTGATTATACACACAGGTCAAGGTTAAGAGCAGCTGTCATACTCAAATATATATAGCAGAGGATACAGTTATCCTAAAATCTGCTATTTCACTTCATATCATTCTCATGTTCATCACAGCGGACAGCCTGCATTGGAAACTGCAGAATATTTCTCTATTTGTGTTTGGAGTTTGCAGTCCAGACAGATTCCTAAGGTAACATGCTAGTTTGTCACTTGCAGTGTATATGGGGTGTCAAACTTTATGTTGGTTCTCTTTTCGTCTTCCACCTTCTCTGCCATTCTCTGTGAATTGGGAATTGTTATGAATGCATGTATGGGTATGTCAAAATTGACTGTCTTTCAAAAATAATAAAGTCAGTCAAGTCACCTTCATTTATATAGCGCTTTTAACAATATAGATTGTTTCAAAGCAGCTTTACAGTGATAATAGGAAATTACAGTAACAGAATAGATAGAATAGAATAGATTTGTGCGCTCTGCACTGTATGCTAATTTTCTGTATGCATGAAATACCAAGATAACTACATCTGCTATTGTGCAGTAATTAAACAATTGCATATCCTACAATTCAATGCACTAAACTTGACCTTCCATTTCCAGTGTAATGACTGAAGTGGACGAAAAAGTAATGTCAAAGCTGAATTTTCAGCATCCATTACACCATTACTCCAGTCACATGATCCTTCTGAAATCATTTTAATATGATGATTTGGTGCTCAAGAAACATTTATTGTTATTATAAATGTTGAAGACAGATGTGCTGTTTTTTCCCCCCAGGATTATATATATATATAGAGAGAGAGATTTATATATACTGTATGTAATAAAAAGTTGAAAATTATTATTGAAAGTATTTACTGTCACTTTTGATCAAATTAATACATCCTTTCTGAATAAAACTACTTGTATTAAGTTAAATAAAACTATAGTATTCAAGTACTTAAAAAAAAAAAAAAGTAGAAGAAGAAGAAGAAAACCCCAGAATCTTACTGAACCCTAAACTCTTGAACGGTAGTGCAATCTAATAAGGGATAATGTCACAAAAAAAATCTTCTGTTGCATATTGCATACTTTTTTTTTTCTTTTTTTTTACATATTATTTAAAAATAATAATATGCAGTTTACACTGTGGTATGCAATACATTAATATTATATTATGCTGTGCAGTATACAGAAAACAATCTCTCTAGAGTCACCTGAGGTTAAGCTGTGGTGACTTAAAGGGACTATATATAACTTTTTCCCCAAAATAAACGTAACAATAGCCTTTTTATTTTACCATTTATGACTCAAACATCTCCTGTTGAGCATACTGACACCTTGTCCGCTCACAGTGGGTGCACCTATAAGCCTGTATCCTATTTTTCCTATTTTCTGTCGGGTCGGATTTTTCCCGCGCTGTCGGCGGATGTGACGTCAAGCGCGTTCATGTTAAACGTTTCAGATCACTCTGCCACCACCGCTTGCCAGCACTTATCTCAAACAATATATGTATTTGACTGTTCTTACCTCTGTAAACATAATGTTGACCTCCTTGCAGCAGATGACTTGTGAACTGTGCACGTACGAGAGCGAGCAGAAAGGAAGAGCAGTTCTGTTTTTTGGCCACAGGTGTCAGTCTCGAGTTTAAATTTCAGAAAAACGCATATAGCCTCTTTAAAGGATGGCTGCTGGCAAAATGGGTTTTCAATAAAACTTGGCTGCCAAGTAAAGACAAACCAATTTTTGAAATCGGTGCTGAAAAAAAATGAAAAAATGCCTGTTGTCTTCCAAGGCCACTCCCACCAGTCTGCTATGAATACACTTACCAGAGTCAAATACCGCCTTGCTTTAGTAGGAAATACTTCTTAGCAAACTTTTAGTTATAATGGTGGCGAATGAGTGAACGTTTTGCGGAAGTGAGTTACTTTTGGTTTACAGTGAAGGATCCAGTTGTAAGCATAGCTAAAGGCTGCGAAGAATCATAAATACACAGAGAACGCCGCACTGGAAAATCTGAAAAACCTCTTGGGTTTGTGGTCCCAACATTTCAAACTGGATGACTATGAACACAGTGTTTTAGACCAAACAGAGGGGAAAAATTGAAAGCAACTGCCATTCTATCAGTTCCACCCAACCCCTGAAGGAAAACGCCATCGCCTCTGCTTACAGGTAAAAAAGCTGTTGCCATAGTGTTTCATACTTAAAGCTGCTGTAGGTAACTTTTGTAAAAAAAATATTTTTTTACATATTTGTTAAAACTGTCATTATGTCCTGACAGTAGAATATGAGACAGATAATCTGTGAAAAAATCAAGCTCCTCTGGCTCCTCCCAGTGGTCCTATTGCCATTTGCAGAAATACACCGCTCCTGGTCAGAAACAACCAATCAGAGCCAGGAGGAATGTCTTAGCAGTGTCAATCACGCTCGTGTACGCGCTGATCACACCTCTCTCTTGCACAGCGTGCGCCGTACCGTCATTCAAACTCAAGATTGCCGGTGTGCCGCAGCTGTGCTAATGACGGAGAAACAACCTAAACTGCCAATTTCTCAAGTGGCACCTGCTCATAAAACAAAGACGGGTAAAAGGAAAAAGACAGATGACGATTAACAAGCGAAAAAGAAAGAATTAGACAGAACCCATTGACTCGCTGTCAAAACTCTAGCCGCGTAACATGTAACATGCGTAACACCTAAGACGCACCGGTCTCGCATCTCTCACGGAGGAGCGGAAGCATAAAGGAGGAGCGACGACAGTGGAGAGAGGAACAGGCCTGATTTTACGTTGTGATTTTATGTTCTGTTTTGTGTGCCAGCAGTCGTCCGTGAGGGGCTGCTGGCTTATACTTTCATTTTGTTTTTGTTTATTTATTATTAAACTTGTTGAACGTTCCCCGGTTCCCGCCTCCTTCTTCCCATAACAACTGAACCCCGTTACAAATGTACTAGCAAACCTTATCTAGCATTAGGCCTACATATCGCTAGAATAATTACTTACATACTGTTACGTTAGTTACCGTTTTATTATCTTACTAGCTATTTATAACTTATAGAAAGGGTGCAACGTTATAAAGTTGCATTACATGTTTTGCAAAATACGCAATGATTTGAGGACCAAGTTTGTAGTCAAAGTATGGGCAGGCCTTAGTCAATGTAAAGCATACTGTTGATGTTTCGTCCCTACTAGTGAATGTGCCATAATCCGCCGTCATCGGTGGCCCTGCTTACTAGCCTGCGCGTTCACGGCAGGCTCCGCTGTGGAGGACGAGCTGTGGAGGGAGGGCTGTAGCGCAGCAGAGAGCAAGGGGGTGGGACCTGTAAGTTGTGCTTGTTCAAATTTTCAGGCTAAGTCAACGTTTTCTCAAAACTCCCTACTGCAGCTTTAATGCTGTTAAGAATAGATCGACATACTACGATACAATTTTCAGTGATAAACTTACCCTTATAATGACACTTCTGTTAATAACATTCTGTTAATAACACTCTGTCGATCTGACTGTCCGTGGGCAGGGATACAAAGATGTGGAAGTATAATCTGTAGTTTTCATAAAATCTGATGCGTTTTGCTGACAAATAATGTTAATTTCTTGCTCCAGGTAGCAAGGAGAATGAGTAAACATTGTTCATTTAGATATACTACATTGTAAAAATACAAACAGGTGGAAAATTGGCGAAGTTACACTTTAAGCGATCTATGTGGGATTGAACCCGCAACCTTCTTGTTGCAAGCCAAAAGCTTTGGCCCCAACGCCACAGCACCAGATATTCATTTCAACCAGAAAGACTCGGGTGAATAAATACTGTAACAAATACATTTATTGATAGCCCAGCAAGCAATAAAGTTCTTTGGCGTAGGCCCTGTCCATATAGCTCGCAATCCGAGGGTCCGGACTCTGCATTTCCTGCCTGAAGACGAAGGCAGGGGCGCAGCCGACCCCCTGTGAGGTATAAAAAAGGGACCATTCTGGTGGTGGTGGGGAGGATGGAGGGGAAGGGACCATCCTGGTGGTGGTGGGGAGGATGGAGGTGAATGAAAGCGTCAGCATCTGCGAACTCAAACAAGTGTAAGTATCAGTCTTTTATAGCGCAAGTATTAGACACGATTGGATAGATGAGAAGGTAATAAGTGACGTAGCAATTGAGTCTTCCTGGCAGAATTTAACACTAAAGCTTCCATTTACAAGCACTTGGACACCATGTTCTGAATTAAACAAGCAATTTAGTCAGGTCATGTGACTATATTGTAGAATCAGGTATTAGTTTATTTCTGCTTGAAACTTATTACACACTGTATTGTTTCATGTGATTTTTAAATAGTAGGCAGTATGCAGTATATACTGCACCGTAAGCAGTATGCTATTCTATTCTGAACAAATCCATGGTTTCCAATATAATGAGAAGAATTTTCTGTGTTTGTGTGGTGTGTGTGCAGTAATGATAATGTTGATCTCCATAGACCTTATTTGAGTGGAAACCTGCTGTTGTCATCTGCAGCTTAAATAGATGTCACTTTTACAAAGTGATTTCAGAAGGAAATTTCAAGAGCACACACAGACGGGTACCAGACTGCTATAAAAACACATGAACACAAATGCCACAGGCAGATATACACACACAAACACACAGTTTATGATGAAATGCCCCCTGCGGTGTCGCTTTCTGGGGGCAAGTCTTTATTGCACAGTTGTGTCATCTGCTATTATGACTTCATTACGGGACCAAACACCTCCGTCTGCAAGGAAATGGATGAGTGTCATCCCTTCTTTTTTCACCCGAATAGATGAGTGTCATCACTTGTTTCCGCCTGGCTGCCTGGGGCCACCCTGTTTACAGGGGCCCTCATCCATCCTACCTTATTTATTGACCCTCCTTATGTAAAGGGCGGAAACTTAAGGATGGGGATGGGGGATGAGGGATGGGGGTGGGGGGTAGTGACATCATTCAGGACCAGACCAAACAAGGGCCTGGGAGGTTGTGGCATTGTTTTCATTTCCCTCGTAAATTAAATCATCTAGAAAGGTTGTTCTCGGATGGTGGGCTCAGGTAGAAAATGTGCTGGTCACTGTGACATGATTTGCTAGGTGTGTGTGTGTGTGTGTGTGTGTGTGTGAGAGAGAGAGAGAGAGAGAGAGAGAGAGAGAGAGAGAGAGAGAGAGAGAGAGAGAGAGAGAGAGAGAGAGAGAGAGAGAGAGAGAGAGAGAGAGAGAGAGATGAGAAACTCAAAACAGACATTCTCATTCCTCTTTTGACAACTTTAATGAGACAGGATAAGAGATATTTCTCCATCAGGACTGTGGATGTCTTAATTGATTGAATTTCAAAGGAAAATTAAAAGTTATGGCTGTGAATGGCCCAGCAGAAATCTCTGATCCACTCAGTGTAATTTAATAGAAAGTGCTGTAATGTTTGATAGGGAAGATGAGTGTGTTCTTCAAATGACCTCGACAGGCCATTTTCTCTCTCTGGGCTTGTAGAGAAACCTATACTATTATACTACTCAATATTTTTGCAAATTCCCTGCATGCACGGGAAAACTCTGATGACCATCTAACACATATGCATTATACAACCATAGCACACTGTATTGTATCCCAGCTTTTATTGTCAGCATGGCATTTGAACTAGAACCAATTTCAATTGTGTTTTAAAGGAATTGTTCACCCATAATAAAAATACTTTTTGAAACTTCCTGCTTCAAATGCATACAACATATTTCTTTGAAAAATTAGGGATGATGTCAAAAAAGTCACAAATTAATACAAATGCCCACAAAATTCAAGATATGATTGCAAAAAAGTACTTGTATGAGATCTTTAAGCAATATCACATAAGCAAGAGAGCTGTTTTCACAAATATGAGTACGATTGCAAACGTGATATTGATTTTATACAAACGTTCAATAGACATCATTTCAAAGTGTTAATCTCAACATTATTTATGCCGTTGTAATTGAATCATTTCAGATGCAACTTCTCTGCCTCATCTGTCATGCAAAGATGAACTTTGTTGTTAGTGATTACATTTGACTGTTAACAGCTCTATATGGTGTCTTATTATTCTAATTTATTAAATATAAGACATTTCTCAGGCAGTAAATGTGGATCTTTTAGAATAATTCAAGGAGTGCTGGTCTGGTCTCGCTCCTGCATTGGTCTCAACACACACTGGTCTTGGTCTCAGTTTAGGTGGTCTTAAGTTACAACACTACATTAGGCAGTAGGGGTGGAACGGTACATGTATTCGTATTGAACCGAAACGGTACGGGCGTCACGGTTCGGTGCACGAATTTACACGGAGAAGACATGGTATAAAAATAAATAAAACTTGCGTGCAAATTAATTAATGTAATGCGGAACTACTGTTAGATACGCGGGTTCTTTAGGGACACCTAATCTGTACCATCGGCTTAGCTCTGAACGCGCGTTCACTTCAAACGTTGGCTTTATACGCGCGTCCTATTTGCTTTGGACTAGCGTCGAACTAGACGCGAATTTGACGCTCTATTCGCGTTTGGTGTGACCGCACAATGAACAGGCTGCGATGTCAAGATTGCAATGCTGGAGTGTGTGTGTGTGTGTGTGCAAGAGAGAGAGAGAGAGAGAGAGAGAGAGAGAGAGAGAGAGAGGCGTGGGCGCGATCGAACTGTGTGTGTGTGTGTAAGAGAGAGAGAGAGAGGCGCAGGCGCGGGCGCGATCGAACTCTGTAGGTGTGTGTGAGAGAGGGAGAGGCGCGGGCGCGATCGAACAGTGGAAACATAAAAAACATACTTCGTCATTTTGTTCATACAGATCATTAAACCTGCAAAGTGTTTACTTATATTTGTGTACACGCAATAAAACACAACATTGTGCTTTTGTCACACTGTAAACTCTTGTCAAACTGTAACCTACAACTTCCACCCAACCAAACACACACACACACACACACTGTTTTAAAAGCAAAACATATTTATCCAACTCCATTTCAAAACAGTCTGTGGGTCCCATCTTTTGGACATTCATCATATTGCATTGGTTTTCATTTCTTGTCCTCGGAGCGCTAATCTTACACATTCTACATTGATTAAAAAAAGAAATCGAATTTGTTTTTAATGGTAGTATTATTTTATACAGAAATCAATTATTTATAATTCAGATGAGAATAATGTTACATTGTCAATTAATAATGTTAATTAAAATTAAGGAAAACAAATATATTGATCTGAAATATAGGCTAGCACAATAATTTTACATTAATTCAGGTACAATTACCAAAAACATTGCAAGGTTTTTGTCTTTTTATTAATTTAATTAATAAACTATAAAACTATTGTCAGTGCACTACAAATAAACTGGTTCTATGCCTTCATTAATAAAACTTATTTAAAAAATAGAATGCCTTCTGCATTTTTGTTTTGCTTTTCCCTCCATTGTACCGAAATCGTACCGAACCGTGATGTCTGAACCGAGGTATGAACTGAACCGTGACTTCTGTGTACCGTCCCACCCCTATTAGGCAGTACAGTATACTGTGCAGTGTGCTAGTTTTCCGTCCTGAACAAAGCCTTGTTCTCTCTGATGGGCTTCTGCTTTCCAGGGGAGCACATATTCCACCCTTTAGCTGAAACTGACACCACTGTGTTTTCAATCACTCCTCAGACTTTTATTTGTTCCTGTATAATCATAAAAGTGTATATGTGTGTAAGGTCATGCATCTGCCCTCATTAAAGACAGTTTGTTCTCCCTTTCTCTTTGCCGTGAAGATCAGACACAGCCCTCCGCAGCAGTTTTAAGACACCTACAGAGATGCAACATGGCCTCATACACAGCACAGTTTCATTATTGACGGTCCGATTGCTGCCGATCGATCGCATCTCCCCACCCACAGAGCCCCATTTTGGCTCACCCGCTACTCAGTCAGTTCATAGAGATAATAATTATGAAGCATGACAGCTGGGAATGAGATTAGCTGTCAGTGTGTATGTGACTGAGGTTGATTTTTATCTGGATTTTTACACTGTGTGTACAAGCCAAGGTCAAGGGGTGTTGACACGCGGCACGTGCACAAACACACACAGATATACTTTCATATAAAACCCTAGACGTCTACACAGGCATTACGTTGAAGCTCAAACACAGGTGAACAAGACTCAGTGACCTGATCTGTCCTCTTTATTTCCAAACACTTTATTTCTCACAGATCATGGATGGATTCTGACTCTAAGATGTGGTGTAGATTTCATTTGCACATTGGATTGGACACTATACTTCATTGCAGCCCTTTAGAAGGTAACAATATTGTAACATGTATGTTTCATAAGTTGTCTTGGATTCTTTAAGAATGGTGAGATTATGGAGATGTATGCATGTCATATTCATGTTCAGTCTGATTTATTTTAGTAAATTCAACTTTGGGTGTGTATGTGGACAGTATCTGAGTGAAAACTAGTTTTGGTGTTTTGTGTTCAACTGAAACATTAAAGGCATTAGTAGCCTATTGATTTTTAATGAGTGCTTGTTAATCCACAAAGTATAAATCTATACAGTAATAATCAGATATTTGTGGAACTGTTACTGTTTTTTAATGTAGATCATTTATTTAATTTTCAAGGGACAGAGCATACAAGAACTGAACACACGAAAAGAACACACAAACAACAGGAACAGAAACATATTAGTCCGGCGAAAACAAGACAGGAATCCCGACAATATGAATTGTTTTTTTTTTTGCAGTATTACTAAAAATATTATACAAATAATAATGTATTTTTTATCATATTCAAGCAAAAATATATACACATTCATATATTCACACACACACACACACACACACACACACACACACACACAGTATGTGTGATATAACGGGCGTTATCATGTGCACATACACAACCCTGTTAAACCACTCATGCATCAGCCATCAAAACATCTCTTCTTCTGCTCTCTCTCATTTCATTGGCTCTCTGAATGTTTCAGCTCTTATTGATTTCTGGGAGAAATTTACAATATGATAAAAGCATCTGTATACTTTTAACCCTGAGCAGAAGTGGTCAAAGGGTTAAAAGGCAGATGGAGTGCACACAGCTTCTTCTCACTATTCATAGCACAGGTTTGGATCCACAACTTCTAGCTTCTATAATTCAATTAGACCACAGACACTTTTGGACTTTTCTCACACTGGGATTTATATGGGGTCATTTCGAAAAGTGGAATTACAATGTTGTGATAGAGATTTGAGCTAAAGCAGAAGCATTCTTAAACATTTTGTCAAAACAAATTATCCAAAATGGAAATTTAATAATATTTTTTGTTGCCATTATCTGAAACTGGGAGGATTTCTAGTTCCCTGCATACTTTGCATGTGTCTGGATGGGGAGAGTAGATGTTGAAATTAAGTGTTATTTAATGTGTTTTTGAGCAAGATGGGGGAAACTTGTGGGTGATTAATGTTCTGTTATGATGGGATTTAGAAGAGTTTCTGTTATGTTGTTTTTTTGGGAGTTACCATTGTGCTGAAGAGTGCATCTTGTGCTTAGGTTGAGGATGGATATGTAAATATAATATGTGGCTTTTTAAAAAGAGCAATTATTGCAGTGTTACCAAGTCCACAGTTTCCGTGCAGAATTGGCCTACCGGTATATACTTTTACGTTTTTGCCGTTTTTTCCCCCCCGTCGGTCGATTTGCACCCCGAAAACACCCCCCAGACGTATAAATTCAGTGAAGAATTCAACCACCCAATGGAGAAAATCGCAATTGTCTACTTTTAACTGGCAATTGGACTACTTTTGTTGCACAGACCTGGCAACCCTACATTATTGTATAAATGCGGGTGCAATGACTTGTTACCTTTATCTTGCACTTCTGGCCAATACCAGTCATAATTTTTTTTTCTTCGCATGCTAATGTGTGCTATCGCAGGCTGGTATAGTCAACTGTGAGATTAATTTATTAACCTTTGTTAAAGCTGCCGTCGGCAACATTTTTTTTGATCATATTCAGCGAAATCGACACTATAATCTGACAGAACAACATAAATAAAGTGGTTTTAGAAAAAAACCCCGAGGTTCTAACTCCACCTGGAGCGTGTTATTTGTTTTGCAAAAATCCACAGCTCCCGGTTCATCATGTCCAATCAGCGCAGGGGGGTGTGAGATCTGACTGTCAATCACAGATCGGGCACACGCCACCCCTCGCGCACGATTGGATACATTTTTGTCATTGGTTGTTGCGTTAAATCTTACCCAGATACAATAGTGCTATTTTCTGATTGGCTATTGTGTAGCTCGACGAACAACACCAGAGGAAACGCGCTTGATTCATGCCGGTTCCACAATGAGAGCGGCGCGGCCAGAGTTTTGGGCGCTGCGGCATATTAAATATATTACAAATAGTTTTTCAGCGTGAGAAATACAATGTGTGGCGGGAGAGCGTGACAAAGACCGAAATGAGTGACTGTCACGCTCAATGCGTGACACTTGAGAGCCCTGGCGTTCACTGACAATCTGGTGCACACGCACTGACGAGCATGAACTCGGTGGGAGGGTATCCGTTGATAGTGGGGGAGGGGCATGAGAGTTGTAAACATTCAAAATTTTCCTAAATCCACTCAATCTGCCAGACTTGCCGACTGCAGCTTTAATGTTATTTAAAAAAAAATCAAGTTTATGTGAGTTCACAAACTACTAATTTTACTATTTTACTATTTTTTATTGTTAATTTAGAATTTACTAATGTTATGTTAACAGATTCAACTTCTTAAAAAATGCATTAGTAAATGTTGGCGTTAGCCAGCCCAGTCTCATCCCAAGACGTCATCTGTCTGACGCTTTTGACCATACGTCAACATCCGACGTTTTAGGGTACCTTTTAGCGTCAGTTAGATGACACTATCTAATCCTAACCCTACCCCAGTAACCCCAGACCTAAACCTACCCGCGTCATCTAACTGATGCTAAAGGTAAAGCGTCAGTTAGATAGTTAGTTAGCATATAACTAAGATTAATAAATGCTAGAAGTATTGTTTATCTTAGCTAATGTTAACTGATGTTGACTATGAAAGCTTATTGTAGTGTTTTTGATGTTTTATTCTCATTACACATTACTGTGAGATATTAATCAGTGGGCTTTATTTTTAGTGTAGAACTTTAAACAAATTTTTTAACCTTCTCACAGACTTACTTTGAATGATCTTATAAGTCCCCTTTCCCTGAAATATCCATGTACTCTTACTCTTATGATCAGTCGGATATGATCAATTTCACTTTATTTATTTTTTTCATTTTTTTTTTTTTCATTTTAAAATATCAATAGTTTTTGTTTATTGTAAAAAAAGGAAAAAGCAAACTGATTGGTTAGAACTGGTATTTCTCTCTGTAATTTATTTATGTATTATTATTTTTTTAATAGTGTACTTTGTAGTTGTAGTTTAGCTTATATTTTAAACTTGCCCTTTGATTTTTATAATAATTAAAATATGTTTTTTTTTTTTACTGGTGGTTTTCCTAGAGTTTCAAATGGTTAATGAAAACCTTGGATGTGTGGCCTGGTAAACCCTACATTATGGAGACAAAATGTCTTGTTCTTGTGGGGACATTTTTTGGACCCCATCAGGAAAACAGCTTAAAAATCATACAAATGTAAAATTGCAGAAAGTTTTCTGTGATAGGTAGGTTTAGGGGTAGGGGACAGAATATGCAGTTTGTACAGTATAAAAATCATTATGTCTATAGAAAAGTCCCCATAAAACATGAAAACACAACGTGTTTGTGTGTGTGTGTGTGTGCGCGCAGTCGGACAGGTGGAGTTTAGCTTTAGCAAAGAAAATATAATAAAAAGGACAGGAGTGAGTCATTAAACTCCATTACTGGGAGCAGCTGGGCTCCACATTAAAAAAGATCTCTCGGCCCTCAGAGAGCGATGTGGAATCATCTGTCTCTCTGCTGATGGGATTTTTTTTTGTCTTTTAAGGGCTTTCCACCTACAACCAACAATCTCTTTTTTCCTCTCTCTCTCACCCTCCTTTTCTCTTTCTCTGGCTCTCAGTGATGCGTTTGAGTGCGTTGTGTTATGTTGCATGAAATAACTCAATATGTTTAGAATAAGAGATAAGCAGACGAAAATGTATTACCTTGCAGAATCTTGAATTGTGACAATGAATGGACAATCGTTTGTTTGTTTTTTTCAAATATATTTTAGGTCCTGTTTACCGGAGAAATTACTAAAATATCCGATGATGTTTAAAAAGTCAGATATAACTATAATGATGTGTGCTTTGCATCATTTATGCTCACACTTTTGCCAATAATCCAAATAAACAAACAAATTTACATTTACATTTACATTTAGATTTAGTCATTTAGCAGACGCTTTTATCCAAAGCGACTTACAACTGAGGACTAAACCAAGCGAGTCATCGTGAAGAGGCAAAAGCAACGCAAGAAGTGCTCAAAATACAAAGTTCAGACATAGCTCGGAGTAGCATAAGCCAGGCAAGCGAGGATTTAGAGGAAAGGATTTTTTTTTTTTTTTTTTTTTTTAAGTTAAGTGCTCCCGGAAGAGATGAGTTTTCAGTTGTCTTTTGAATGTTGTCAGGGATTCTGCATTCCGGATGAGGGTGGGGAGATCATTCCACCAGCATGGAACCGTGAATGAGAATGTTCTGGAGAGTGATTTTGTGCCCCGCTGTGATGGTACCACGAGCCGTCGCTCATTGACCGATCGTAGGCTTCTGGTAGGGATGTAGACTTGTAGTAGTGAGTGGAAGTAGGAGGGAGCTGAACCTGTGGTCAATCTGTAAGCAAGCGTCAAAGCCTTGAACTTGATGCGAGCAGCGAGTGGTAGCCAGTGCAGAGAGATGAGCAGAGGAGTGACGTGGGCCCTTTTGGGCTCGTTGAAGACCAGACGAGCTGCAGCATTCTGGATCATTTGTAGAGGTTTAGTTGCACATGATGGAAGTCCAGCCAGAAGAGCATTGCAGTAATCAAGCCTAGAAATGACCAGGGCCTGGACGAGAAGTTGTGTTGCATGCTCAGTTAGGAAAGGCCTGATCTTCCTGATGTTGTGCATAGCAAACCTGCATGATCGAGCTGTCTTTGTAATGTGGTCTGTGAAGGTCAGCTGATCATCAAAGATTACTCCAAGACTTCTGACCGACCTTGATGGGGTGATTGAGGATGAATCTACCTGGATAGTGAGGTCGTGCTGTAGAGACGGATTGGCAGGGAGGACGAGAAGCTCAGTCTTTGCCAGGTTGAGCTGCAGGTGATGTTCCTTCATCCATGCCGAGATGTCCGCCAGACAGCTTGAGATCCGTACAGCTACTGTGGGATCATCTGGTTGAAATGAGAGGTAGAGCTGGGTGTCATCAGCATAGCAATGGTAAGAGAAACCATGTGCCTGTATGATAGGTCCCAGTGATGTGGTGTAAATGGAGAAGAGGAGCGGTCCGAGAACTGAACCCTGAGGAACGCCTGTGGTCAGTTGATGTGCTTTGGATACCTCACCTCTCCATGTGACCTTGAAAGACCTACCTGTGAGATAGGACTCAAACCAGTTGAGGGAGGTTCCAGTGATGCCCAGTGATGAGAGGGCGGACAAGAGGATCTGATGATTCACAGTGTCGAAGGCAGCAGACAGGTCCAGTAGAATGAGAACTGATGATTTGGAAGCAGCTTTTGCGATCCGCAGGGCTTCCGTGACTGACAGCAATGCAGTCTCAGTTGAATGTCCTTTCTTGAAGCCAGATTGGTTGACATCCAGCTGGTTGTTCAGAGACAGGAAGGATGATACTTGGTTAAAAGCAACTCGTTCAAGTGTTTTTGCAATGAATGGTAGGAGAGAGACAGGTCTGTAGTTCTCTAGAAGTGATGTGTTTAATGTTGATTTTTTAAGCAGAGGGGTTACCCGAGCCTGCTTAAATGCTGTAGGGAAAATGCCAGTGTGGAGGGATGAGTTGATAATGTGTGTGAGAGCTGGTAGAAGTGTGGGAGAGATGGCTTGTAGAAGGTGTGAGGGGATGGGGTCTAGAGGGCAGGTGGTAGGATGACTGGAGAGGAGAAGTTTAGATACTTCTTCCTCGGTTAGTGGAGTGAAGGAGGAGAGAAGGTTATTGGCTGTGGGAGAGGTTAGTCTGGGTTCCTGTGCTGAGAACTGACTGCTGATAGTGGTAGTTTTGTTAGTGAAGAAGTTAGCAAAATCATCAGCAGTTAAAGAGGAGGTGGGTGGTGGTGGAGGTGGACAGAGGAGAGAATTGAATGTCTTGAACAGTGAACGTGTGTTAGAGGCGCTGTTGATCTTGTTGTGGAAATATGAAGATTTTGCGGCGTGAACGTCAACAGAGAAGGCAGAGAGCAGAGATTGATACCTACTGAGGTCAGATGTGTCTTTTGATTTGCGCCATTTCCTCTCCGCTGCCCTGAGCTTGGTCCGGTGTTCACGAAGAACCTCAGATAACCAGGGGTTAGAGGGAGTGGTGCGTGCTGGCCTAGAGGAGAGAGGGCAGATATTGTCTAAAGAAGAGGTTAGGATGGAGCATAAAGTATCCGTTGCAGTATTCACATCCAGAGATGAGAAATGTGAGGGTGAGGGAAGAGAAGATGACACAGCAGAGGAAAGATGGGATGGAGAAAGTGAGCGCAGGTTTCGTCTGAAAGTAAATGGTGGGGAGGTTGGTGGAGCATGGGTAGTGAGTTGTAGATTGAAAGTAATGAGGAAAGGATCTGAAACTTGGAGAGGTTTCACCAAAATGTTGTCTGTGATACAGTTGCGTGTGTAAACCAGGTCCAGTTGGTTGCCTGACTTGTGAGTACCGGTGGTGATGAGCCGTTTGAGATCGAAAGAGGCTAGGAGAGAGATGAAGTCTGTTGCATACGGCTTCGCTAGGTGAATGTTGAAATCGCCAAAGACAACAAGTGGGATGCCATCCTGAGGGAAAGAGGACAGCAACACATCCAGCTCTTCTACAAAGCTTCCTAGTTGACCTGGGGGACGATAAATAACTACAATATGGATCTTCATGGGAGTTGTAAGTGTAATAGCATGATATTCAAATGAGTTGTTATTGCATAGAGAAGAGAGAGGTGAATATTTCCAATTGTTAGAAATGAGAAGACCAGTGCCCCCACCCCTCCCGGACTGGCGAGGTGTGTGAGAGAAAGAGAAGTTGTTAGAGAGAGCAGCAGGGGTTGCTGAGTCTTCTGGACGGATCCAGGTCTCAGTCAAGCCCAAGATATTAAGAGTAGAATGAGATGCAAAGGCTGGAATGAAGTCAGCTTTATTGACTGCTGATTGACAATTCCATAGACCCATAGAAAGAGTGAGAGGTGAGTGTGAGGATGAGAGAAAAGGGCGCAGATAAGCAGTATTGCGCTGCCTTCTGTGCGTGGTGAGAGAGTGTTGTCGAGAGACAACAGGAATGTATTGAAAGCACATAATGATAATGGGAAATAAGATAAAGGAAGGAAAGGAAAGGGTGAAGAAGATACTTTAAGTGCCTTGCAGGTGTCCTTGCTCGGTGGAGTCGCGCAGGTAGAGTCGCAGGTCTTTACCCGAGTCGGTCTTCACACGAGGAGGCTGAACACGAGAGCTGAATGCTTCCGCTGACGCTTCCGCGACAGCGCGCACACTACATAGAAATAAACAATAAATAAATTATTTGAGGAAATGACTCTAGAAAGTACATAAAACAAAAATGAATATTCGTCAGTAGCCATCACAGGCTTTGAACTTGAAACTTTGAACCACCAACTCTGTGTGTTTGCGAGTTTGACCTTGTGTTCGGGAGGTTCTCCGTGAGGACAGTATGTATGATGAGGTGGTACAGATGGGTTCTGTTCATCTGATCACTCAGGCAGAACTACCTGCTGTCACTGCCAGGGGTTCACGCATTCCAATAAGTGCCGAGCCGAACACACACCCCGTCATTTTATACGAATACCTTGAGATTAAAACATGCAGAGGGAATTGAATATTTTAAAATGTCTAAATATAGGGAAGACATACAGTCAGTAAATTCACTTCCCCATACGTTCACCCTTTTAAAGCGACGTTTCCTGTCAAATGTTAGCTTTTATCGTATGTAAAACAGGGGCAGGAGGGTTGCTAATTTTTCATGGGTAATCACATACGTCAGATTGTCATTGACTTTATCCAAACATTGACCCCACATAGCTTAGTTTGAGTTCCCATTAATGAAAGATAGCTAATTGGTTTTAAATTAGTCATTACTATGCGTTTAACCAATAAGAATGTGTTTTAAAGGCTTTAGCAAATAAGGATGAGACAAAAATGAGGTGGGAAAAATCACAGTTAACTCTAAGTGAAGTAGTCATGTTAGCATGCAGAGAGTGTCTTCTATCCGGCGTGGGAGGTTGAGATGTGTGTTTAGTGGTAATAGAGAGTGACAAAGGGCAGAGAAACATGGATGGTGTCTACAACAAGATGTAGTGAGCAAGAGAGAGAAAGAAAGAAGGGCTGGAGAAATTCAGGAAATAAATAGTGCTTTAAAAATAACTAATAATAACAATTATATATATATACACAGTGGAGTATGGCAAATAGAGGCAAACATTATCCGTCCTGGACTTTTTTTTTTTGCTGCTTTTTTTCCCAAAGCAAATTCCTTAATGCATTCTGACATTTAAAAATGCATGCATTTACTGTCAACCTCTTTCAGGATTCATGCAGTGATTAAAAATAGCCTATGCTACTCTATGAAAATAATATTTTTTTTGTGCATTGCTTGTTATGTGTTATGCACATTAGTAGATAATCAACAGTTATTTTTGTCTAATAACTTTGTTAATATGTTCATTTACATTCATATTTATGCTTATCCAAGCTTTTTTTGGGTTAATACATATTTGAGAAAATACATAACCAGCCAGTGTTCAAAACTCTCTGCTTGCCTTAGCTCGATTCAAAGCGGTAAGCTTGTAATAATGTTTTTAATTCCAGTGGTACTGGTGGATTTCCGCGGGAGATTCGAGCAATTCTTTGCGTCATTACGTCACATCTGTACACATAAAGAAGGAGTCTCGGCTGGAAGGCTATATTGTGTGTGAGGATGCTGGAGTTGGAGATTTATAGCCTTTTCTCACAGCACTTGATATAATTAAACTTATCAATTTGATGGCGGATCCAGAAAGGTTCAAACGACAATCACCAGTGACAAGTGAGATTCACCCGGTGTAAAGTGCAAAAGACTTCGTTCGGACTTCGGAGTGGCTAACTTACAGAAAAAAAGAGACTGCAATGCGAATCAAGGATTCATATTGGAAGGACATTACATGTAGTCACGCAATGCTGACGTTGTTAACATTAACAATTTGAGAACAAAGTATCATTTGCACGGTTTTGTGTGATAATCAGCGCGATTTACTGCAATGTCAGAACCAGAACAAAGGTGGATGTTACTTACTTGTTCAGATGACATTTTCCGGTGAAAATTATTATGTTGGTCATACTTCCAAAAAGAATATGTGATTCTGAATGCCAGTATCGACACCGGCGCGGTGACTGACAGCTGCACACTCTCCTCAAACACTGTGTTCATCCGCGCTGTGTCGTGTCAAAGTACAACTCACGTAAAGTTGATAATTCCGCGAATAACTGCAATTGCAGATTTCAAACAGAGATGGCGCCAAAGAGGAAAAACTGCGGACTGAAGCTTTAAGGAGCATTGCATCCTGATGGACCTCAACTGCGCTGGTTCTCTAAACCAGTCACTGTTTTAATGGATGGTTCACTCAAAAATGAAAATTCTACACGTCTTGCCAAACCTGTATGACTTTTTTCTGTGAAAAACAAAAGATATTTAAAAAATGCTTCAGCATTTTTTTGTGAATATCAATGGACTTTAATGTTGTTCTGAAGTCTTATTTTGTGTTCCATGGAAGAACGAAAGTTTGGAATGACATATGGGTAAGTAAATGTCTATCTCTTTCATCTTCTTCATATCTCTAAGAAGAGCATGGATGCCATTAAAAAAAATTCTGAAGGGACAGAATACCTCACCGGCCATCCTTTTAAATGACCCCTAGAGAGCAGGACAGTGAGATATGCATCTTCATCTTTCCCAGAACACCCTTTGCCTCTCATTGGAAATCCATAAAAGCATACACTCCTGGAAACCTGATTAAGTTTGAGCTCTGTTAGCAGAGAAATTTAAATTAATTTTAGAGATCAGCCTGAACCTCTCTATGTCCCATTATGGCAGGCCGGGCTCATTAAAGTACCAAATAGATGCTCCTGGTCTGTACGCCCGGGGTAAAAATCTGCGGCTGACAGATGCGGTTGAGTTCTGCTTGGCAGACGGTCGCTCGTGTCATCATTGATCTGACTCACTCTCCAGCAGCAAACGGGAAGCGAGCGAAGCCTCCGTGTTCTGGAAAAAAAAATGTTGTTTATAAGAAAGGCATCCTGGAAGGCGGCGGACCTTGGCCAAACCTCTCAGCGGACTTACAGCACTCCCAATTATTTCTGTGTCAGAAGTTCCTGTGTCTCTGTGCAGGAGACTTGGCAAAATTAACTGGGGAGCCACTAACCTTTAATGCATGACAGGCTGTGCAGAATGAGAGATCTTTCTAGAGAAATTAGTTGCCCCAACCTTCCTCCGTATATCTTGCTGTCTCTGTTTATGAAGGTATTTTTTCTCAATCTCAATCTATTCAATGCATAGTGAATGAAATGTGCTATATGAATATATTTGCCTTGCCTTGCCTAAATAAGGGTTCAGATTGAGGTAGAAATGGCTTTCATGCCAAGTTATTCAGATTCATCACAATTTCATAAATGTATTTCATAGTGCTTTCAGTGACAGTATTATACAGTCATGCATCTAGTAACTTATTAATAGTACTATTATTAATAAAATGAGAATTGTCATTATTTACTCTTCTGTGTAACACAAAACACTAACCACACTCTTCAAAAAAAAAAAAAAAAAAAAACTGTGCTGTGAAGCATAATGACAAAAAAGTGCAGAATTATTATTATTAATAATAATAAAGGACAACTTTTATAACTCCTTGTCCAATGTAGGGTCGTGGGAATGCTGGAGCCTATCCCAGAGTCTCAGACTGATGGACAGATGAGCAGTCCATCTCAGCACTTTAATATTTCTGTACTCATTATAAAATAATAATAAACTTTCTGCACTAAGTCCTAGCTCTCCTTGGTGAGTTGATGAAAGAAGTAGCAATGTCTGATTCATGAACAAATATGTTCTGTTAATCGGTTTATCATGTTCTCAAAACTGGTCTGAATGATTATTTCCTTAAATTAAACTGATTTGTTTTTTCAGTTCAATCATGATTTTATGCTTTGTCTCTTTCTTTGCAGTTTGACAGACCTTTATAGATAGAAGGAAAGTTACATAAGAGTGAGTAAATGCGGATAATGTCTGGTCATTCTACAAAAAGCAAGAAAATAATCAATCAGTAACTTAAATAATCATATGGAAATCACAGCATGCATAAACCATGACTGATGAAAATATATTTGCATTTAGAGGTCATCTTTGTCAAAAATATATTCCGTGGCATTTGAGTTTCAATATAATGGACTGGCTGGGGGGTGGGTCCTCCTTAAAGGTTCAGCACGTGAGCATCTCACATTTCAACGCATTAGCGTGTTAGTAGCTGATCTGCATGCCATGATTAACGTGATATTTTATCATGCCACATCTGTGATTAATCTTGAACAGTCACACAATCAATTCTCCCGAGACAGAGGATATTCAGCAGCTGTAAGCGTGTTAAACTCTGAATGGCTGTAGCCTATTGTTTGTGACAAATCATGCAGCTTGACGGTGTAGTGAATGTGATTTTACCAAGTACAACATCTTGCAAAATATACGGTATAAAAGCAGTTTTTGATTTGTTTTGTATCTTTAGGTTCGGTGTTAAAGTGAACGCTAAGTGAAACAGGACTAAATGTATAATTTTCTTTTTTTGGTCTGGACCAGAAGAACCAAACTACAACTGTGAACAACACACCCATAGACTTACATCATTGGCTGTATTTAAGGACAAGAATACGGAGTCTTAAGAGTGGACTTGTTTGACTTTGTCATGAAAATTATTTCACTAATGGAAGTCTACTGACCACAATTGAATCTATGGCCCTTCTCTTGTCTAACTGAATCGATAGACCATGCACACAAACTTTCCTTAAGTGTTTATCCTTTTGACTTCTTTTAATATTAAGTGGTGAGTGCTCATATGTACAGTTAAGGATTTTAAGGAACAACATTGCGTAACAAAGTAAAAGTACAGTTTTTTCATTAGAAATGTACTCGAGTTAAAATAAAAGTACCCACATTTAAATCTACTCTTAAAAGTAGAAATTTTCCACAAATCAAACAAATCATGTAACAATGGAAATGCACTTTGTTACTACCCACCTCTGATAGTAATGCCTTAGCAACCACTTACAACAACCAGGAAACCGCATAGCAATGCAACCAAAAACCATTTAGAATACCCTAGCAACCGCACATGGCAATGCCCTAGCAAGAAGTCAAAAGGTTTTTGTGGTCTATTGATTTAGTTGGACCAGAGAGAGGTGATATATCCAAATCTGTGGTCAGCAGGCACCATTAGTGAGATAATGATCAAGACAATGTCAAATGAGTCTCAAAGTTATCTTTGTCCCTAGAAATGGCTTAGAATTTATTCAGCATTTTATTTTCCAAAAATTGTAAATGTGACCAGTCCCCATTTCCTTGTCGGGTAACGTTTTATTTTGATAGTCCCCTTCAGACATTCAATGGACTATAAGTAGCATTGAACCTACATGCCAACTAACTTTTATTAGAGTATTAGTAGTAGTGTATTAGAAAGAAGTCTGCTTAATATCTACTAACACTTTATTGTGATGCTCCCCCAAAAGACATTATACTGACTATAAGTAACTTTGCAAGTACATTTCAACTTAATCCTAACCACTTATTCTACTAACCTTAATTAACCCTACCTCTAACAGTCTAATACTCAACTAATACTCTAAGGCCCAGTTTCACAGACAGGGCCTAGACTAAGCCAGGATTTGGCCTTAGTTCAATTAGATCATTTAAGTATCTTTTATAAACATGCCTTGGAAAAAGAAAATTACTGGTGTGCATATTGAGACAAAAAAAAGACACATATGTCAGTGCAAGTTGCTTTGAGCTTAAAGAGCTCAAACTTGCATTTTAGTCTGGGACTAGGCTTAAATCTTGTCTGTGAAACCGGGGGTAAGAGTTAGTTGACATGTAGTCAACAGAATGCTGATGGGGACCATCAAAATAAAGTGTAACCCTAGTTGAGTTTTGTCCTATAGGCTACCTGCATTTTATTTAGAGCTAGTTTTCTGGATTGTTCAAGATTTTTGATGGTAGGTTTGGTC
The DNA here is from genome assembly GCA_029959095.1 of Rhinichthys osculus. Lineage (NCBI taxonomy): Eukaryota > Metazoa > Chordata > Actinopteri > Cypriniformes > Leuciscidae > Rhinichthys > Rhinichthys osculus. The sequence continues at coordinate 8,063,845 of JARWKJ010000007.1, read as the reverse complement.
TTTCTGTACTTTTTTTCCACCGGATTTTCACTATTCCTTTTCTTTTGAGTTTGGCATTGGTTTTGGTTGCATTCATTTTTCACAATTCAGCTGTCCTGAAAACGGTGACATCCCAAGTTAGGTAGACCGTTCCAGATCGTGTCCTATGGGTCAAATGTCATTCAATGGCTCAGTGCCGGGCCTGCCAATTCTGCCATAGATGGCCCATTGTGTATTGTCTAAGAAGAGACCATTTAAAATCTAAATGGCTGCTTGGAAACACTTCAAGAACTCTCTTAATGTGCACAGGGGGAGGTTTTTGTTCTTTCCGAAGGAAAAGAGAGAAGGAGGGAGAGAGATAAGTGTACAGGGCTATTCTCAGTAAAAGCACACTCCAAATCAGCTTCTCTCACAACAAGACCAACGTGCTTTACTTGGCACAACGGAGGCAGCCATATGGCTAACGCAGCCCTCAGAGGTAACATGCTAAAGTAGCCATTGTTTGGGAAAGACAATGCACTGCCAGTCCTATATGCCGCCTTCAAAGAGAGACTATTGTGGCCCACTGACTCAACGGTCACCAGATTTATTCATGGGTGCACTTACAGAATAAGATAAAGAGAAGGGATGGACTGTGTGCGTGAGAGAGAGGGAGGTTCTGAAGGGAGATTTGCAGGGAGCTAATGAGACTACCAAGGGGTGCATTAGTTATTTATTTTCTGAGAGTGTTAGAGAAAGTTGTAAGAGAAGGACAGACCAATTAGCTGCAAGGACCCACGCTACCTCATGTCCTTGTGCTCTGACATAAAGAGGGTTTCAGAAAAAAGGCTCTGAAATGCAAAGCAACCCTTCAGCCCACACACACACACATAGACACACACACAGAAGAGAGTTGAAGAGGACAGGAGAGAAAAGAACAGGATAAGGTCCATTTTGCTCTTGAGAGATATGTGCCACATATCTATCTATCTATCTATCTATCTATCTATCTATCTATCTATCTATCTATCTATCTATCTATCTATCTATCTATCTATCATACTGCAGTATCATTGTAATATGCTGATTTTGTCCTCAATAAACATTTCTTATTATTACAAATGTTGAAAACAGTTGTGCTGATTAATATTTTTGGAGGAAACCATGCTAAATGTTTTTCAGGATTCTTTGATGAATAGAAAGTTCAAAAGAACAGCATTTATTTGAAATAGCAGTATTGTGTAACATCAGAAATGTCTTTACTGTCATTTTTGATTAATTTAATTAGTTGTTGCTCAAAAGTATTCATTTCTTTGAAAAAAGAAAATCTTACTGAGCCCAAACTTTTGAACGGTAGTGTATCAACAAGATGATCGGCCCACTCTTTATTTATGACAGGATGACATTATTCATTAAAAAGAAATACTTAGTTTTCATTAAGTTATAGAGGTCAGGATTCCAAGTTTCCAGTAAGCGAATGTGCTCCCGATATACCGTAACCGCTGATATGTTGCCAGTTCATTACTCTCTACCCAATAAACTGTTCAACCCCCTGCCATCCCACTCACTGTCTACTGTGGCTCTGATGCAGGTCCGTTCCACTTTCCTACACTTACAGATCAATATCACCAGAGACTCAGCCCATTGTTTACTACTAAGCACTACTTTAAACATATATCTCCATAATAACTATAAACAATAGACGCATTTTGGGTCAGTGCTTTCTCTCCGACAACGTATGCATATTCCAATTGGTCGAGTGAGATCGCAGTTGGTATATATTTACTTTGCACTAATTCTTTGCTGGTGATGGGAAAGTGCACTTTATGTAGTGAGACAGTAGGTCCAGAAACATTGTTAGCATGCTATCCCATTGTACTCTGTGCATTCTTGCATTCATGTGATAGTAACAAAACTCAGTAGGCTACTCAAGGGTGCAATAGAGTTAGCTCAAATGTCTGCACTAGCCGTAAACACGTTGACTGATTCTCTTTAATAGAGCTTTGTCATTACAGGAATAAATTACATTGTAAAATATTTTAAAATTGAAAACAGTTTTTTAAATTGTAATAATATTTCACAATATTACTCAGGGGTGCCACTAGTGATTCGCGATCGCCTCTCAGTCCCTTTTAAAGCTTGCACAGTGAGGACAATGTGTGTGCATTTATTGATAGATTGTTATGATATCGGCATCTGTGCAATTCTTTGTCATAAATGCAGTTTTTATAATGTGATTCAGAAACAATACAAGACGGTTTTCCATCCACTGTAAAAAGTTTTCGGAACGTTCACCTCTCATCACACTATACAGCTGTATTTTTCATCAAGCCTTGGTGAGCATAAGAGCTTTCTTTCAAAAACATAAAAAAAGTCATGATTATTCCAAACTTTGGTTTCATTGTATTATGATGGTCCCTTTAACACATTCTGTTGACTATAACGTTGCACCTACATGTCTACTAGGGGTGTAACTCGGACAGTTCATAACCATACCATATGATACATCTCTCAGCCAGCGATACGATATTTGCAGATACCTCAAAAAATTCTGTGATATGATTACGATTTGATTCAGGGCTATATTGATTTATTTATCAAATATTTAGATATTATGTGCCAAGTTTACACAACCAGTTACAAATATTAACTCACAAATGCAACCAAAATATACAACATGAACGATTAATTAAACTCTTTAAAAAATTGCACACCCTCTGCCAATTGGGACATTTACAACAGAAGAGTTCATTTGCATGTTTCATGCAAATCATGTTTTTTTTTATTATGCATTCCAAGTAATATCAATCAAACTGCAACTGGGTTGTTTTGATGAAGTTATAATAACTCAAAAAACACAGGTAACTTACAAAATTAAAGTTAATTGAAAGTATGTTTTTTTTCTGTATTAAAAGTTCGTTTTTTTAGCAAAAGCAGATAACTCCAACAATCGTTTTTCTTTTCTTTTCTTTTCTTTTTTTTTGGCAAAAGCAGATAACCACATTTCATGTTTCAGAGTTAAACAAAACCAAGTAATTGGTATGATACATAATAAAAACACTTTGTAAAACTAATCTTTGTAATGTTAATCTCCTCAACTGACATTGACTTCTGAGAAACTTTGTTGTTGTGATTAACGTTAGACGCAATGCAGAAAGCTTTTACCTCACTACTAACGAGCTGCTTTAGCAAGTTTCTGTGAAAAAGTGTCAGCTTTTATTTTCCTTTTACGCCCCGGAGAAGATATCACGGGTTCATCAAATTCGTTGAAATTATCCATCCTCGATTACTTTTAACGTTAGTCAGCTTTGACAAAACTCCTCTCAGCTAGCGCGTCTTTTCGAAGTGACTAACAGCCTTGTCACCTGACCTGAATACTGCGTGCTGATTCGCTCTTCGGGTTGTGTTCACAAACAACAAGGGTGCTTGTCGGTTTCTGCTGTAAAACATGAACTCGCATGACCTTTACAGTGGACAATACCGGCGTTTGTGACAAAACGTGTTTAGGGTCAATCTTGCCAGGCGTCTATTTCAGCTGAGAGAAGTTACGTGAGGATGTGGAGAGTGTCAAAATAAAGGTACCGTATATTGATATTTTATGTGTGGCATAGACGTTTGATCGATGCATCGATCCATATCGATGTATTGTTACTCTCATTAGAGTGTTAGTAGAGTATTAGTAGACTGGTAGGGTTTGGGTTAGAATAAGTTGACATGTAGTTGCAAAGTTAGTCAGAATGCAGTGGTGGGCCGTCAGGGCCAGCAAGGCCTTCTCTGCTGGCCTAAACACTATCAGAATCACTGACTTGCACTTTAATATATTTTTTCCATGAATGAGTATTAAATTATTCCCAATAGTTAATTCTCTTAATTTTATAGCTTTTCTCTTGGTTGCGCTGCTTCCAGTAGTGTATGTTTATTTTAGCGCTTTTATCCAATCATATTTCAGCCATCATGCGTTGCCAGGGTCAAAGAAATCTGCCTTCAGAATCGACAGTGCGGGCGCCTGTAGCTTACAATGAATGGCAATGAAACCGTTGCTTTAACCAATCAGATAAGCAGTCAGATTTAATCAGCCAATCAGATTTCGATTTGACTGCAGCGGGGCCATCTAGCAGGCATACAATAATGTCGGCATTTTCACGTTCTTTGATTGGATGCTCAGAGCGCGTACTATTAGTGGTAGTCAGTAGGCTATCCGCATCTGTAGCGAACTGCAAACTAAAATATATTCCTGTAGATTTAATAGTTTTTCAACCCACAAATTAATGTTTCTTTCCCTCCTCGACCCCCAGCAGGATCCAACCTACCGGAAAAATCCTTTATTCAGCCTGAGCTTAACGCAGAGTCACGGAACACTGCTCGATCTGTCCGGGTAAAAACTGACTAATGTAAGTAATGCCACGAATGATTTTGAAGGCAAAAGTCCCGCTGATCTCATTGCTTTCGTTCAAAACTCTGTGTGAGAGCATGGGACAGATGTAACGTTACACATCGGCAGGTTATGTGGTGACTGTGTCCACTGCTTCTGTCGAGCAGACACTCTCTAAAGCGAATTAAAACTTGTGCTAGAAATATGACGGGACTCGACTTAGCATTAGACTCGTCATTGTTGGAACTGAAACGCACAGATAACCTGTACAACAGAGTAATTTAAGTCTTCTTGAGGAAAGAAATAAGGATGGATTTTGTGTAAAAAACAATCAGTAGTTTTGGTGAGTATAATGCTTTTTTCCCCGTGGTGAATATGATTTTCTCCTTAATTTTTTTTTAAAATGTATGATCGAAACGTAATTTTTTTTCAAACATCCATACTATTGTAACGTCTGAAAAAGGACTATTGTAACCATTGAACGACAAGATAAGGGAGGCTCCGTTTCTGAACTTATAATCGGAACGCAAGAACAACTGTACACAAACGCACCAGCCGAACTCACGCGCTCGTTTCTCTCTACCGGCCTTTTCCAAACTCACCGCATTAACCCAATAACTGCCGGTGCAAAATAAAAACAACAATTATAGAGAGTCTTTGCGCTGCTACACTATTAAAAGTTATTAATTCAGGTAGGACAGAAGGCCTAGGTGTGAAATGCATGGCCCGCCACTGGTAGAATGTCTGTTGGGGGAGCATCACAGTAAAGAGTTAGCAGATATTGAGCTGACCATCTACTAATACTCTAATGAGAGTTTTTTGACGTGGTTGCAAAGTTACTTAGTCAACAGAATGTTGGACCATCAAAATAAAGTGTTACCTTAAACTTTTGACCAGTAGTGTAAAAGATTGGGTAGCCTACCACTGGTGCTTGCATTTAAATGTTACCATTTCCTTTTAAAAACTCTTCACATTCTGTGCAGTGTGCAGTTTGCGCCAGGAAAGACACGAGGTGAAAAATGAGCACTGAAAAGGAATGGACAGGGTTATTTTTGCGGTTAACTTATTGCATAGCATATAGGAGTTTCCCTTTCAGATGCAAAATGATGGGAGGAATATTTAAATGAATCACGCAAGGTGATTTACTAAAGTTTGCGCTAGTCAATTTAATGGTATTTGCGCCATTATTTACCGCCCAAAAAAAACATGTCTTAAACCAGACGCTAATTGTGTTGGTCACTGTGGAAATGATCCGGCTGCGACTGTGTTCTTTAATTTTCGCGTCGTCAGTGGATCACGCGCAGAACTTTTCACTCCCATCGGCACTTTTTTGGGATTGTGCTCTCACGCTAATTTGCCCTGTTTAGTAAATCTGTCTCTCTGTCTTTTACAACTGAAAAATGCAAAAGGAAATCATCCTTTTGTGTAGCATCTATGCATACTTAAAAAATCTAACACTATACCACTTTTGCTATATTTGGTGTGCACTAAACTTTAGATATTAGAATACATATTTACATTTATAGTAATATAGGTGCTTCTCCTAAAGATCTAAATTTGATTCAAACACAGTTTCATGCAGTCTTGTTTTCTTTTGTAGATGCACAAAAAAGGACTCTTTGTCTTAGTGATGGATAGTAGATGTTGTTTTGGTGTGTATGTGTTGCAGGCCTGATGGATGCAGAAGGCTGTAGATTAACTCTGATCTCTTTAACACCTGTGGAGGCGATTCTCATTTTCATACAACACCTGAGACTCGTGCGCACACCTGCAATCTGGACAGAGTGATTGTTTAACGCTCCCACACACATTCTAATGAACAGATCAAAGCGAGTTCTGAACCCTGAACCCTGCTGACTCATTTTCTAGCGTCTCGCGGAAAACAGCCATCCTCGCTCTGAACGAGCAGTGACGCGCTCTTCATCTCTTAAATGTCACCCAGCGCACAGGCTAATTCAGTCACACCTCTTCCAAACATTGAAGCAAACTACAGTGAGTGAGAGAGAGAGAGAGAGAGAGAGAGAGAGAGAGAGAGAGAGAGAGAGAGAGAGAGAGAGAGAGAGAGAGAGAGAGAGAGAGAGAGAGAGAGAGAGAGAGAGAGAGAGATCAAACCTGATTAAAATTATACTCTACCAACACAAGTCTGGGTAAACATGGTGATTTGCACGAAGAGTGATAGGCTGTCTTTAGTAATTGTGTGCTTTGCTTTGATGTTCAGAGTCGGTTTTATTATCTCCTCTGCCGCGGCATAAAAGAAGATGACAGGAAGTAAAAAGGAGTGTTTTATCAAACATTAACGAAGGCGTCTGCCATCACAGAAAGGAAATAAAATTGTCCCGTATGGCTGCATTGACTCTCTCAGTCTTTCAATGACATCTGCCACAGATCTGATCTTGTTGTGTGTGGACGGTAAAGCATACAGATTTTTTTTGTTCTTTTTGATATGTTTCTTATATTTGACATATCTTATGTACATCTAAACACCCAACTGATTGTCCTCTTAAAGAACCCATGTTTTTTTTCTCTTTCTGTGGAACAAAAAAGAGAATTTTTGAAGAATACGGAGCTGAAGAATGACTTTTACAGTAATTATTTTGGAATGAGAGTATTGTTGCATTGGTGTATCATTTGAAAAAATGTAATATCAACACTTTTTCAGCTCATCCCACAAGTGTTTTACTGTGTTTAGGTCAGAGTACTGGGGTGGTGGATTGTTTACATCTTTAGTAGATTCACACCTATTAAGTATTGCTCTAATAGTGAAAATAATAATTTTAACTGTTGAGCTGTTTTCTTAAAGCCATTTGTGCAGTTCAAAAACCCTTTTGTGGCACATTTTTACTGTATTCTTAAGTCTCTTTCTCATAGTGATGAATATGTGTCACCTCATATTGGTATACCAGTGAAACAGGAAGTTAGATGTCTCTAAACATGCAGGTGAAAGTGTTAGTTCAGCTAAAAAAGAAAATTCTGTCATCATTCAGAATTTGGCGTAAACAGAATGAGAACATGGATCCATCATGCCTTGTTACCACTGTGCAGGCTGGTGGTGGTGGTGTAATGGTGTGGGGGATGTTTTCTTGGCACACTTTAGGCCCCTTAGTGCCAATTGGGCATCGTTTAAATGCCACGGCCTACCTGAGCATTGTTTCTGACCATGTCCATCCCTTTATGGCCACCATGTACCCATCCTCTGATGGCTACTTCCAGCAGGATAATGAAGATCACCATGTCACAAAGCTCGAATCATTTCAAATTGGTTTCTTGAACATGACAATGAGTTCACTGTATTAAAATGGCCCCCACAGTCACCAGATCTCAACCCAATAGAGCATCTTTGGGATGTGGTGGAACAGGAGCTTCGTGCCCTGGATGTGCATCCCACAAATCCTCATCAACTGCAAGATGCTATCCTATCAATATGGGCCAACATTTCTAAAGAATGCTTTCAGCACCTTGTTGAATCAATGCAACGTAGAATTAAGGCAGTTCTGAAGGCGAAAGGGGGTCAAACACAGTTTTAGTATGGTGTTCCTAATAATCCTTTAGGTCAGTGTATATTACAATAGAAAAACTTATTTTAAATTGTAATAATATTTCACAATATTATTATATTTATATATATAAATAAATAAACGCCTTAGTGAGCATAAGAGACTTTTTTCAAAAACAGAAAAAAAATCTTCTGAACGGTAGTGTAGTTTTGTCAAAAATAATAATTTTTTCGTCTATAATTTTACTTACATTTTTTAAATTGAAAATGTTTTTTTCTGAATATTCTTATTGAGAGTCTGAGGGTACATTTACATGACCATGATGTACTAAAAATGGAAAAGTTTTTCCTTTGTGTTTTTCGCATACATATTTGCTTAAAACTTACATATTGGCCAGCACTTACATATTGTTGTCCTATTGTTAGTTTAACTGCTTATATTGCTCTCCTCATTTTTAAGTTTGGTTTGGATAAAACATCTGCTAAATTATTAAATGTAAATGTAAAACGCATAAAACATTTTCCATATGTAGTTGAAAATGGTGCCGTGCAAACGAAGATAAAGAGCAACTCATTTTTTTAACAGCCCATCTTTATCAATGGTGCCAGTATTAATGGATGCCACTGTAAAATGGAGGGTCTTACATTTTAAAAATTAATGTCTCAAAATATTGGATCATGTGAATTAGATGTTAGAGTCTGAAAGCAGCTGTAGAGATAAAGAATGACATGATATGTGTTCAGTGTTGGCGTGAAGGACTTTATGCGATTTTATCAGTATTAATACGAAGAAAAGACTCATAGCTATCAGAGGTCCTGTTGGTGCAAATGTCCTATGATGGTGTTTATTATTTTCATGAGCATTTTGCCTGGCAAGGGACAACAGCATGTGTGTATGCAACGATAATGTGTGTCACTGCACATATGTCAGATATGCACATACATCTACAGAGATATTAAACTGCTATGAAATCTTTAAAACACACAGTCATATCGCTGTGCACCAGGCGTATTCGCACATAACCTCAATTTGGTTGGTAATATTCCTCTGTGAGTGTTATCACCACTATCTCTTATACACACACACACTTTTCAGATGCTCTGCTGAGGTTGAGTGTGTTATCTCGCTCAAAGGAAGGGTTGCAGATGAATAAACCGAGTTGCATCTGCGTGTGTTACCTTTTAACCTTCTCTCGCATCTCTCTCTGATTCTGGTTGCTGTGATAACACCCTCTGCAGTATATCTGGGATGTTTGTATTAGCATGAAACATGGGATCTGTTCGATTCAATTATCATCGTCTGGATGTTGTCTTTTATCCGGCAGAGTGTAAACAAAGATAAGCAAGCAAAGCGTGACATTTAACAGCAAAAAAAAAAAAAAAAATGCAAGCTCAATATTGTTTTTATTGTTCAGTGCAAGTTTATGCATGTGTGTGTGGAACCGAGTAGTCAACCAGTTGATAGATGATGGGAAGCCTGACTCATTTCCTGTGAATCGATTCTTTCGAATTGTTCGTTTCAGTGATTCGAAAAAGCGATTCAGCATTTATTTTATGCCATCACATGGTCTCTGACATCATGGCGTAAGCTCTAAAATGTTGCAATGAAGCCATTTGGAAGCACATATTAGTATTTATTTTATTTTCTATTAAGTTTAATTAGTGCTTATGTAATTTCATGAGTCCCAATTCAGTTGACTGCAATCATGATTCAGCTCATAAAAACATAGTGAACCTAAATATAATTTGCACTTACCTGAAACGATGCTGAAATTCATTTTTAATTTAATCACATAGCAGAGATGTTTTGAAGGTTTGGTCACGCTTAAGTTTGGGGAACACATTCTCCATTAACTATGACTTTTGCCTCAAACTCCTAATTACTGCTTATTAATAGTTAGTAAGGTAGTTGTTAAGTTTAGGTATTGGGTAGGATTATGGATGTAGAATATGGTCATGCAGAATAAGCCATTAATATGTACTAAAACGAAAGTGCTACCTACTGTTGTAATAATTTTTTTTTTTTAAACTCACGATATGTGTTGGTAATTATACAGTCAATTGTATATATCCATTGCTTTTTATTTTTGCTATTTAACTATCAACTTATTTCCCATCACATCAAAGAGTTGTTTGGTTACCTCCAAATATTACTCATTGTTTCTTGACTCATAAGGATCAGACATGTCTGACATGATCTTGATTCAATGAATCAGCATGGTCTTTTAAAAACCACTTGGATTCACTAAGTCCAATTCGTGATCTAATCACTCTGACTAGTTTTGTAAACTAGTTTAAACAATTAATTGAAAATATACAACCTATAATGGGCCAATATATGTACACAAATAGCTTTTAAGAATTATGCAAAAGGGAAAATAAAGCAAACCCCAATCACTTGCGTTCACAAAGTATGAGCGAACAATGCTGCAGACATCTAGCGTAAAGCCTAAATTCTTGCTAACTACTTTGAAACAATTTAAGTGTCGCCCACAGGCCGACAGACACTATAAATGAGTGGAACATGATTGTTTTTGCAGTTTAGAGAGATGCATACTTTGCTTTCTCACCAGCTCTCACACACACTCTTCGTGAACACTGCGTTGGAGTCGCCAGAAAAAGCGACGACTGCTGATCCGCTGTCACACCGTCTGTCGAGTCATTTACATAAGGTAAACTCTTAACCGCCAACTAGTCGACTACATTTCTGGATGAATACTAGCCAAAATGAATTTCCATGTGTTTGTTTGTATGTTTGTATTGTAGTATTATAAATTTATATCTGCACTGTATCAGTGAGTGACTAGATGAAAATTGCATTAACGACATGCTGCACAATTACATTAGAATGGATTGAAATTTGGACCACTAATAAAGCATCATTTCATCCACCATGCTCCAGTGATTTGGCATAAAGAGAAGCAATTATTCTTTCTAACACGTGTGACAATCTCACCAGCACACCGTCCATTACCACGGTAACTGTGCATGAGTCTGCATTAATGAAGGATCTCATTGCACAGCCCATAATACACCCATTGTTACGTGTATCTGTTCATTAACTAAATGAACAGTCCGTTTACAGGTTACGAGTCTATAAAACGAGAGCGTCGAGTATATCTATCAGGAGTCGTGTTTGCAAACCTGTCCTCTAAAGAGTCTCATAATTCATGCTCTGCAAAAGAGCCTCCTTTACAAAACACTTCATGCTATGATAGCATGCTTGCAAGAACAGGAAAAGACATATGGTCACACATGAGGTGCGTCGTATAAATCGGTTTTCTGTTAAGTATATTCACAATAATGCATTAAATGTGGAAAAGCAACTCTGAAATATGAAGATAAATAATTGTAAATTCAAAGGAATATTAACTGATATGTTATCAGTCAGAAGCACCTGCTTTACAGTCACTTACAAAAAAAGGGAAAGAGGTCAAGGGGCAAATATACCCTGTGGTGAATTATGGTGGTCTTTGGTCTCAGACATGCCAGACAGTTCACAGTGTGTATGATGCATATTGAACAACAGAAAATGGCAATCGCTGGTGGCAATCGCAGTTCAAATCTGATTGGCTTACTTGGTGCAATTTCCAGGAGTGAGAGTGCACTGGTTTTGAATCATTGTGCTGGGAAAACAAAGGCATTTCTAAGGCACCAGGTTGCTGGAAGAACTAGTTGCTGAATTCGGTTTGCCAGGTTTGTGAAACAGAGCCATTGCTAAACTCTGCTGCCTTAGTTTAAATAAATTGTTTAACCATGCATAAATGTGATTAAAAACTGGAGATTGAATCAGAATTGAAGCAAATGCTTCTTTCAGTCAAATGAAAATAGAGGAGCCTCATTTGAATATGATTACAGCTGATCACATTAGTGTAAGTGAGTAGAACTGTTTCTTGTGTTTATATTTTCACTATATACTGTGAACTACTATCAACACCACTATGACCTGAATCAATATGTTTAAAGAGTTTAAAGTTTAAAGAATTCTGTCATCATTTCTGTTCCTCAATTGAAGGTCTATTCAACCAAATCTCTGACGCTTTGAAACGTTACTTTTCGTCATAACGTATGTTATGAAACGAGATCATAACATAAAACCATTTTAATCGAGTGGTTAAGTCTTCTGAAAAGACATGATCACTTTATATAATGAACAGATTTAATTTAGATTTGTATTCACATAAAAACATTGAGTGGCGAAAAATCTTTACAGCATTCAAATTTGGTCACGGAAGTGACCAATGAGGTTCATTCTCACGTGTTACGCAAGCATTTATGAGCTTCCGCAAGAACCAATGAGGTTTGTTCTCGCAACTCAAAGATATACGGTTGAGCTTCTGTTTATTTTCACTGATGATCAATGTTTATATGTGACTAAAAGCCTATATGAAATCTGTTCATCATATAAAGCAATCGTGTCTCTTCAGAAGACTTGGATTAAACTACTCGATTCATATGGATTTATTTTACAATCAGCTGTCAAGAGTTTTGGATGAATAGACTATCAATAGAGGGAGAGAAATATCTCAGATTTTATTAAAAATATCTTAATTTGTCCGTAGATGGATGAAAGTCTTATGGGTCTCACAAGGGTGAGTCATTTTTGGGTGAACTATCCCTTTAAGTCTACTAGATGGCAACAATTGGTGAGGAAGAATTGGTCAGTGATGTTTTTAAGGCATGGCTTAGGGAAGTGTCAATTCTTAAAAAAAAAAATTAAAGACATTTTATTGTTAAAAAAACAACCATATGGAAATAGAGCACCACCAGTGGCCACATTTCAGTATTGCATACGAGAAATGCATTGTTGAAGAAATGAACTGTTCTTGGTTTCTTTACATTTCTGTCAGGCCCATTCCAGTCAAAGTGGACGGGTCATGACCTGAATAAACTGCGAAATTGACTAGACTTGGTCCTGTCTGCCTTGCTGCTGGTTTGCGTCGGTAAGCTCTGTATAGCTTTCTGTTTTGAATCTCTGTTTACTATCATTCCTTGTTGTTTATATAAACATATATTAGATTTCTGTCAGGACCACTATCATCAAATACGATTGACAATTAGCATACAGTTTGGATTGGCGGTATGGTTCCGTTCTGGGCAAGAACTCCCTCCGCATCCATGCAGCCTAGCATGGATAAGAGCAGGGAGAGCAGAAATAACCCCCCTTAGGGTAAACAGAACAGAACCAACATGAATGTATTGGCAGATATCTGATTCAAGGGGATTCAGAATGCCAAATCCTGACTGGGCGAGAGGAGGAGCTGGGGATGGAGGAGGGTAATTCGCTCCTGAGAAACGCGATAGCTGCTGATAATACTGAAGGAGCTTATATATACAGTGATAGGCGTCGTATTCCTATAGGTAGACGTGGATCAGCTGAGTGTCAGCTGATGCGAGCTTGACTAACGTGACCTGCCAAAACTGACGCTACGCTTGATATTGTCTAATATTGTCATCACATTAATCTGATATCGCTAGCTCTTAACCAAAGCGTTATCGCTAGCACAACACGCTGGTATCTCGCTAGCCTGTTAACCTGCCATCCTTGCTTGCCGTCTTTTTTTTCTCTCGCGCCATTTACGAGTCTATCAAACAACTGTGGTAAGTAGGATCAATCAACAAACACGGTGAGTAATGTCTTCTCCTGTTATTGTCACTTGCACTTCGTGTCACATGTATAGTATAGCATTCTCTGTCAGCACTGAGGGCTTTACAAGTGATAAATGCAGGGAGATAGTCAGGCTGACGGAGAAGATTTCAGAACTAAAGAGTAGGGCTGGGCGATATGGCCAAAAAAAATTATCACGATAATTTTTTTATATCAGTCGATATCGACAATTATCACGATAAATGTCAAATCTTTATTTCTTTCAAGTTTAACGGCATATTTTTGCTCCTAAGTGAAAGTTGTAGAAACCAGTGCGTTAATTGTGGTTTTAAACTACTCTTTATTGTCAGAACATATCATGACAAACACTTGCCAAACATATATTTCTTAGTTTCTGCATGTGCTAATGGGGGATAGTCTTGAAACAGGTTTGTGTTGCCTGACTTTGTTGGCACGTATCTTCAGCACAGTTTGCATTGCAGGCTGCAATATTAATATTACATTTTTTATCTCGAAACACATATTTGACAGTGAGTTGACAGTAAATCTGCATCCTAACTCAAGCTAATACTACTATGTTAAATTTATGTTCATTAAAGGTGCATTGCGCACCTCTCTGAGTTTTTGCAGAACTATGCCCCCCTCTGGCGACAAGCGAAACTGTCTTTGTCTTGCGTGGAGTTTGCGTTGGGGTTTATGAACTACAAGCCGGTCTCTTTGAATCCATCTTGTACTTTTGTCGAAAGTTGACTGAAGTTTTGTCGCTCGAGTTGTCTTCGCTAATACGGAGAATGGCGGCGAATACACAAACCTGCCAGACATAGCCAGGTGAGCGTGAACGCGCATGACGTCACGCCCAGTCTCACGTTCCGGCCCGAATCCCTCTTATTTATTTGACTGTACAGGATTATAGAGGCAATCGCAGTGATCAGAGAAGGGCTCATTCAGCCCATCAGGCAATTGTTTAAGCATGTATGGGTTAGAAAAACGGGTATTTTTAACATGAAATGTTGCGCAATGCACCTTTAACCAAAAAAAAAAGTAATATTCTGACTGTTTGAGTTGTATTAAAATTAACCATTGGCTATCCGGTATCATGCATTTAGATCATGATAACCACAGATAAAACCAGGCATAGTCAAGTCAAGTCAAGTCACATTTATTTATATAGCGCTTTTCACAATACAGATTGCATCAAAGCAGCTTCACAGTGATAACATGAAAGTAGTACAACACAGTTCAATAATATTGTTGAATATTAAATATCCCCAACTAAGCAAGCCAAAAGCAAGGCGACAGTGGCAAGGAACCAAAACTCCATCAGATTGGATGGAGAAAAAAACCTTGGGAGAACCCAGGCTAGTCAGGGGCCAGTTCTCCTCTGGCTAACAATCATAGGGTTTTAAAGAAGCTTTACAGTAAGTGCATATCAGAAGTATCTAGAAAAAATACATTTAGTTAATCATGTAATATTAAGGGGATAACATATCGCCGGCGTTGAGTCGTCTCTTCGCAGGCGTTGAGTCGTCTCTTCACAGGCGTTGGTCTTCTCATCACAGGCGTTGGGGCATCCGAAATCCCCGTGAGAGGCAGGATACAAAACTGGAGCCTACGAACGCCATTTTTCTCGGGACAAGCGTCCCGAGATAACAGCAGAAAGGCAGATGGGAAATAATTAGCATAGCTGATGTTCATAATGATTTTCATTACACGGGAGTAGGTGTTAGAAAACCATAATCTCACAACTCTCCGCAACCCAAACTCTCCGCAACCCAACCGCAACCATACGGACCGACCCGTTTGTCTATAAGGCTGTCGAGCCCCACTGGTGCGTTAAGCAGTTTCAGTGGCAAACGGTTCCGTATGGCATAGCAGAGGACTAAAAGGTAAGCATTATGTGAATGCTTGACTAAAGAGACACGTCTTTAGTCTAGTTTTAAACTGTGTCAGCGAGTCAGAGCATCGGACCGTATCGGGAAGGCTATTCCAGAGTTTTGGAGCTAAATGCGAGAATGCCCTCCCTCCTTTCGTGGACTTCGATATCCTAGGAAAGACCAGAAACCTTGAATTTAGTGATCTTAGAGAACGCGGTGGATTGTAGGGCGAAAGAAGGTCCGTTAAGTACATAGGAGCTAAACCATTAAGGGCTTTATAGGTCAGTAGTAGTACTTTGTAATTGATACGGAACTTAATAGGTAACCAGTGCAGAGATGATAAAATCGGTGTTATATGATCATATTTTCTTGATCTAGTAAGAACTCTAGCGGCTGCATTTTGCACTAACTGTAGCTTGTTTATTGAGGATGCAGGACAACCAGCTAATAAAGCATTACAGTAATCTAGTCTCGAGGTCATGAATGCATGAACTAACTTTTCTGCATCAGAAACAGATAGCATGTTACGTAATTTAGCAATGTTTCTAAGGTGGAAAAAGGCTGTTCTTGTAACAGATGAAATATGATTTTCGAAAGACAAGTTGCGGTCTAGTATAACACCCAGGTCTTTTACTGTAGTGGAAAAAGTAACAGGACATCCTTCTATATTAAAGTCGTATTGTAAGAGGTTTTGTGTGTAGTTTTTTGGACCAATAAGTAATACCTCCGTTTTATCTGAGTTTAATAGCAGGAAATTACGCGTCATCCAGCATTTTATATCTTTGAGACATTCTGTCAATTTAGATGAGATAATGTTTTCATCTGGTCGTGATGAAATATATAATTGAGTGTCGTCAGCATAACAGTGGAAATTAATTCCATGTTTTCTTATAATATTACCAAGTGGCAGCATATATATTGAGAATAGCAGAGGGCCTAGCACCGATCCTTGCGGTACTCCGTAGTCTACTGACGTTAACTTTGATTTTCCCCCGTGTAAAGAGACAAAATGATAACGGTCAGATAAGTACGATCTAAACCAGCTTAATGCCTGTCCCTGAACACCAGTGTAGTTTTGTAGTCGATCCAAGAGTATTTTATGATCTATAGTGTCGAACGCGGCGCTAAGATCAAGTAGGACAAGTATTGAGATACAGCCTTGATCCGAAGCTAAGAGTAGATCATTTGTAATTTTAACTAGCGCAGTTTCTGTACTATGATGCGGTCTGAATCCTGACTGGAATTTTTCATAGATATCATTTTCTTGCAAAAAAGAGCACAGTTGAGCGGATACAACTTTTTCTAGTATTTTGGACATAAATGGAGGATTTGAAATGGGTCTGTAATTAGCTAGGTTATTTGGATCTAGTTGCGGTTTCTTAATGAGAGGTTTTATTACTGCCAACTTGAATATTCTTGGAACATGACCTAAGAATAAAGACGAGTTAATAATATTGAGAAGAGGCTCTTCCACTACAGGTAACACTTCTTTCAGTAGTTTAGTGGGTATTGGATCTAATGAGCATGTTGTTGGTTTAGATGCAATAATAAGTTTATTTAGCTCTTCCTGTCCTATCGTTGTAAAGCGGTGTAGTTGTTCTAGAGGGGCCATAATTGAGGTTGAAGCATAAGAGACCATAGAGGATTGTACATTTATAATTGTGTTTCGAATGCTTTCTATTTTCTCATTGAAATAATTCATAAAATCATTACTACTAAACTGTAACGGTATATTTTGCTCTGGTGATGTCTGTTTATTTGTTAGTCTAGCCACGGTGTTAAATAAGAACCTTGGATTATTTTGGTTATTTTCTATTAGTTTGCGGAGGTGCTCAGCCCTGGCTGTTTTTAGAGCCTTTTTATAACGTGACATACTGTCTTTCCACGCGATTCTAAAGACCTCTAAATTAGTTTGTTTCCATTTACGCTCTAGGTTACGAGTTTCTCTCTTGATATCATGCGTAACACTGTTGTACCAGGGTGCTTTAGTTTTCTCTTTAGCCTTTTTTAATCTAATTGGTGCAACAATATCTAATGTACTAGTGAAAATGGTGCTCAAACTGCTAGTCATTTCCTCTAGTTCATCTGTTTGTTTGGGTTCACTGAACAGCTGAGATAGATCAGGTAAGCTATTTGAGAATCTATCTATAGTGGTTGGAAGGATTGTTCTGCCTGGTCTATAACGTGGCGCAACATGACATATTTCAGCAGTACGTATTATGCACGTTACCATGTAATGATCAGTGACATCATCACTTTGCGGTATAATATCTATATCAGTTGGATTGGTTCCATATGATATAATTAAATCTAGTGTATGATTTAGACGATGAGTGGGACCACGGACGTTTTGCTTGACCCCAAAGGAGTTTAATAAATCTGTAAACGCAGCCCCTAACGCATCATTTTTATTGTCTACGTGTATGTTAAAATCTCCAACAATTATTGCTTTATCGACATTGACCAATAGATCCGAGAGAAAGTCTGCAAACTCTTTTAGAAATTCAGCATATGGCCCTGGAGGTCTATATACAGTAGCCAAGGCTAGAGATAATATGGATTTCTTTCTTACATCTAAGAGCGTAACATTTAGCATAAGTACTTCAAACGAATTAAATCTGTGACCTGTTTTCTGAGAAACATTAAGAATATCTTTATAGATTGTTGCAACACCGCCGCCACGACCAGTCAGACGGGGCTCATGCTTATAACAGTATCTTGGCGGAGTAGACTCATTTAGACCGAAATACTCATTTGGTTTAAGCCAGGTTTCAGTAAGGCAAAGTATATCGAAATTATTATCTGTGACCATTTCATTTACAATAACCGCTTTAGGTGTGAGCGATCTAATGTTTAGAAGACCTAGCTTTAGAAATTCTTTTTGTTCACTGATATTTAGATTTTCTGGTTTAATTACAATAAGATTTTTGCTAGATCCTGCACTAGATTTATTGTTTGGCTTCACTAAACGAGGAATAGACACAGTTTCTATATAATGTTCTTCACTACGTATATCAATTAAGTTTGGACAGCAAAGACTGTGATTTGGATTTTGACTTATTAGTCATCTGGTGCGTAACGTCTTGGAGATATTATCCGACAGAACAGCCGCTCCGATTTTGCTGGGGTGAAGGCCATCAGCACGGTACAGCCTGGGTCTCTCCCAAAACAGATTCCAATTATTTACAAAGAGCAGTTTCTGTTCATTACACAGTGACATTAACCATTCATGTAGTGCAAATAGTCTACTGAACCTTTCCTGTCCTTGTCGGTACGTGGGAAGCGGTCCAGACACGATGATCGTTGCCTCAGGCGCTGTGTTGCGTACTGTCTCGATCAGGCTCATGTAGTCCCTCTTCAGAACCTCCGTCTGCCGCAGCCTGATGTCGCTCCCTCCCGCATGCAGCACCACAGCTCCGACGCGCTCGTCCCCGGTCAGGATTTCGGGAACCTGTGCAGCGACATCAAGAACACGAGCACCAGGAAAGCAGTGAGAGCGCACCTTACCTTTACCTGAGGTAGCACGGACATGGCGGACCATGGACGTGCCGATGATCACGGCGTCGTCGCGTTTCGACTCGCGAAGAGGGGAGAAGCGGTTCCGAGTGGAGATCTCAAAGACCGGGAGGGGCGGAGGAGTAGCTCTGGTCCTGGCTCGCGTCCTCCGCTGCGTGATCCATGGTCCATTGTGTTGTGTCGGTGCCGGAGTAAATGAAGCCCGAGATGATCGCGTCCTTCTGGACAGAGAAACACACGGAGTAGACGAACTCGGAGTTAAAGAGTTACTAACCACTAACTTGTGAGCATCGGCGCGTGCTGCTTCAAGTGCTGATCGCCGATCCAACAGCTCGGCTTGCTTTTCCAGCAGACCACGGGTCTGTTTCTCCACGGATTCCAGCTCCAGATTCACCGAGAATAGCTCGAAAGTGTCCTCACCTGCACTCAGAGGTAAAGTTAGACACGCATCCGATATGTTCGCCATTATAACAAATGAGCTGTAAATTAGCAGTGATACTACAACTATCAGTACTAATTTAGGACTGCAATGTCAAATATAACCCGTGTCCTTTCAGTGAAAGGGTGTAATATTAGACGGCCGAGGCCACGCGTGAAATGTTAGCGGGCTAAAGGCTAGTAGCCGAGAATCGAAAGGTTGGATATAAGTAGCGATATCAAAGCAATCTAATTGTTTTTTATAAGGAATAGTTTCGTGGATAAGTTCACATGATATAAAAATTGAAAGTGCTTGCTTATAAATGCGTGGTAAAGCAAAAAACACGGATTAATGAAGTAATTCGCCGGAGCAACGGAGTAAGCGTAAGTCATAGCCTATATAGCACCTCACTATCATGGCAAAATGTAACTTTATGGTTTCTATGGTATTTGTATGAAAAACAGTAGCCTAAATACATTGTTAAATACTGTAATTATATTCCATTAGTCATTTAATACATTGTCTACATTAATAATATAATACAATTCAATATGTATGTCCCACATTTCATGGTGCAGTTAATATTACTAGGCTAACGTTACAGTAAATCCATGGTAAATGGATTCAGTATCAATTCAGATTGACTGTATCGTTGCGCACAGTGTTTCTCCTGTTCGTCAGCTCTGTTTCATCTGCCTTTAAACTGGTTTAAATCACAGAGTCATTTATGTTCTTCGCTGAATTCAAGCGCTTCTCACTGGATCTCGTGAGCGAGGCCGATCAGAGTAAACGCGTCTGCTCTCTAGTGAGCTCGCGCTGCCGTTTGGACTTTGAGCCGAGCGGATAAACAGTCCGTGAGGCGCGCGCGGTTCAAATGACTTTTGTTCCGCTTTTGGCGCATAAACATTATCGAACTCTTGATATCGTTTTATCGAGAAAAATTATATCGCGATAATTATCGTTATCGTTTTATCGCCCAGCCCTAAACTAGAGACATGCATCCAAACTTTAATCGAGGATAGTAAGAGTGCAAGGGCTTTAGATACTGCTTTGGATGCGACTAGCTTAGTGAACTCTGTACATTGTTCGGCTCCGGCTGTAGAGCCCATGCCGCAGGGCAATTGGGTGACCGTGAGATGCTGTAGTCACGGGACAAAACACCGCTCTTCCGTTCCGATTACCATAACAAAAAGATTCTCCCCACTCAGTGGCGCACCCACTGAGAATCCTGTTGAATGTGCCCTAGTTATTGGCGATTCTATTTCACGGAACGTGAAAATAGAGACACCAGCCACCATATTCACATGTTTGCCGGGAGCCAGAGCGCCTGACATCAAAGCAAATTTAAAAGTGCTGGCTAATGCTTATCGATTATTATTCACGTCGGCACTATTGATGTTCGACTTCGCCAGTCGAAGATCACTAAAATTAATGTTAAAGAGGTGTGTGAACTCGCAAGTACGATGTCAGACACTGTAATTTGCTCTGGCCTCCTTCCTGTTCGCCGGAGTGATGAGATACTTAGTAGACTGTCCTCACTCAATGGCTTGCTGTCTAAGTGGTGTCCGCAAAATAATATAGAATTCATAGACAATTGAAAAAGTTTTTGGAGTAGACCTGACCTGTTGAAAAGAGATGGTATTCATCCCTCCTGGGATGGTGCAGCTTTTCTCTCTAGTAATATGGCACATAGTCTTAGAGCTCAAACATGACGAATTGGGGCTCAGGTCAGGAAGCAGACAGACTGGATAAACCGACAGTCTGCTAGCTGTCTCACGTCACTGAGGTCAGATAAATTCCATCACATAGAGACTCTTTCATCTAGATGTCATCATATAGAGAATGTATCTGTTCCCTGAATTAGGAAATACAAAAAACTCCCAAACCTATTTAAGGGTAAAAATTTAATTGATGTTCAACAAATAAAAAACAGATATAATACAGATGAACAAATCTGTATTGCTCGGCTGCTAAATATTCGATCCCTTACTTCAAAAGCACTTATTGTTAATGGTATGATTACAGATTATAACCTAGATGTGCTGTGTTTGACAGAAGCCTGGCTAAAACCAGACGATTACATTACTTTAAATGAGTCCACCCCCCAAGATTACTATTATAAACATGAGCCTCTTCTGAAAGGCAAAGGGGGAGGTGTTGCTGTAATTTATAGTAATATCTTCAGAATTGTCTTGTTTCAAATATAATTCTTTTGAATTGTTTGTGCTTAATGTATCACAATGTAAATGATAAATCACGTTTGAGTTTTGTGCTAGCTACTGTATACAGGCCACCAGGGCACCATACAGACTTTATCAAATAATTTGCTGATTTTCTATCAGATTTAGAACTGGCTGCAGATAAAGTCCTAATTGTTGATGACTTTAATATACATGTAGATAACAAAAAAAGATGCATTGGGATTGGCATTTAAAGACATTCTGAACTCTATTGGAGTTAAATCAACACGTGTCAGGACCTATCATTGTCGTAATCATACGATCTAATATTATCTAATGGAATCAATGTTGATGCCGTTGAAATTCTGCAGCAGAGTGATGACATCTCAGATCATTATCTGGTCTCGTATATACTTCATTTATCCAAGGTTGCAAAGCCGACTCCGTGTTACACATATGTTATGAATCTATCACTTCTATCACTAAAGATTGCTTTATTAATAATATTCCTGATCAGTTTCATCTCTTCAGCATCCCAGATAGCTTAGAAGAACTCGATATTGCGACAGAAACTTTTGACTTTTCCAGCACTTTAGACACCGTTGCTCCTTTGCTCTTAAAGAAGATTAAAGAAAATAGTCCAACACCGTGGTACAACGAACACACTCAGGCCCTTAAGAGAGCAGCCAGAAAAATGGAGCGCAACTGGAAGAAAGCAAAACAAGTTGTTTTTTCCGCATTTCATAGAAAGAGAGCACGATTGCGTACAGAGAGGCCTTAAAAGATGCAAGATCTGCTTATTTTTCAACCCTATTAGAAGAAAATAAACAAAACCCTAGGTATTTATTTGAAACAGTGGCTAAATTAACAAAAAATAAAGCTTCAACACCAGATGTTTCCAAGCAGCACAGCAGTAATGACTTGATGAACTACTTTACTCTCAAGAATGATAATATCAGGGAGAAAATTATAACTATGCAACCGTCTAATACAGTATCGTATCAGGCAGTGCATTGTAGTTTCTTTGATGAGAAATTCGATTAATTCACTGCTATGAGATGAAGAATTTTCTAAACTCGTTAAATCATCTAAATTGACAACATGTATGTTAGACCCTACACCGACTAAGCTATTGAAAGAGATGCTTCCAGAGGTCATAGATCCTCTTCTTAATTTCATGAATTCATCTTTGTCATTAGGATATGTACCAAAAACCTTTAAGCTGGCTATGATTAAACCGCTTGTTAAAAAAACTCAACTTGATCCTACAGAATTAGTTAATTACAGGCCGATCTCGAATCTACCTTTTCTGTCAAAGATACTAGAAAAGGCAGTATCCTCACAACTTAACACAGTCTCATCCCAAGACGTCAACATCCGACGTTTTAGGGTACCCTTTAACGTCAGTTACGTGACGATCCTAGGGCGTCATCTAACTGACGCTTTACCTTTAGAGTCAGTTAGATGACGCGGGTAGGTTTAGGTCTGGGGTAGGGTTAGGATTAGATAGCGTCATCTAACTGACGTTAAAGGGTACCCTAAAACGTCGGATGTTGACGTATGGTCAAAAGCGTCAGTCATATGACGTCTTGGGATGAGACTGGGCTGCACAACTATGGTCCTTTTTAGAAAGAAATGGTATCTGCAATGATTTTCAGTAAGGATTTAGACCGTACCATAGTACTGAGAAAGCTCTCATTAGAGTCACAAATAATTTGCTCTTATCATCCGATTGTGGTTGTATCTCTCTATTAGTGTTACTCGATCTTAGTGCTGCATTTGATACTATTGACCACAACATTCTTTTAAATAGACTCGAAAATTATGTTGTCATTAGTGGAATTGCATTAGCATGGTTTAAATCATACTTATCTGACCGTTATCAGTTTGTAGCAGTAAATGAAGAGATGTCTTATCGATCAGTAGTTCAGTATGGAGTACCGCAAGGCTCAGTACTAGGACCGTTGCTGTTCACTCTGTACATGCTACCCTTGGGAGATATCATTAGGAAGCATGGCATTAGTTTTAACTGTTATGCTGTTGATACTCAGTTCTATATTTCTTCACGCCCTGACGAAACTTACCAATTCACAAAATTAACGAAATACATAGCTGATACAAAAAACTGGATGACTAATAATTTCCCACTACTAAATTCTGAAAAAAAAAACAGAGATTCTAATTATTGGACAAAAAAACTTCCTCACGTAATAACCTAGAATACTGTCTATCACTTGATGGCTGCTCTGTCAAGTCTTCGTCGTCGGTTAGGAACCTGGGTGTGCTCTTTGATACCAATCTTTCATTTGAAAGTCACATTTCTAGTATCTGTAAAACTAGAAAGTATGACCATAGTACCCGGTTCTGTCAACACTGCATTGGCTCCCTATTAACGTATACATTTTAAAATATTTCTGATTACTTACAAAGCACTAAATGGTTTAGCTCCCCAGTACTTGAGCAAGCTCTTAACGCATTATAGTCCTTCACATCTACTGCGATCTCAAAATTCCGGCCAGTTGGTAATACCTAGAATATCAAAATCGACTGCTGGCGGTAGATCCTTTTCCTATAGCACCAGAACTTTGGAACAGTCTTCCTAACATTGTCCGTGTTACATGACTCGTTACATCATAAGAAGAATGGCATCTGCGCTAATATTAGTCTCTCTGTTTATCCCGAGGTTTACCGCAGTCCGCCGGATCCAAGCCATATCCAGATCTGATGAAGGACCTGCGCCTAGACACGATGACAACGCAGTCCTGAAGTGTCAACTAATCTCTCCCCTGTGAAGGCCTCCTTACCTTCCTCGATAAAATGTTGTCAAAATAATTCCAGTTCACATGGCTATGCGTAAGCGATAAATATTTTTTCCTTCCTGTAGCTCAAACAGTAGAGTTAATAACTAATGTTATTAATATGTTAACTAATAATATATAAAGTTAATAACTAATGATCTTTGCAACAGAAGTGAATCAATCAAAACTAACTTTAGTTGGACAATAACTTTTTTCTAGAGCTGCTGTAAAGCCAAAACAACTCTGTTACTTTAATTTCCTATTATCACTGTAAAGCTGCTTTGAAACAATCTATATTGTTAAAAGCACTATATAAATGAAGGTGACTTGACTAGACATCAAAAAGCTATAATTGGGTGTGTTTTTCATAGAGCGCCCTCTAGTGTATGTAATAGACCGCCAAATAAACTATATTTCACCACATGACAATAATTATTTTGTGTACATATATGAGAGGAAGACTGTAGATTAAGCCATGGTTTCACGCAGACAAACCTGTGGCGTAGTGATTGTATTCTCCTGATGGGTTCTCATGCTGTATGTCTGTTAGTTTCCTGTCTCTCTCTCTCACAGTTTAATTGTCTCTCCTACAGCTTTGGTGATGGTTGGAAGCCGCGGTGGTTTATATACACACACACGCACACACACATACACACACATGAACAGTGGGGAAGGCTGGGAGGTGTACAGGTTTTGCCCTGCATTAACACAAAACTAAATTAATGAATAGCAGGATTTTTCACCCTCGATGGCCTTCTCTAAATACTAATTATTTAGGCCTCATCCTGAGAGCCTCGGCGCGCCTGCGAGTGTGTGTGTGTGTGTGTGTGTGTGTGTGCATAAAGTGGAAGTACTGAAGCGTTGAGAGTGTGTTTTCCTATTTTCTTTAATCAATGAGGGCCTCCAACAGCTGTTGGGAATGAAAAAAAAAGACAGCAGAGAGATTCTCATGCGTTTTTTTCCCCCCTTCCTCTTTCTGTTTAGAAATAGACATGAGAGGACGAGAGGTGAAACAGGAAAACTCTTGTGGATGTCCGTCTAATTTGAGCTTTAGTAATTTCCAAGAGTCTGAAAGCAGTTTTTTTGTCCGCTGGGACAAAAAACTCATATTTAGTTGAGTTTACAGCCTTTTGAAGAACAACTAACCAACACACTCTCATCACAACTCGTAATAATTTATACAAGCTGGCTAAGTCGTAAGGCGCTGTACGACTTGTACACAAATGACTTCATGGCAATCATGGTAATGGATTTATGTTTTAGGTTGTATGTTTTTGTACGACCTTGTACGAACTTGTACTATTTCACCATCTTGAACAAACTGTATGAATATTACAACTTCCCAAGACAATGGGTTTAACTATACTGTCTGCTTTTTTTTTTTTTTTTTTTTTAAAGTCAGATGTGGAATTTCTCCAATCTCCAAAATGCAAATAAATGCATTCCATTGCCAGATGATCCGAAGATGATGTATAAGGACACTAAAGGCTACCGTTAGTTTTGCAGTAGATTAAGTGCTACAACCTTATTGCATATTGCTTTCATTGCACTTTTCCAGATTTTAAGTTGTGAACATTCTGAATTGAATAGAACACTGCGAATGGGCTTCTTGGTGAATAAGAAGGACATATGGCATTAGTACAACACCAGGGTGAGTAAATAATGAGTTTTAGATTTAGAGTGAACTATCCCTTTAATTGAGTTTCCGAGTTGAAAATCTGACTTCCATTGCACTTTTCCAAACTTTAAGTTGTAAATTCTTGCTTTCCAAATTGAATAGAATGCATAATATGGTCTTCTCTTGACATTAATAAGCCACAGTGGGGAACAAACTTTATAGCTACTGATAGTCAAAAAGCTAAGCAAACCTAGTGGGGTAGAAATTGCCTTGTCATTCACAAACACACTCCTATTTTTTCCAATTATTTTCATGTTTTAATTTCAACTTCTGGCTTATTTATCTTTGTAAAATCTTTGTTTAAATGTGGAAATATTGTATGAAGCAGCAGATGCACAGCACTCACCAGCAGTACACAAAGAGAAACAGATGGAAGGATAGAAAGAGCTCTAGAGTATCAGTTTACGATGAACGTTCACCCATCAACCCCCCGGCCACGTCATTACCTCCACTCATGTCAGCACTACAGTGAATCTAACCCACATTCCGGCGAGCGCCTGTGAAAATACGCTACTTACCGACCCGTGAGAACAGCGCAGCATGAATATTTCAGCGACCAAGAATGAAGGTTTTTGGTAATACTCTGTGAAAAGAAATGCCATTAGCATTTAGCTTTCATGAGACACCACTCTTGTCGCTCTCTCTCCCTCTCCCGTACTTCGTTTCATCCATTTATTCTTTTGAATGCCACTCTGAAACCGCACAGAAAGTAAATTGTCCTGAAACGAACCTTTTCATCTTCTCGCGAACACGTTTTTTTTATCATGTACGCGAATCAATTACTGCAGGAAGAACTGTGATTTCTAAGCATCGTGCCATTAACTGTTACTGGAGCGGCAGATAGTGTCATGCTCGCCGATCTCAGTGTTTAGCAAAATTGTTTACTCTCGCAGAAAAACATATTTCTATCTTTACCCCCTTTGGGCTCATCGGCAGAGCTTCATTACTGGTGCGGTGTGAAGCCTTGCACAGGCAAACGTACATTTTCATTAAAATCGCTCTCCACCTCCCCTGTGAAATGCACAAAGGCAGCGAACCAAGGCAAATCTTTAATTTCAGTTTGGATAATGCCCTGACTGCCATGTTAAACTCCCTCTCTCTCACACACACACACACACAGACACACAGAGACACTTCCCTGCCCTTTGCAGCGTGCTTGACTCCCCAAGGACAAAAGCAGTCTGATTTCTCCGGCTCTCACGGTGGATATCTTGAAGCAAGACCCCTCCACCTTCAAGAAATGCCTGAGCCAGTCCAAACGCAGACCAAGAGAGAGAATGCTTACATTTGTATAAATTATCTCAGACTAAAAGAAATGCAAGGTCAGCTAGTGGTTAGCATTCGTCCCGTGTGTGTGTGTGTGTGTGTGTGTGTGAACGGAGCTCCTTCGGTGGTGTAAACAGGGGTATGTGAGTGTGGGCAGCAGTAAAACTGTCACCAAGCTCTGTCAGTTCTGTCACTCTTGGCACAGTCAAAACTGGTGAAAACTGCTGCCGGCATGCTGTCTAGTGTCTATTAAATGTTATTAAACGTCACAG
The DNA here is from genome assembly GCA_029959095.1 of Rhinichthys osculus. Classification (NCBI taxonomy): domain Eukaryota; kingdom Metazoa; phylum Chordata; class Actinopteri; order Cypriniformes; family Leuciscidae; genus Rhinichthys; species Rhinichthys osculus. The sequence goes on along the minus strand of JARWKJ010000007.1, from coordinate 8,036,412 downwards.
GAGGAGTGAACGATAATTAAACTCCATTACAGATGGATTGAGAAACATTTATACCTGAGGCCATAACTGCTGTACAGCCATCATCAAGACACTGATTTAAAACTAAAGCCACTATTGGTAATGAAATGCTGCTTTTTTTTTAACAAAAAATTAAATATAAAAAACAGCTTGAAGTGATGGACAGAGAGATGGAAAAATAGAGGGAGAAAGCAAGATAGTAGAAGTGTCAAGGAAGCTAATTCTAAAACATTTATTAATCGCGGATACAGTATTTCACAGTAAACACTTGTCTAAACTAACGTTCATCATGTTTCTGTGTAAACACTATTATGTATATCGCTCTGTTTTATATCATTCAAAAGCATAAAAACATCCTTGTGTCATACGACATTTCTATTTATTTAGACATTTAGCAATGGAAGGTTGCCTACCTGCCTATATATTTCATATTTCACATTGCACATTTCATGTTTCACTCAATTTCACACATTTTAGTCTGGCAATATACCGGTAGTTTGGGAAAGTCCAACTAGTAAAATGTATTTATGTAACAATAAAAAGTTATGTAACACATCAATGAATGTAAGTAAGAATAAATGACTTACTCGTCAGAAATGATATAATCCGCTGGATCAAGCTGCACATCGCATTCTTCTTCTTCTGACATAAATTCAAGGCTTATTCCTCATGCGTCTCTTTCCAAAATACAGTAACAAATGAATTGATCATTATTAGTTCATTTTAATTATTGCATTACCTAATGGGACCTTATTGTAAAGCATTACTAACTAAATTCACAAACAAACTAATTATTGTTATTATAATTACTATTATACTAAACTCTCTGGCTTTCCAGAATTATATTAACTTATGCATCTTGGCATAACTGAGCAGAGATTGAAACATTTTTCAATTTTGTTTTCTGAAACTCTACACACATTTGAGTAAAATCTGAGAAGCAATTGGGATCAGATTAAACTGAGATAATAAAGAGCCACCAACTGATTTACTGACGATGTCTACTGGTCATTAGCATAAATGTAAGCTTGAGCCATCAGCATGACATGTTGATGAGATTTGTCCTCTTTCACGCAGTCTATTAACCTGCTGCATGGAGTGTGTGTGTGTGTGTGTTGATCTAAAACATATCATATATTGATTTGGAGCATTTGAAGAGCTCTTATCCTCCAAACAGTACTCTGGCATATGAAAAAAAAAAAACAGCACTGGAAAGGACAGAACAATAACATCCAATTTGTGTTTTGTCACCCAAAATCCTTTTCTCTCTTTTGCTCAATTGCTCATACATTCATTGAAAACCTGGGACTGTGGGGTTTTGCATTTGTGTGACCAGTCGGGAACTAAATGGCTTCTGTGGGAACACAACGTTAGACTGAAGCGCCATTTTGTGAGCTTGAAAACACACACACACACACACACACACACACACACACACAAAGTTAAGGAATCGAGCTTACCAACGGTGGCTGAATGCTCCATAGGACCCAAATAGGCATCTTTTCAAATGCCTGTGATCGCTGTGACTCAGAGTGCATGAATTCAAATAATGCAAAGCTTATGCTGGCTTTGCATTCAGCACTAGCAAAACCCAGACAACTTCCAGCAAATTTAGATTTGCCCTGCAAGTTAGTCTGGCAAAGAGCTCATTCAAGCCCATTTCCCAATCCGTCGAAATCGGGGCACCAATCAGAAACGTTGGGGCGGGCTTTACACGATGTCGACAGCGCAGCGACGGTGAAGCAGATTTTGTAGCCTACATTACAAAGATGGATACCGCCGTGGAACATAACTCATTCGAATCAGCTATCACGTCTGTTTTAAGCGATTGAACGTTTTCTTTTTGTTAAAACCCGAGCAAAGAACAACACTCGGAGTTTCTCCGTCGCTCTGCATACATACGTCATCTCCTTCATCGCTCTGATTGGTTTTAGGTCTATCCAATTGCGCCCAGAGGCATTTGAGCGACGTCCGTTGGTGACGCCCCTTTGGAAATGATTTGTCTATGAAGCTTTGCCAGACCATAACTCAGTTACTACTGAGAATGGTCTGGTTTTAACCAGGCTAATTCAGCACCGCATGAGCAGTCAAAACACACCGCCATCTTCCTGCAGATCAGAATCAATGCAAAGTTGACATCATTTCATTCCAAATAGTATAATATTATGCATGCCGATGATTATTTTGTGAAATTCTGAAATTTCAAAACTAAAGAATTGGTTCCCAACCAACCAACCAGTCTGTCTGTCTTTTTTTGAAAGGCCGATAAACCTTCAAACTATTTTTTTTAAACATTTTTAACTTTTGACTTTTGAGTTTGTCTCGACACTGTGCAATTCTAGTAAAAAAGGCAAGAATTTCTTTGAATTCCAATTCTATTTCCTTACATACAAATTTGAATTGCCATTGAAATTTATGTAGTATGGGAATTCATATAGCATTTTAAATTCTATTCTAAATGGTGTACAGCCCTGTTTACCAGAAAAATTCAAATAATGTCAATTTCATGATCGAACGTCACATATTGTGACTCAGCAAACCTAGAATCTAACATTTTAGCATTCAATTCCGCTGGTTCCCGTGTGGTTCTGTATAATTGCAGAGCACATGGCATGTGTCTAACGAATACGTCATTAGGTTCATTTGGAAAAGCAAAAATGTGAACATTTAAAGGAGAAATTAATCTGAAACAGTCATTTATCAGCGTGACAGGCTTAAATACGGACTCCTGCACAGACCTGTGTGCAAGTGCAAAAAAATGCATGCACCAAAAACCCTCCTGCTTCAGGGTGGGCGTGTGGATGGGAGCTGAGGATGTGGGTTTTAAGTGCTAGAGGTTGTATTGGGGAAGCAGTGGTCATCCAGGCTTGACGGAGGCCGATATGACCGCTCTGTGGTGGGGGGGCTGCTGAGAGCATCTATCTTGTGACAGCACACGGCTAAAGCCAGAGGAAGATTGATGCGCTCTCCCTTCGGACTTATAAATCTCTTCTGAAAGTTTGAAAATTCATAAATTACAGCTGAATTATAACAAATAACTACTCACCCATCCCTCGATGTTCCGTGTGTGATGCTGTTGGGATGCATCTGTGAATGTGGGTGTTTAGTGTACACTTTGCACATGAATAGTTCTGTTTATGTAAATACAAACACTGTTTCTCTCTCCTACCCAGTGAGTTTTCAATCACACACTGAACTGCACAGCCTACATAACACTATAGTCATCACTGACATCAAATACGGAGTGACATTCAGTATGCTAAAGCATGCAGTGTGTAGCTGAAGGACACGATGGCTTAGTTCAGACAGACAGCAAAAGTTTTTTGTTGTCTCAACAGCAAAAAACATGCTACAGCATTCATCCAAACCCCCTTCAGGTTTGAAATCTGATTCAAATCAGAATTTTTTTTTTTTTGTCATCTGTCACTTGTTGTGTCTAAATATGGTGAACGTCATTTCACCAAATACAGCATGTTCCTGGATTAAAATCGTTGTTGGTCGTGGAATAACAATTCCAATCAACCAATCAGATTTGAGGGACAAGTTTACAGTTCATGTCAAGTTTAGTCTTACAACCAGGGTTAGGTGCTTCTACATCGGTGTTATTTACCGAGCGTTTCACTCTGATTTTAGGGATAACTTTTGGGTAGGGTTAGGTTTAGGGGTAGGGATAGGGTTATGGTTCAAATTTCAGACAGGAACGTTGTTCCAAGATCAACAAAATATGTTGATCCAGGAGCATATCTTACTTTACAGTCACCGTCTATAATGTTAAATGAGCAAATGAGTCAGTGGTTTTGTTTTCAGTATTCACATTCACATATTATGTTTATTTATATATATAGCCTTATTTAAATATGTATAATTATTAGACCACACACCATGCATATTTGCTTTCTAAAGTTTATAAAATAATTTCAATAAATGACCTGTATAATACACATATAGATGCTCACAATTACAAGTAATTTGTAAGATAAAAAAATGTAAATTTGAGGTGCTCCTCATTAAGGGGTCAAACTCATACTCCTTCAAGTCAAAAGTGGCCGAACACTTCAAATATAACTTTTTGTCAGTAAAAAGAATGTAATATATTTTTGTTCAATAATATTGTTTATTTAATATTTTGTATTTTGGGGGAATTTTATGGTACTAAATCTTATTTAGGAAATGGTTATGATCCATTTGTTTCTACAATTTTTACTATACAATAGATACAATTAATCCATACCATCCATACCAAACCATTCTATACGGCGGACACTTTTGATAGCCAGGAGTACGTAGGACTACTTTTAGGACAAGTTTGTACCTTTTCGAATCATGTCTATGATTTGTGTGTGTGTGTGTGTGTGTGTGTGTGTATTCATAGCAAGTGACAAAAAAGTGTCATACCATTCCTATTTATAAAGAAAAACATTTTTAAAAAAATCAAAAAAAAAAAAATTTTGGCTGGCTTTAATGCATTTTCTGTGCTGTATATATTGCTGTATATTTAATATTCAATTAGTAGTTAGTACAAAGATTGGATTTGACAATGTTTTAAAGATCCTTGAAACATAAGATATGTTTAAGGCACCTAGTGTTTATTGCATTTGGATGGGCAGGAATTATAACCCCATAAAGCCAACATACATTTTCCACCTAATGTCTTCAAACTAAAGCTGATTGTTTTACAAGTCGGTCAGATGATTTCTTCCTTTCTAAGTGGCAAGTTTTTGGTCAGATTAAGTGCAAAGTGAACTTGATCTTGTGCCAAGAGTCTCTTGGCTGTACTCTTCGATTTTCAGATCATAAAGTCATTTGAAGACAAGCACAGTCGTGACAGAATGATGAGCTTTGGGGCGTCTGACATCAGGTAATGTTGTTTAAACCTCTCTCTCTCTTTCTTACCATGTTGCTGATACTTGTCCTGTTTATTGCTTTGGGAAAAGTTATTACAAAAAACATATATTCACCTTCTGGTTCCATCCACGCTTAAAGTGTGATTTATGTTTTCGGCATCATTCAAAGCTCTCAGAAAGCAACTGGCCATGAGAAACAGATGGTCCTTTTATTTAATGAGATTTGGGGCTTGGCAGGTTTCAGCAAACATCTAAATTTCCTGGATGCGAGGTTTCCGTGTCTCGATTATGACTGTCCTGTATTCTATTTATATACACACTGTCGGATAGGCATATATTTCTTGTACGATGAGTATTAGGCATTAATGAAGGTCTACAAGAAGAATATATTAAAGCGAATGTGTGTGTTTCAGCACTTTTCTCTCAGATGACAAATGCTTTTCATCTCGTGTCCGGGCAGCTGGCGGTCATGACATAAAAATATTCACATACAAATGGTCTACTAACAAGATGCCGTAAAAAAAAAAAAAAAAAACACAGACCCAAGCGGAGACAGTGGAACAACCTTCTTCACTCCGCAGTGTAAAGTTAAAGCCGTTTTTATTGCCAGGGCTTCACTGAGCCCATTCACATGTATTGGCAGATCAATAATCCTGACAGGTAGAATTTGTCCGGCTCTGAAATACATCTCAGAACTGTCCACACTGCGGCCCTCCCCAGGCAAACGGGATTATGACCTCTGAACACTTCCGGATAAGAGCCAAATCTCTTTTTACTTTACGACCTCACTCAGGAGCTGACGTTTACCACAGCACGCTCAGAAACAAATGACAGCTCGTTAAAATAAAACAAACCCTCGATATGGATCCAAACTGACAGACTGCGGCACAGAGCAGGAAACGACTATGACAGTCACATGACCTACGATTCCACCTGCCATCAGCACTGGCTCCGGCACAATTCATATACAGTCTGTACAAATAGTATGTGAGATTAGTGTGTCCCAATTCATACTTTGTTGAAAATACTGTGCCAAAGGTGCCCAGATGGTCTACTATTTCTGGTAGAGTTTTGAAGTATTTTGGCTAATATTACCCACAATCCCCTGCACATCGGTAGATGAGGATTATGTGATGTTCTTTATCAACTTTTTTTTAGTGCCACAGCAGTTTTATAAATGTGTTAACCGAAAAGTTTAATATAAGCACTTTTTTTTTACCTAAAAGATATCACTGAAATAGGTGTGCTAAGTTATTACACCCCTTTTAGGCCCTGTAAACAGCAAAAACGAGGCATGGGGTGGCCCAACCTTTTAGCCAATCAGAAACACTCTCTGCCTGCCAGTCATTTTGCACTTTTTGCTGACATCAAATTTGCAGACGTCGGATGGTATTGTGGAGAAGAAGTATGGCTAATGTTAGCACAATAGCGGAAGTTTATATTTATTCATTTGGCAGACATTTTTTTCCATAGTAACTTGCACCGCCTTTTGTTTTGTCAGTCCATGTGTTCCATGTGAATCAAACTCACGGCTTTGAGCTACAGAAGCACAAATTTAGCAAAATGCCTAAAATAATAATAAAAAATGAATGTAAATGATTTAGCTAGATGCTGTGCCTTGCATAAAAGTTGTATATAGTATGCAGGGTCGAGAATTAATAGGGGCTTGGGATAATGCCACCAATGCCACCAAATGTCCCCCATATACATACAGCAGCAAAAATGCCCCTGCACAATTAAAGGTTAAATAAGTGTTGATTGCGGCAGTACATTTAAATTGTCTCACGTTGCACTAAAATACTGATTCATCTTTATTTAAAAAATTTGTTTGCAGTGTTCAGCATTATAACCAATCACAGACATATCTGTTGAGCACATGAATGGCCCATCAAAAGAAATTAGATTAGTCACCGGTGAAGAAGAAATCTGTTGAAAACTTTTCTATACTTCTGCATTCTCACAAATTCTCTCATCATAAACGACAAAGTGCAGATACAATGCATACATGCTACGTCAGATGTAGCTTCTGTTCCACGTTTTCAGTGTAAAGATGCCATACCTGTCAAGTATCCCGTTTTGGCCGGGAAAGTCGCGTATTTAACCCTTCTTTCCCGCCGTCCTCCTGTATTAGGATTTTCCCGTAAATCTCCCGTATTTTAACATGCGTTATTGAAAAATAATAATACCCCGGGCGGAGTAAAAAACAAACAAAAAACATTCCCAATCTGAGCTCTGTCACTAGCCTCGCGATAACTAACGTTACAGGTACTGTAGGTGGCAGTTGTCGCGAGGTTAGTGTGTGAGGTCAGATGATGAGTGACAACGCGGGGGAAACAAAAAACAAACAAAAACAGAGACGGATGATTGACGCTATGACAGAGCAAGGCACTCCTGCCAAAAAACCAAAACCCTCATGTACTAAATACCGCAATCAATGGGATAGCGAATTTACTTTTCTGAAGAGGAGCAGTGGAGGACAGTCACACGTTTTGTAAGTTTTGTAACTGTGACTTTAGCATCTCACACGGGGAAGGAATGATGTATGTCGGCACGAGAAAGGGTGTTTAGCATGGTACGAAAGATTGTTACAGAGAATAGGATGACGTTAGACAACAGAACTGTTTGCTCTACTCTCATGTAAAATTAACCACTCTGGCCCAGCCCACAAATACACTCCTTCCAAAACAGTTAATACAAAGTCTGCAGCAAATTTGTTCAATAACTCACTAAAAGAGTAAAGAAAAGTTATGTGAAATGAAAAGAAAAATTGCAAATGAAAAGAAAAACTGTAAAAGAAGAGCAATATGAAATGAAAATAATGTGTGGAATGAAAATAAAATGTAAATGTAAAGACAAGCAATGTTAAATGAACAGAAAATATGCAAATAAGCCTTTAAATAAATGCTCTTAATACCCTATAACGTTACCATACATAGGCCTATATATATATATATATGTGTGTGTGTGTGTGTGTGTGTGTGTTTTTTCATTTAGGCTATAACACCTGTCTTAAAATGTAAGGGATACTAGAGCTTGGTTGGGGTGGTGGGACTGCTCGCGGTGGGCGCCGGAAAATTTCCCTTATTTTCAAATCCAAAACTTGACAGGTATGAAAGATGCCTTTGTGATGTTAATAAAACTGTATTTGTAGAATCAGTTTTCAAAATCAAAATCAACTATGGTCGCAAGTTCCGTCGTTATCAGCATAGTTCAACAAGTCGGTGTTTCCCGAAACCACTCGAGCTGTGGTTAGAAGCATAGTTTCTAAATTGCATGACATGTGGACTTAATAAATCCATATCTTGAGCAAAATAAGCAAGCTGACATTCAGTGTCTTTTATTTAGAATACATACAAATGTGTTTGACATCTTTGAGTTTGTCAAAATATGTAAAGCACCGTTTTTGAAGACTGCGCATGTGCGAACGTGCTCTACTATGTAAGAACGAGCCTATGATTAAATCTGGAAATAAAGTGAAATAACTGAGAAATATTCCTCAGATGCCATGTTTGTAATTTATATAAAAAACCTCTAGCATTAATTCGATCTGAAACAGTTTAATTAAAATAAGTTATTACTCCACCACATGCGTGACGTCATAAACCAACACCACTTTGCGACATATGGTTCGGTCGTGACTAGCTAGTTGATTTCTTCAACGATGCATCGTACTGTGGTAGTTAAGCAGCGAGTTACGTCGTTGTATGGGAAACGAGCCCCTGGTTGATTAAATTGACATAAAATACAACACAGATCAATTTAAAAAGATAATTTATAAAAATTGCCAGAGGTGTAAAGAGTACCTGAAAACCATACTTAAATAAAAGTGGAGATACTCTACAACAAAAATGACTCCATTACAAGTCATCAATTCAAATACCATTTGATTAAAACTCGTAGAGTATCTGATTTTAAAAGTACTCAAATATTTTACTCGTCCTGAATCTGGGCTCAAAGATGCACTAGTCATCAACACCTAAGAGATATGTCAGTGAAAAACAATAAACAGTTGATTTGTGAGGAAAGCAATCACATGTCTATTTTCTAAAGTCAATAAAACTGAACACCTTAATATTGCAATAAATCAAGGTTGACACAACAGCCTTAAACGTCTACAAACACTCAAGTCTCAGTTAAGCTCAAGTGCTCCAAAAGGGCATTAGTAAACCAATGTCCTTCAGAAAGGTCTCTTCAATATAGCAGATAAATAAAATATCGTTAAGTAAAATGAAATAGTCTAAGCCATGACCTCATCTCATATATTCAAACACCTGCGATTCAGAAACTACCTGCTAATGCATTCACATTCGTGTAGGCAAGGCAAGATTATTTATATAGCACATTTCATACACTATGGTAATTCAAAGTGCTTTACACAGAAAATAATTAAAATAATCACAAAATAAAAGCAAGGGAAATTTGGAAAAAGGTAAAGTTGCCTTGTTGACAAGTTTGGGTGAGTACAGCTGGACACACACTATAAGATAATCGGGCTGATATTGGGCCCAATTCTCCCCTTCCGACAATCCTAGGTAAAGTCCCGATTATCTTGATGGTTCTACAGATTATCTTATCAGATTTTCATGTTGTGTGATGTGTGTTAAGAGTGATTGAATCTGATAGGAAGAACGTCGGGCCGCACTGATCTCAAATTGTAAATATCCAACATGATGAATATGTACGATCAGAAATCCTGTTGTGTGGAGGGAACCCAGAGGACAAACACACACGCAATCTGTAGATTGTCATGTGGAATAAAACGATACCCAATCGTAAAGCGAGCTTTCTGTGATAATTTACCTCTGCATTTACAAAACAATACTATCCAAAGCGCATTCACGGAACAACTTCCTGTCTTGAGTCAACACAACACACATGTCAATATTTTCGTAAAATTGCGTCTCTTCATAAAATTGAGGTGAAAACACTGAAGTCACATGGATTACTTTAATCATGTCTTTCCTATCGTTCTGGACCATGAATGTGTAAATTGCATTGGTCCCATTGGAGGGACTGAAAGCTCTCGGATTTCATCAAAAATATTTTCATTTGTGTTCCGCAGATGAACGTAGGTCTTTCGGGTGTGGATCGACATGAGGGTGAGTGTTATTTTTGGGTGAACTAACCCTTTAACGTCAAAACCCACAATATATAATACCTTAATGCCCTGTAAATTGCATTACTCACCACAAATCTATTGGAGAAAACAGTACATATATACTTGTGCAAAAGTAGCCAAAAAGATACTTAAGTACAGTAACTTATTACAAAACGATATTGTATTTCTTGTCTTTACATGCAAGGGTCTGGTGTGTGGTAAACAGCGAAGGTTGTCAGTATGCTTGTCAGTAAATTTCTGTGATGACTTCTGGGCTCATGCGGAAGGCAAGAGAGATGAAGCTCTTTGTGATGAACTGCTCGGTTCTGCGGCGCCGTAATCACACCCACGCATGACTTCCTGCATAATTGATTTTTAATCCCTTAATCGAAAGTAAATCGCATGAGCAAAACGTGCTGGAGCCCTGCCGCGATACAAGAGAGCGCAAGAGAAAGAATGGTTACGAGGAAAGATATGGTATTGAAAAGCATAATAAATAAAAATAATAAAAGGCTCATTCTACAAAATGTGTCTCTCATATATTATAATATTATGACTGAATATTAGCCTATATATATATATATATATATATATATATATATATGTGTGTGTGTTACGACCCTCCTATGACTCATACCCGTCTAGGGCTTTTAGAAGGGGAACACATATAACCATCTCAGACACGTCACACCATAACACTGAATGAGGTGAGAAAACACGAGAGACCACTGAATAAAGTGAAGTTTTAATAAATATGATAATGAATAAAGATATAACAGAACCAACCACAAAGGAAAAAGGGGAAAATGAATTGTGCCAAAGTAATGAAAGTAACATAAACATAAAGGTTATCTAACACATAAACAACTAATACTAGGATACAAAGAAAACCCAAAAAGAAAATTCTTCAACGTCCAAGACGTCATAACTAAAACTACACTAACTAAAAAACATAAATACAGCGGGTGGCACAATTCCCTAGCTAGTGTTCTCTTACGAGAGTATCTCTCGTACTGCGTAATATCTTACGCTATGGGGAAAACCTCTTTTCCACGAGATATTGAAGCCAACAATTATCCTTAATTTTGAATTAATGTAAAACGCTGTGCAGCAGCATGCAGACATAGGCAGGACGGCTCGCGCGCCTATTGGCTGCCCTGCTGCCAGCAGCCTATCGAGAGAGGCGCTGCGTGACACCATATCCAATGGGGGCATTTCGCGCCCATTTCGTCACGTCCCGCCAGAAAGGGCGTGGTCTCGCCCTATAAATATAGCTCGATAAGGCTGGTACACTGATTTTCATCTCTTCAGCGAAGCCTCTCGCATCGCTGGATCCGGAGTGAGAAGCCGCGCCGTCGACGCAAGCCTTTCAGCGGGACGAGCTTCTGGAGTCGCTGGCCTCGCTGCCTTCAACTGCCGTACCTGCTGCGCTTTCCGGCGTACTATATATCTTTTACTCTGCTCTGTGTGTATGTGTGTGTGTGTGCTCACCCCGCGACTCACACGTCTATCATCTAAAAGAGTCTTTTTAAAGATGCCATCCTCCTGTGGCTCGTGCGAGCCACACTCAGCGACGGGGACCGCCATGTGATGCGTTTCCTGCCTGTGAGAGGATCATGCAGCTATCGCGCTCGCCGACGGCGGCTGCCCTCACTGCGAGCGATTGCCTACGGTGACTCTGAGGACTCGCCTGGCATCCTTCAGCGAGACTGCACTTCCACCCGCTGCAGTGCCGCGCCGTAAAAAAGCGCCGTACTCAGCGGGTCCCCGAGCCTTCTCCAGCCCGTGAAAGCTCGCCGGCCCGCTTGCCTGCACATAAAGGCCGTTTCCACGGCGACCCAGAAAAATCATGTAATCATTGTATTTCTGGTTCCCTTTCGAAGGGAACTCAACAATACGTCATTCGACGCTATGGGGAACGCCTCAGGCGTGACAGGTGTCTGAAATCACTATCAAATCACGTCAATCATATTGACCGGCGACAGCCCGTGAATCATTAGCGTGAATGATTAACGTGCGACCTGGAAGTATATAAGGGCGCCTTGCAAACATGACAAATCATCTCATCGTCTTCAGGGACTGTTTGTATGAAACGCTATTCAAACTTACGTCAGAAAAAGGTAAGAGAAATGAAACGCACAGCAAAGGCGGATTGTTTTCATAAGTGTGCCGACCCGTGTCCGAGGTTTCTGACACCGGCTGACAAACACGAGCTGTGCGTTTTTTGTTTGGGAGAAGAGCATGCACGGGAGGTTCTCGAGGGAACCTTCTGTGCGAACTGCGAGCATTTTTCTCTTAAAATGCTCCGCTCTCGTCTGGCCCTCTTCTCGAGTGAAGGGGGCTCAGCATCTGTTCCTCGTGGTGCAGGTCCCGCTCGTGCTGAGGCAGAGCGGCGACTTTCATCATGGGGTTCTCAGATGGAGCTCGTCGATCGCCTTGAGAGGGCTGTAAACCTCTCAGATGATTCGACGACTGACGAGAGCGAACTGCAGGTCGATGATGGGGAAGATTACTCACCGACTGTACCTGCAGCTGCGGCTCTTCCGGACGCATAGGAGATGGTTGGGGAGGTTTATGATCAGGAAGATCTTGAACCTCCTCAGCCACCCTGTCCCATGTATGCTGAGCTGGTGGATGTTATGGAGCGCGCTGCTGACAGGCTGCAGATGCCTTGGCAGCGCGCTAAAGAAGGGGCAGTTGCCTTGGCAGCGCGCTAAGGAAGGCTCGATGATCGGTTTCTCCCTGGCCATACACCACCAGCTCGGGTGAGCCTTCCATTCCTTCCTGATCTACACATGGAGATCGAGAGGGCATGGAAGAACCCATGCTCTGCTCGTATTCACCAACATCAGCGGGCCAGTTTCGCTGATGTTGAGGGGATCAGAGAGCATGGGTATGTGTCAATGCCGCCCATTGACGAGACGTTCGCGAACTATCTCGTGTCTGGGCGGGCAGCGACACTAAAAGCTCCAACCCTGCCATCCAAACCGCTGAAAACGATGGCTCGTTTGAATGGCAGAGCATACACGGCAGCAGGTCAGGCCGGTGCTGCACTTCATACCATGGCGGTGTTACAGGCGTACCAGGCCGACCTGCTGAGGGATCTCAACCAGGGGGCAGGGTTGTCCCCTGAGGCGGTGGCTGAGCTGCGCCGCACCACAGATCTGGCTCTCCGGGCTACCAAGCAAACCGCTGCCGCGATCGGTCGGTCGATGGAAGGTGAGGAAGTGCGTTCAGGGAGGCGAAGGCGCGCTCAGCAGCATTTAAAACATGTATACCGCTGAGATCCGCGTCCGCACCCAGGCAGGCGGGAGAGCCTGGCCCTTCACAGTCTGAGGACCGTAGGCAGGGCCAGCGAGCCAGTGTCGCCTCTCGTGCGCCCCCTCCCTCAAGGAGCAGGTCGCAGAGGAGGCGTGACTCCCGCCACAGAAGAGATTTGAGGGAGGTTATCCAGAACAAACGCTCACGGCGTCGGTAATGGATAACCTCCCCGGAGGGTCACGACATTCTGCCCTCTCTCTTCTGACCCCCAGGCGTTCATTACATCAGGCCTGGGGATGGGCCTATGATGAGAACTATGTTCTGATGGCCCACCCGGGCCTGGTTGGTGGAAACGCCCCTTTCAGGCATGTAAAGTGGCGGTTCCCAGGTTCGTATAGAACTTCTGGCGAGTCTTCACTTTGCACGCCGCAGGTGAGCTGCTGGTCTTTCAAGGAGTATATTTTTTGTGATAAAAAATAACATATTTCTCTTTACAGACCTCGTTCCCTGTATAAAGAGTTATGGGGTCATGTCAAGGTAATAAAGGTAAGGTAACTTTATTGGATTATTAGGGCCCTGAAGTTCCCCGTTAGGTGGCCTGAATGATAACTATCTTAGCCTTTGGGCTGTTAGCCACCTCAGGGTAGAGTAGTTGGTCTCTCTCTGATAGTATGTTTTACTTAGAGTGTTGACTGACGCTAGAGCTTCAGATAGATCTTATGTCCGGCCCATGGGACCGTTTTGACTTTTCTGAGTATTTCGCCCCTTGAGCTCTGTTGAGTTTTCATTAGGTTGAGCGTTCTGCAGCCCTTTGTATGGAATAATACAGACTATATTCTTTAGTAGGCTGTGGCTCCTCTGAGCCCTCAGATAGATCTATGCTTACAGGTTGGGCCTCACCAGGGCCACCTCTGTAGCTGGCCTAGGCTGTGCCAGGGATATTAGAGGCGTTCTGCTAAAATTAGCATTTCTTCCTCTGACCCTTCACTTTGTGAATGTAGGTTTTGGCATCCCTGTATAATCAGCCTCCTCCCATGGGAGTCGTTAGGCCAAGGCCCACCCCCTTCTCTGCATTCTGGGGTGACTAGAGTAATGCAGCGTGGTGCAGAGGATGGTTTATAAGGACATGGTAGGCCTCAGTTAGGCCTCCGTGGTATATAAGTCCTTTTGAGCAGGGTTAGGCCGTCTTTCGCTTAACGAAGAAGACTGAGTCTCCTGCCCGACCCTGCCGTGCAGAACTGGCCTACGGATTTAGGCCGCCAGTGTAGGCTTCACTAATACCTTGCTGAGCTACTGCTCAGGCTTTGGGTTGTAGGTGGTTGGCTTTCATTCAAGCCCCACTCCCCTAGGTTGGGCACAGATGTTTTTCTGTTACCCCTAGAGCCGCTGGCAGGCCCGCACCCTGGTAAACTCAGGGTGAGGTGTGAGTATTCCCCTGTGATTCAGGGTAGGTCTGAGCACTTCACTCCCAGTTCTGTTTTTATCCTACCTCGCACTACTATGGCTCGGGTCGAGTATGAAGTAAGCCTTCACTTCTTCTTTGGTCGAAGTTCGCTCCCCTGAAGCCAGAGCATTGCCCTGTGCTGACGCCCATGCATAGATGGTAGGCCCCTGACTACCTGGGGCCTCCACTGAGGCAGAGTGGCGTATGTTGTACTCCCCTTGTTCTAAGGGTATTAGCTCTCTATGCTGAGTACACTGCCATGGGCAATGTGATTAGGCACCAGGATGCTGTAGGCGCTGTGTAAACAGCTTATCTGCCAACGAAGGCTGCGCCATCAGGTAGTAGGCCTCAGCAGGCCTCCTTGTATGAGCAGCCCCCAAGAGGGCGCTATAGGCTACTTCTCGAGAGGATTGGACATTGGTGTAGTATGGTTCTCAACAGTGTTCCTTTGTTGCAGATTTGACTTGCTATCAGCTAGTAGGCCCAACCGGGCCTCCATGATAGGCGAGTCCCCAGCTGGCTGGCCTTAGCAGGCCGCCTTGGAACTGTCACCCGGACTCAGCTACCAGTTGCTATCAGGTAGTAGGCCCCTCAGGCCTCCCTGAAGGTGAATTCCCACTTAAGATGGTTATCAGGTAGTAGGCCTCACCCGGCCTCCCTGAAGGCGAATCCCCACCTACATTGGCTATCAGGTAGTAGGCCTCACCAGGCCTCCCTGGAGACAAGCCCAAGGACAGACAACTGGACAGCTAGCCTGACTTTCTATCGGGTAGCAGAAAAAGCTCCCAGATATTATGGCTGTCAGGTAGTAGGCCTCACCAGGCCTCCCTGAGGGTGAGTTCCCCACGTACTATCGTTATCGGGTAGTAGGCCTCTCTAGGCCTCCCTGTAGCTGACCACATACTGTTGCTATCAGGTAGTAGGCCTCACCAGGCCTCCTTGTGGGTGGTTCCCTAGCGGTGCTGGGTTCAGGAAGCTAGTGGCCTCTTGCTATCATTTCAGCTTGCCTTATCAGGCAGCTGCTGAAGGCGAGCTTGCGCCCTGACTCGACTAAAGTGTTCATTCTCTGCTACTGGTTCCCTCTCGGAACCTCTTTCCTGCCTGCAGCCTGGTTTTGCCTACCAGGGGGACCATATGCTCCCCTCATTGAGGGTCGCTGTGAGCACACGGACTCCTGAGTCTGGTCAGACGGTCGTAGGCCTCTCGTGAGGCCTCCCAGTTAGATCAGCCCTTAGGCCTTCACAGGCCTCCTCAGTGTTTGTAACACAAGCACTGGGTAGATCCATGGATCGAGTAGAGAAACTCCCCTCGCTGGTAAGGGTTGGAAAGCACTTGCTGAGTCATACTCTCCGGGATATCCCGTCTCTGAGATCCGGGCCGAGTGGTTCACTGCCAGCTTCGCAGTCCCTCGGGTTGGATGCCTTACTTAAGGCAAGTGTCCAGAGGCTCTGTCTTCGGACAGACAGGAAGTGGCCAGACTAAGTGTCTATGCTCTGACGCCAGGTCAGGCCGTCCTGGTGGCACTTCGGGGTGAGTACGTTCCCCTGAATAGTGACTGGCTGGGGTTCCTTCGGGTTCCCTAGCTACATTCCCTAGAAGGGACCCCTTCTAATTGAAGTTGTGGTCCTAGGCCTTTGAGCAGGCCCAGGTAGTCCTTTCATTTAACTATGTTTATGGAGGTTTTCCTGTGTGGCTTATAGCTTAGGCTATGACCGTAGGGAATGCTGTCACTGACAGCCCAGTGTGACCTGACGGTGAGTGGTTCCAGCGTTTAATTTGAAATTGCTGGTTCTGACAGTTGTCACTGCCTTTGGGCATGCACTCCCTCAGCATGGCGGAGTGGGTATTTCGTTCCCCATAGCGTCGAATGACGTATTGTTGAGTTCCCTTCGAAAGGGAACGTCTCAGGTTACAAATGTAACCTTTGTTCCCTGAGAACAGGGAACGAGACAATACGTCTCCCTGCCATGCCTCGGGGCTTGCCTGCCGTACAGTCCCTTCAGACGATAAGGTGATTTGTCATGTTTGCAAGGCGCCCTTATATACTTCCAGGTCACACGTTAATCATTCACGCTAATGATTCACGGGCTGTCGCCGGTCAATATGATTGACGTGATTTGATAGTGATTTCAGACACCTGTCACGCCTGAGGCGTTCCCCATAGCGTCGAATGACGTATTGTCTCGTTCCCTGTTCTCAGGGAACAAAGGTTACATTTGTAACCTGAGATGTTTTCCGGCCACAGCCGATGGTGTTATAAGTGTAATAAAATGCTCACAGCCCAGTGTTCATTTCTACACACAAACACAGCCCGCCACGGTACAGGGCTCGCACAAATGAAATCGACGCATGTCAATTGTGCATTAAATGTAGTGAATGTTCCCACAACCCAGTGCCCACAAACACTACCAGGGTTTCTGTAAAACGAAACCAACACAAGTCCTCCTAGCCTCCTATGAAATCGACGGTGTTTCAGTCTCGCCGCGGCCAGACTTCCACTGAAATTTTCGCTCGTTCAGTTCCAGAAAATGTGACTGTTCCAGTGTATTTTGCAGTAAGCAAGCCAGTACCATGCCCGCTTGCCTGCACACAAATGCTGTTGCCACGGCGACCCAGATAAATCACATAAACAGTGTATTTTCTGATATTCCGGCCACAGCCGATGGTGTTATGAGTGTAATAAAAATGCCCACAACCCAGTGCTCATTTCTACACACAAACACAGCCCGCAAAAATGCAGGGCTCGCACAAACAAAATCGCCTCATGTCGATTGTGCACTAAATGTAGTGAATGTGCCTACGTCTCAGTGCCCACAAACACTACACACCACATGTCCCACGGGTTCTGTAAAAACGAAACCAACACGCATTCAGTCAGCTCAGGCCGACAGTGTTTTTCAGTGCAGTAAATGTGCCCGCTGTCCTGCGCCCACATTCACTCACAGACATGTTAAGCCCCACGGGGCTCGCCCCGCTCTCTCTCCCTCAGCAAACTGCTATAAGGGTTTTGAGCGCGGCCAGGCTGCCCGCCGCAATCGGCGCGCCCCCCGCCTCACACACTGTAAACACAGTGTCTGCGTTACAGCACGCCGGAGCTCCCTTGCCGTCACTATGTCACGGCCAGAGCCCAGATCTCATCTACCCCTAGCTATTCACGCGAAAGTGTGGGCACAGCTTCCTGGGGTATCAGAATGGGTGCTGAACACTATAAAAAGAGGCTATTCGCTACAGTCCGCTCGACGTCCCCGCCGTTATACGGTGCGCGTCGAGACGACGGTGAAAAACGAAGTATCTCATCTACTTCGAGCCGAGATAGCGAAACTACTGAGCAAAGGTGCTGTAAGGACTGGGCTAAAAGGGTGAATCTGAATAACTAAATACATCCTGCTAAAGACCCAAAAAGACTGAATGTAACACACACACATACACACACACACACACACGAGCCCTTCCCTCCCCCAACACACGAGTGAAGCTCCTGTTACAACTTTATAACGGAATGTCGCAGAATGTCTCTGAACAAAGAGACGGACATTTCTGTTGGGTAAAGACATAAAAACCATTGAATATATTTTGTTAAATGTATATGTGTTTTTCCCCATGTCACAGTGAAATATCTTTGTTTGGGCACGGCATAAATAGATATTAGAAATACCTTCTTTATGCATATTAAATACCTCTGTATTTTTCCTTTGACTTAAATTTGATGTGTTTGACATCTCTAAAATGCTCATGGAACGGGCTATCTGAATATGCAAAGAGATATAAAGTAAAGTGTATTTTTAATAGGTTTTACCGCCATTGAAGATTCAAACTGTTAAACTATACACCCTCCTTGAACACACCCCTCTACCACGAGGGGCACGTTCTTCCAAACAAAGGACAATAAACCAAGGGTTCCCGCGTGCAACATCCATTCCCCGATTGGCCCAGTGAACAGGAAGGGGATGGATTTCTCCGAGGTGATAAATGTAGGAGCGCGGCTCCGCCCAACTCTCTCTTGAACTTTCCATTGCGTCAGAAACATGTAATTCACGCGGATGTCCCCTCAGGGGATCAGATCCTATCCTGGATCTTTTCTTTACTTTCTAGCCTAAGATCTGTTTTCTGTACTCAACTTGTTTCACTTCCACAAAGTGAAATGACCTGAGCCGAACTATTTCCATTGGTAATGTGACCTAAAAGACTTCCGACCGCTGTTCAAAGACTCGCGCCGCATCACGTGACTCCACGGAACCAAGGATTCAGCTCACGCACGCAGCTAAACCATGCGGGCCGCACGCGCACGGAGAACAAAAGATCTGCCGTCCAAAACGCGGCTAGACCATGCAGGCCGCTCAAGGAACGCAGCAACACATGAGAGAACCCTTCCACATGCAAGTAAATTTGGGTTACCCTGTTTTCAGAGCATTAAGAATGTGTTTTCGTGTTGTTTCAGAAAGGTTGATGTCGAGGTGAAATTGTACCAGCTCTGTCTCTCTCCCTCGCTCTCTCTCACCAACTTTCTTCCTTTCTCTCTCTCCAACTCATGTTTACATGGGTACCAATTGTCTAAACGCCCCGCGTCGTCTTAGTTTGTGTTTAATGTTTGTAAATACATGTGTCATTGTAGTAAATGCTTAAGTAGTTCAGCTTCATTAAATACATTATATCCTTTTGATTGACTCATTGCCTGTTGCTCATAACCCGAGTCACTGATATGCTTCGATAACGTTACAAGCTCTTTACAGAAATACCTCAGACGGGTATGTGTAAACTTTGTAGAGCAAGAAAACTAATTCTTGTGGCCACAGAATTTGTTTTCACAACTCTATAAATTAATTGAGCTAATTAATTTTACCTGTCTTGTAAAACGTGGTCTGTATAATTAGTTACAATTCATTTGTGATTAATTGTGGGGATACACATGTATGCACGCAGGTAAAATGACAAAGCCTCCCTTAATGGGAGATTTATTAACATGTAAGACTGGGCTGATCCAAATCTGTATGAATAATTATTAGTTATTAATTATTAATTATGACATGCAAATTCCCCATTGATCAGACCCAAGCAGAGTCTTTACAGTGCTATAGAACCTTTATCTCAAGCTCAGAGCGAAGGGGGCCTACACAGCAGATATTTTCTGGTACCGAAAAAAGATGGAGGTCTCAGACCCATTTTAGATCTGCGACAGCTGAACAGAGCGCTTGTGAAGCACCAGTTCAGAATGCTTACAACCAGGAAAATCCTCGCGCAAGTTTGCCAAGAGGACTGGTTTATGTCAATAGATCTGAAAGACGCCTATTTCCAGATACAAATAGCGTCCCATCACAGGTGATTCTTGAGATTCGCCTTTGAGGGCCAGGCATATCAATACACAGTCCTGCCGTTCGGCCTGTCCCTAGCACCCCGTACATTCACGAAGTGCATGGACGCGGTTCTCGCACCCCTGAGACTCCAGGGCATGCGAGTTTTGAACTACTTGGATGATTGGCTGATTCTAGCTCGATCTCACTCAGAGCTCATAGAACACAGGGCCACATTACTCGAGCACCTCGAGAATCTGGGCCTCACAGTCAATCGGGCGAAGAGCTCACTGTCCCCCAGTCAGAAAATGTCTTTCTGGGTACAGTGCTGGACTCGCGATCCATGACAGCACGCCTGTCATCAGAGCGCGGACTAGACATTGAGCGCGTCGCGAAATCCTTCCGCCACGGCTCTATAGTCCCGCTCAAAAGGTTTCAGAAAATGCTGGGCCTGATGGCCTCAACAGCCTCTGTGCTCCAGCTGGGCCTGCTTCACATGCACCCACTGCTGATGTGGCTGAAAGCGCGAGTTCTGCCCTGGGCACGGACCGCTGGTCTGTTTCGCCTCAGGGTCGATCTAAAGTGCGTTTTCAGCTCTGAAACCTTGGAAAGTAACCGACTGGTGTCAGTCAGGTGTGAGTCTGGGGACCGCCTCGAGTGTGCAGGTGGTGTCTACGGACGCCTCCACCTCGGGATGGGGAGCGCTGCTCAAGGGCAGACCGTTCGCTGGCCTGTGGTCAGAACGGGAAAGGCTCCTTCACATAGACTGCTTGGAAATGATAGCAGTCGACAAAGCGCTACGGTGCTTCTGTCCCCAGATAAAAGGTCACCACGTCCTGGTCCGGTCGGACAACATGTCAGTGGTGGCACACATAAATCGCCAGGGCGGCGTCAGGTCCCGAAACCTTTACAGGTTGACGGAACGCCATAGCACTGGCTTACACTTCTAAGGGCCTGCAGTGTCCTTTGGGTGTCAGAGCGCACTCCACGAGAGGCGTGGCCTCGTCGTGGGCATGGTATAGTGGGGTTACCTTGCAAGATATATGTACGGCCGCGGGCTGGGCCTCGCCGTCTACATTTATAAGGTTTTATAACCTAGAGGTTCCCGCCTTACAAGCCAAGCTTCTGTCGGTATAGAATTCAGTGCTATCTGCCCCGCTGTACCGGCCCAGATGCTGAGTTTTGCTTGTGCATTGCTCACTGAGCGATAAAACAGCTCCATGGGTGTTGAATAACCCGCACTGTTACCCAGTTCAGGCTGAACACGTTCACCCTGTCTGTGTGAAACACTGTTAACATAACTAGCTCCTGTAGGATGCTATTTCATGGGGAATGATGCTTGCAGCCTCTCTTCTCTGACTCTCTGTGAGTCTATGGTGATTATGCACTACATGAGCCCCGGGCTACTGCCCTTGGGACTTTGGTGTCGGATCCCAGTACGCACGGCGTCTTGCATTGTGTTCCCCATAGCGTAAGATATTATGCAGTACGAGAGATACTCTCGTAAGAGAACGTACTCGGTTACTAACGTAACTTTGGTTCTCTCTAGAGAGGGAACGAGTACTGTGTATCTTGCCGTGCATACACAGCTCTGGTTCGCTTCGGCGATGAAAACCAGTGTACCAGCCTTATCGAGCTATATTTATAGGGCGAGAACACGCCCTTTCTGGCGGGACGTGACGAAATGGGTGCGAAATGCCCCTATTGGATATGGTGTCACGCAACGCCTCTCTCGATAGGCTGCTGCTGTTGCAGCAGGGCAGCCAATAGGCGCGCGAGCCGTCCTGCCTATGTCTGCATGCTGCTGCACAGCGTTTTACATTAATTCAAAATTAAAGATTTTGGCTTCAATATCTCGTGGAAAAGAGGTTTTCCCCATAGCGTAAGATATTACGCAGTACTCGTTCCCTCTCTAGAGAGAACCGAGGTTACGTTAGTAACCGAGTACGTTTTTAATACAGACAGATTTCACCACGTGTGCATCATGTATGTCACCTGACAAACTTACTTAACCCCTTCTTCTCTGTAGACCGCCACGCTCACAAAGGAGAAGGTTTTGGACGCAGCCAAAACAAAGATCAATGAGCATACATGTGAACAACGTACAAGGTTCTCTCAAAACAAGACCAGGCAAAGTTCTCACAAGACAAGACAAGGTTCTCTCCCAGCCTGCAGCAGCATGGTCTTTGAGTATCCACTTCACCCGGTGTCACTCATCACGCTAATGCCGATCCCGCCTTCCAAGGCGCGGCCACTCATTGTCTTAACTGACGAGCACGATAGCCAATCAGCAACAGCCTAAGAAAGTGAAAGTGAGAGAAACAGATAGAGCGGAAAAACAATCCCCCCCCCCCCCACACACACACAAACGTTCTTACGGACGTAACAATATGACATATGATATTTATTCATAAATTGTATTTGATTTTTTTTTTATAATATTTATATATTATATATTTATATTAAACACATTATTTGTCTAATAGACTATATAAAAATCCCCTTTTCAAACTGGAAAACGCACTCATTTCATTTATTCCCTAAAGGCAGTTGGTTGTTATGTTGACATAATATGTGATTGGTGGAGAACATGGCAATCGGTGAAATCTGCAATGCATGCGGTTTTATCTCTGCCCCTTTCTCTCGTTTCATTCATTCCCTCTTTCTTTTTCTTCCAGCTGCATGTGTTTGCATGTAATTAGACGAGATTAGAGGCACATGCATTTAATAAATCAAAGAGACTGCAAAATGTTAATCAGGTTGATTTTTTTTAAACTGCCGCATTAAATATCTGGCCACCCAAGGAAAGTAAGCACTCCTAAAATCATCCCCAATTAGTCCTGGAGGCAGTAGACGGGATTAGATCTGGGTAAATATTGGCAGTAAACGTCTTTCCGTGCAGGAGTGATAAAGTCATGTCGCACGTAAACCCTCGGCTGTTCTGCCCGGATAGACTACACCGGTTTCCTTCTTTCATCCAAGGTTTTCTGATTTGGTAGCGGGAGACTCAGGCATCTGTTGTGTTTACTTCTGTGGTGAGAAACACTTTTGCAGGATCTTGTGAAGCAGCGCTAAAGGGCACGTTGAATGCGATTAAGTCAACAGAACTTTGCATTGATGCAGTCACAATCCATGCAGCGTACGGCTCTTATATAAAAACCCAGCTGAAATTTATGGTGAATGTGTCTTTTGTTATACGTGCACACAGATGTCTGCGTGACCGTGAACACAGTGTTCCTCTGAAAGGTGGTGGGAATTGTTTTCCATTGTGTTGGGAAAGAGCTCTTGAATGCACAAGCCTCTCAACGGAGGCTTTTATCTTTCCCCCCATCGGCACAGACAACACAACTGATTCTTGCCAGTAAGGCAGCAACTTTACCATGGAAATGAGGCATTATTGATTTTAATATAATGACCTCTTGGGACGTTTCATTAGCATCTCTGTCGTCTTCCCTCTGTTGGGCTCAAACAGCTTCGATGAGCCCTAACAGCTAAAACTCAAGGACAATTTTTTTTTTTTTTTTCAGAGCGGGCCACAGGTTTTATTGCATCCACTGAAAATGGATATTTAACAAATCGTTGAACACAATTTTATGTGGCCGTAGGCTGTGGCAAAGAGGAGCTGCGAAATTCCTAATGCTCACAGCTACACTTGGGCTGGAAACATATTTTATGAAAAAGAAATCACAGGCAGCACTTTCTTCTTGGCAGGTAAAAAGCAAAAATATATTTTATTAATTTTGGTGTCTTTTTCCTCACAGGGGTTGTAGGATAGAGGACTGGAAATGATTGGCGGAAGAGAAGGAAATGGAAACCCAAACTCAAATGGGTTTGTTCATTTCAATAGATTTTAGCCATAGAGGCTTTCCGCTGATAAGTTCAAACATGGAAAGGCCAGTTGCCGAGACAATCTATCATTTTAAAAGCACGCTTCTGTGTGTGTGTGTGTGTGTGTGTGTGTGTGTGAGAGAGAGAGAGAGAGATGTGGTTTATGAGGACACAAATATAATGTATAATGACATGGTTATTACAATGTACACATGGTTTATGAGGACACTTCAATGCCTTAAAAAACATACTAACTGTAATATATTTGTACAGTATAAAACCATTACGCCTATGGAGAGTCCATATAAAACACGTGTGTGTGTGTGCGTGTGTGTGTGTGTGTGTGTGTGTCTCATTTTCAGACAGGGTGAGAGAAGGTGAGGCACTTGAGTTCTCCACCAAGGCCAGAGCTGCCAGGCTAAGCGTCACTCTCTCTGTCTGAGGAAGATAAATGGGCCTAGCTTCAAAACACACAGAGAAAGAGTGAGAGAGCCAAGCAGAAAAGAGGAGGGAAAAGAAGAAAAGAGGGACAGGAAAAGAAAGAAAGCAAGAGAGATAAAAAAGAGACACACCTTCCAGGTGCCAGTGCTTGACTCTTTGACTGATGAGAGGGAGAGGTGGCTAATTGCCTGGCAGAGGAGAGAATGAAAATGGATTTATTCTAATAAGTAGCCTTGGATACGGAGACCCACGCAAAGAGTGCGTAAGAGGCCTGTCTGCTTCTCGGTTCTCTTCAAAGAGACTGTGTATGTGTGTCTGGTTGTGTGTTAGTGACCTTGTTTGGTATCGAAGGACAGCCCTGGTTAGAGGCCTCGGTTCTTGTCAAATAAAGCATGTAATGGGAGAAAACTGATGCTTTTTTGTTATGTTTCTGTCTGTGTGTGTACTCGCATTACAAAGTATCTGCCTGTTGAGTTTAACCTTCATATTGACTTTCATAGTGTGTTGCTAATTGAAGAAGAAATATGCAGATTTTTTTAATGTAGATTTTTAAATCTACTTTTTCTTTTTCATTTTTTTTTAATATCTTGTAACCTTTACAGCTTGTTGTAGATCTGTTGAATTTATTTCTGTCATCTTGTCATTTAGTTCCTTTGCTGTACTTTTATTTTATATTTTTATTTATGCTTTATTTTGCATATTCATACTGTATACAGGGGCGGCCTTACCTATGTTTCACCCGTTTCAATTGAAACGG
This sequence comes from Rhinichthys osculus, assembly GCA_029959095.1. Lineage (NCBI taxonomy): Eukaryota > Metazoa > Chordata > Actinopteri > Cypriniformes > Leuciscidae > Rhinichthys > Rhinichthys osculus. The sequence continues at coordinate 8,011,433 of JARWKJ010000007.1, read as the reverse complement.
GCCCTGCCCTCCAAGGGGGCCCCAACTGACCAGCAAAATCCCATTCATTTTCTCCGTAGGATATTGATTTTCAGCCATAATGTCTAAACCATTCAAGGTAGATTTACCACGAGCTACGAGGTTGTGAAATGAAAGTTTCTGCTCCTTTAAAAGCCACAAGCTACGAAATCAACCTTGTTATTTGCAAAACACTGACGTCTCTGATTGGTCGAACTCGCGGTTACCATGGCGACGTTTACCACTCCCGCGAAGGGCTCAAGCGATCTGAAGTATAATATCGGTAATTTATGTATTTACACCTTTGCCTTTTTTGCGTTAGGTTAAAATGTTATTTTGAGCAGAAAAAAGAATTTTAAGAGGAAATGAAACGTAGGCCTACATGTGCCAGTGGTGCTGAAAAACGAAAGATATGGGACAACAAAAGAAAAGCTTCATTCAGTCTACCAAAAGTGAAGTTACCCTGCGTGAAAGGGCGAGGCTTATTCCAACGTAAAACGCTGTATAATTGTATAGTTTTAGTCAAATAAGGTTGGATTATTTCTATGTTGAGCTGCCTGTTCATGAAGCTGAAAGTGCACGTAATAAAATAATATATCATTGATGCAAACCAACAGGAATTCTTGCTTTTTCTGCTCTATTATGTTTATGTTTTATGTGGGTAGGGCCCCATATTAGTTATTGAAACGGGCCCCCAGATGCTTAAGGCCGCCACTGCCTGTATAATGATATGTTTTAGAAATATATTTGTGAGGTCATTTATCTTGTAGAACTGTGGTTTTGAATAAGAGATTAGCCAGGCAGCGCTAAAGTGTTTTTTTTTTTTTTTTTTTTGAGATGTTTGCACATAGATTTCAAACTGCAAACAGACTGAATAAGTCATTTCGGCGAGGTTCTGCTGGAGCCCGTATTACTGAACATAATTCTACAAGACAGCTGACACCAGCCATTATAATCTCGCTCTTTACATATTATGATCATTATTTGATTATTAGTATATTAATAGAGGTTTTAAATTTTCATTGAGTAATTGCATGCCGCCGTTGATATCTCGAAGACCTAGACATTCGATGCATTGCCAAAATGTCCCCTGTTGGATGTTAGAACAACATTCAGCAGATGTTTTTGCAACATTTATGACATTTGTGATTTAAAATGCACGACTACTCTTTTTGTAAGATGTTTATGATAAGTGTGTATGTATGATGTTTTACCCCTTTCCAGGTGATGGGCATGCTAATGGCAAGATGACCAACATTGGAAATTCTGTCATAATTGATTCACCCTCAATTCATTCCAAAACTGTATGACTTTCTTTTTAAGTAACCACCATGTTGGGTTGTCAAGATCTGAGAGCTACGGTCCAGGAATGGTGTTCAGTGAACTTAAATTTCACTCTTTTTTTCCCCACACAAAACTTGAAATAGACTTGGAATCTTGCTTAACATCTCCTTTTATATACCTTGCTGCTTTTTTTGGTCCTTTTGGGAGCTTGACAGCTCATGATTACTCTGTACTTCCATTGTATAGAAAAGCGCTACAACAACCTCCTGCCTACAATCTCCTTTTGTGTTGTACCGAAGAAAGAAAATCATGCAGGTTTTGAATGACATGAGGGTGAGTAAATTATTTTAATATGAAGTGCACTTTATTTCTTTGAGGTTACTTTAGTCTGAAAAGTAGCAACATAACCTGCTTTATTACTAATGAACCACCAATGAAAGGTTACAATTCCAGCCATTTAATTTGTAATTAAAGGGTTGAGTTACGGAAACCTGACTCATGACTAACGACATCTTTACTTGATTTTATTGTACTCTTTTACCCATTGATTGTACTGGATGTGTTTTACAGAGCAGATTTAGTGTAGCTGTGCTAGTGTCTTTTATTATGTGAATATTTGATGGTAATTTGTTGTGAGGACTCAGCTGTTGATTTTGTTATTTGTTTTAGATCAGTGGGTCGGGAAGAGGAAATGTGTTTGCGCTGCACTTTGACTTTCACTGATGGATGTGCAGTGCAGGAGGATTAATTAAAAACAAATTAAAAAAGGGCGACTCACCTTTTATCAAAATTCTGAATGCTGCTCATACACACGCTATTTGTGGATGTAATATGGTCTTACGGTCAAAGCTGCTGTTAGTTCATCATAAGGACATCATACACTCTTAAAAATAAAGGTTCTTTATTGGCATTAATGCTTCCATGAAGAACCTTTAACATCCATGCAATCTTTTTGATTGCTCCAAATGTTCTTTATAGTGGAAATTGTTCTTTAGATTATTAAAATCTTATTCACACGTTCACAAAAGAAAAAATAAACAGTTATTTTAAGGACTGTTCACTGAAAAGTTCTTTGGGGGACCTAAAAAGGTTCTATGACATCACTGCAAAAACCTCCAGTTGGAACCTTTATTTTTAAGAGTGTATACTTGGAAACTGAGTGACTTGAATAAAATCAGAGCTCTAATATCTCACCGAATTTTGTTGCAAGGCATATTTTATTGTTTTAAATAGCTTCAAAAGCTTCTTTATATTTAGGTTCAGCAAAGAACTGTCTTATCAAGAACAATTTTTCGCTGACAGCTTAAATTTCAGCCTGTTCCTCACACAAAGCTATTCTAAGCTTAAGAAGATTTGAAATATAGTGCGTATGTGCCATATGGACTGCTTTTATCATACTTTTATAGTCCTTTTTGAAGCTCCAATTCTCATTTATTATTCATATTTTTCATGTGTTTGTGTGTGTGTGTGTGCGTGCACGTGTCTCATGCTTTTTTGGACCGGCTTCAGAAAGGAAGAAAGTTGTTTGGGTTGAGGGTGAGTAAATGATTTTCATTTGTGGATGCACTTATCCTTTAACTACATCTGACTCAATTAAGTGATATATTGTGATTTGTAATGTTTAGCGATGTTTGAGGCTAGAATTACAAATATTTTTTCCTCTACAGGGTGCTCAAGATGTGGAAAGCGCCCAAGCATTACTACCGCAAAGAGCTTTCTCTCACTCTCTCCAGCTCATCGCACTCCATCCGGCCTGCAGACTGGTTCAGCGACCTCTGTTTCCCACCAAAGCTTTGTGTCACAGCTGACAGTCGTGAGGAGGAAGCGGAGCGTCCACAGGAGAAGTGCCACACGTGTTCATAGCACACTGTACAGCGCAATCACATCCTTCTGTTTAACATGGAGCTGTCAAGCCAATCAGTTCCAGAACAGGGAGAGAAATATGGTGATTGTGATAGTCTTTAGATGAGGCTAAGCTCAGACGATTCAGCGCGGTCCGCGTGTTAAGAGTAAACGGAAAAGAGAGGGAAAGAGGGATGAGATCAGCTAGCGGAGAAACAAGAGGCTGGGTGATATCAGTCATAGCAGCGGTCTGAAACGTTCTGTCAGACACAGTAGAGAGAGCTGAGTGAGGAGTTCGAGAAGAGCATAACGAGTGTAATGACAGCCATCAGACAAGAAGAGGCAGAGAAAAAAACGAGACAGGCTGCAAGATAAAGAGAGTGAGAGACTGAGTGTGATGCATGAGGAAAACAAGACAGAGAGAGATTGAAAGTTCTAGTCGGACACTGTGTGGGTTTGACTTGGCTGATTTTGAATGGCATCAATCCCCAAGAAAGGGTAGCAATATAGCGACTACCAACTGAAGTGAATGCCTACTGAATCAAAGATGATACATTCTTATTATTATGAAATGAGTCTGAACCAATGAAATGTGATTTTCAAACTTATGCTGATGTAAACAAAACAATCTATAGAGCGCTGACTTACAGATCGGAACCGTGCACATAAAGACTCCTCAGACAGCGCGCGATCCCAATATACACACATACTACAGTATTTCAAAATATCTCTCTTGGTGAGTGTTCACGCAAACTCTATCTGTTATGTCTTAAGTGAACGTTTGGTTAACTGTTGGGGGAAAATATCTTATGTATAACATTATATTAGATATGTGTGGTATAGTAGGTCTTAATAGGCTGTTTGTTTTATTAATGTTAATCAAACAACTGTGGTATCATGGACAAAAAAGTTTAATATATATTTTTCCTTTAGATATGGGTTTTGATTTAATGTGTGCCAAATGTATAGTGTTATTACCAGGGATTTTAAGGTATGGTTGGTAAGGTAAGGATTTTGTTTTGGAACCTTGGAACTTTCTCAAAATGGACTTTGTTGACTCTATCGACTTCAAAACGGTATAGCTCATTCATTTGTCTGATTCCAACAAACCATACATAATTTTGAATTTTTGTTTTATAAACTAACATTTAATGTGGGATTTACTCTCAAATTTGCATTGTTCGCTTAACCATTACATGGGACAGATATATGATATGCAAAGTAGTAATGCATTAGCAATGCAAACTCAGACTAATAGATATAATAGAAAATATTTGTTGTTAAAATATTTTGAAGTTCTATTCCAAATATCACTATTCTTATGGTGCAGCTGTTGCTTATACAGTAGCATCTGCATAAGATGGAGCCTCACTAAATTCTGGGAAATGTCTGGATTGCGGAACTGGGCTCGGCATTCAAGTCAAACATAAACCTTTTCTTTTAATCCACGAAACATCAAACAATGCCTTTATTTGTTTTACGAAGGGTGTTTACAGTCTTGCATCTCTCAACCTGCTTTCAATCACATTGTTTTCCAATGCATTCTCATTCTTTGGCGTCATATAGGTGACGCCATATGACATTTCGTCGAAATCTTACGCACATGGCATCCTTTAGCGTCAATAGAACACGCACTGTTATGGGTAGGTTTAGGTCTGGGGTAGGGTACGGTTATGACGCCTTGGGATCTGCGTCTCATATTCACGCTAAACGATGCCATGTGCATTGGATTTAGACGAGCGTCACCTGTATGACGCCTTGGGTTCTGCGTCTCATATTGATGCTAAAGGATGCCATGTGCGTAAGATTTCAACGAAATGTTCAAAGCGTCACATGTATGACGCCAAAGGATGAGAACAGGCTGTGTTTTCTATAGGGCACAGCTGATTGGTTCCTGCTAGATTAATAGCCAATGAGCTTGTGTGCTCCACCTTCAAATACTGAAAGCCAGGACAGCAGTCACTCGGTGAGAACGTCAAGAGCGCGTAAGTTGTTTTTTCTTAATATCCAGTTCTCCTGTTGCTCTGTTTACCATTTGTCAAGTAAGTAGGGCTATTTTCGATTCTTTGCTTCTTTGTAATTTTTATCTTCACTAAATATCTTTATTTTAATTAGTCGCGTTCCTATTTTGAATATCTGCCGTCTTAAGGGTTGGAGTCTGTTTGTTATTGTAGCACTTAAGTATTGCTGTTCATAACAGCTAGTTTCGATTTGGGCCATGGTCGGGATACTTGCTTTCGCTGTGCTAATTGCAAGGACTACCACAGCTGTCCTCACTCAGACGATTGATAGCATTATTTCTATGTAGTGTGCGCGCTGTCGCGGAAGCGTCAGCGGAAGCATTCAGCTCTCGTGTGAAGACCGACTCGGGTAAAGACCTGCGACTCTACCTGCGCGACTCCACCGAGCAAGGACACCTGCAAGGCACTTAAAGTCTCTTCTTCACCCTTTCCTTTCCTACCTTTATCTTATTTCCCATTATCATTATGTGCTTTCAATACATTCCTGTTGTCTCTCGACAACGCTCTCTCACCACGCACAGAAGGCAGCGCAATACTGCTTATCTGCGCCCTTTTCTCTCATCCTCACACTCACCTCTCACTCTTTCTATGCGTCTATGGAATTGTCAATCAGCAGTCAATAAAGCTGACTTCATTCCAGCCTTTGCATCTCATTCTACTCTTAATATCTTGGGCTTGACTGAGACCTGGATCCGTCCAGAAGACTCAGCAACCCCTGCTGCTCTCTCTAACAACTTCTCTTTCTCTCACACACCTCGCCAGTCCGGGAGGGGTGGGGGCACTGGTCTTCTCATTTCTAACAATTGGAAATATTCACCTCTCTCTTCTCTATGCAATAACAACTCATTTGAATATCATGCTATTACACTTACAACTCCCATGAAGATCCATATTGTAGTTATTTATCGTCCCCCAGGTCAACTAGGAAGCTTTGTAGAAGAGCTGGATGTGTTGCTGTCCTCTTTCCCTCAGGATGGCATCCCACTTGTAGTCTTTGGCGATTTCAACATTCACCTAGCGAAGCCGTATGCAACAGACTTCATCTCTCTCCTAGCCTCTTTCGATCTCAAACGGCTCATCACCACCGGTACTCACAAGTCAGGCAACCAACTGGACCTGGTTTACACACGCAACTGTATCACAGACAACATTTTGGTGAAACCTCTCCAAGTTTCAGATCATTTCCTCATTACTTTCAATCTACAACTCACTACCCATGCTCCACCAACCTCCCCACCATTTACTTTCAGACGAAACCTGCGCTCACTTTCTCCATCCCATCTTTCCTCTGCTGTGTCATCTTCTCTTCCCTCACCCTCACATTTCTCATCTCTGGATGTGAATACTGCAACGGATACTTTATGCTCCATCCTAACCTCTTCTTTAGACAATATCTGCCCTCTCTCCTCTAGGCCAGCACGCACCACTCCCTCTAACCCCTGGTTATCTGAGGTTCTTCGTGAACACCGGACCAAGCTCAGGGCAGCGGAGAGGAAATGGCGCAAATCAAAAGACACATCTGACCTCAGTAGGTATCAATCTCTGCTCTCTGCCTTCTCTGTTGACGTTCACGCCGCAAAATCTTCATATTTCCACAACAAGATCAACAGCGCCTCTAACACACGTTCACTGTTCAAGACATTCAATTCTCTCCTCTGTCCACCTCCACCACCACCCACCTCCTCTTTAACTGCTGATGATTTTGCTAACTTCTTCACTAACAAAACTACCACTATCAGCAGTCAGTTCTCAGCACAGGAACCCAGACTAACCTCTCCCACAGCCAATAACCTTCTCTCCTCCTTCACTCCACTAACCGAGGAAGAAGTATCTAAACTTCTCCTCTCCAGTCATCCTACCACCTGCCCTCTAGACCCCATCCCCTCACACTTTCTACAAGCCATCTCTCCCACACTTCTACCAGCTCTCACACACATTATCAACTCATCCCTCCACACTGGCATTTTCCCTACAGCATTTAAGCAGGCTCGGGTAACCCCTCTGCTTAAAAAATCAACATTAAACACATCACTTCTAGAGAACTACAGACCTGTCTCTCTCCTACCATTCATTGCAAAAACACTTAAACGAGTTGCTTTTAACCAAGTATCATCCTTCCTGTCTCTGAACAACCAGCTGGATGTCAACCAATCTGGCTTCAAGAAAGGACATTCAACTGAGACTGCATTGCTGTCAGTCACGGAAGCCCTGCGGATCGCAAAAGCTGCTTCCAAATCATCAGTTCTCATTCTACTGGACCTGTCTGCTGCCTTCGACACTGTGAATCATCAGATCCTCTTGTCCGCCCTCTCATCACTGGGCATCACTGGAACCTCCCTCAACTGGTTTGAGTCCTATCTCACAGGTAGGTCTTTCAAGGTCACATGGAGAGGTGAGGTATCCAAAGCACATCAACTGACCACAGGCGTTCCTCAGGGTTCAGTTCTCGGACCGCTCCTCTTCTCCATTTACACCACATCACTGGGACCTATCATACAGGCACATGGTTTCTCTTACCATTGCTATGCTGATGACACCCAGCTCTACCTCTCATTTCAACCAGATGATCCCACAGTAGCTGTACGGATCTCAAGCTGTCTGGCGGACATCTCGGCATGGATGAAGGAACATCACCTGCAGCTCAACCTGGCAAAGACTGAGCTTCTCGTCCTCCCTGCCAATCCGTCTCTACAGCACGACCTCACTATCCAGGTAGATTCATCCTCAATCACCCCATCAAGGTCGGTCAGAAATCTTGGAGTAATCTTTGATGATCAGCTGACCTTCACAGACCACATTACAAAGACAGCTCGATCATGCAGGTTTGCTATGCACAACATCAGGAAGATCAGGCCTTTCCTAACTGAGCATGCAACACAACTTCTCGTCCAGGCCCTGGTCATTTCTAGGCTTGATTACTGCAATGCTCTTCTGGCTGGACTTCCATCATGTGCAACTAAACCTCTACAAATGATCCAGAATGCTGCAGCTCGTCTGGTCTTCAACGAGCCCAAAAGGGCCCACGTCACTCCTCTGCTCATCTCTCTGCACTGGCTACCACTCGCTGCTCGCATCAAGTTCAAGGCTTTGACGCTTGCTTACAGATTGACCACAGGTTCAGCTCCCTCCTACTTCCACTCACTACTACAAGTCTACATCACTACCAGAAGCCTACGATCGGTCAATGAGCGACGGCTCGTGGTACCATCACAGCGGGGCACAAAATCACTCTCCAGAACATTCTCATTCACGGTTCCATGCTGGTGGAATGATCTCCCCACCCTCATCCGGAATGCAGAATCCCTGACAATATTCAAAAGACAACTGAAAACTCATCTCTTCCGGGAGCACTTAACTTAAAAAAAATAAAATAAAATAAAAAATCCTTTCCTCTAAATCCTCGCTTGCCTGGCTTATGCTACTCCGAGCTATGTCTGAACTTTGTATTTTGAGCACTTCTTGCGTTGCTTTTGCCTCTTCACGATGACTCGCTTGGTTTAGTCCTCAGTTGTAAGTCGCTTTGGATAAAAGCGTCTGCTAAATGACTAAATGTAAATGTAAAATGTAAATGTACTTGGTTAGCATTTGCCTTAGCAGTGCAGCGTGCTTTCAGAAACCCTCCACCTTCCCCAGGTCCACCTGTATAGATCTGCTACGTGTAATTCATGTACGCTATATTGTACAGCAGCAGCATGTCTTACTTCCTCACAGCAGTGTGTCGTGTATGTATTGGCAGTAGCAAGTCCTGTACTTGCTCTGCAGCAGCAGCAATAACATACAGCAGCAGCCATAATAGCAGCAGCAGCATAGCAGATCTATTCCACCAAGACCAAACATATCAACATTTTCATACCCATTACCATTCCAAACACTTTGAGTTGTCATGACATAGTTAATTTGAATCATCTTTAAGTGTTTTTTTTACCCCTATGATTACAATACTTGACCTTTCACTAGCCTACATGTTGTTGTTGATGTTGTTGTTGTTTTTTAAATAAATTAGAAAGACAGAGAAATAGGACAGTATGATTTGAAACCAGTGAAAAGTTTAAACTTAAGATTTACATGTAGTACCTTGTCTTATGATAGCCTACATGACTCTTAAAGGGATACTCCAACCAAAAATGAAAATTCTGTCATCATTTACTCACCCTCAAGTTGTTGCAAACCTGTATGAGTTTCTTTCTTCTGCTGAACACAAAGGAAGATATTTTGAAGAACGATTGGAACCAAACAGTTGTTTGGCACATTGACTTCCATAGTAGAAAAAAAATACTATGGAAGTCAATGGTGCCAAAGTTCCAATTGTTCTTCAAAATATCTTCCTTTGTGTTCAACAGAAGAAAGAAACTCATACAGGTTTGCAACAACTTGAGGGTGAGAAAATGATGACAGAATTTTCATTTTTGGTTGGAGTATCCCTTTAAAAAAAAAAAAGGACAGTTGGAAACCAGTCACAATTTAAAATGAAAATTTACAAACATACATCAAGTGTACATGACACCCTGTGTAGATGGTTAAACTCAAGAAAACCAGACACAAGATAATTTAAAATTTAGAATTTTTTGACAGATAAAGATTAAAAATCCTGACACAAAGAACCATATCAGAACCATATCAGCATAAATGTATTCTTCAGGAGGATAGTTCTAAATAGAACTATTGTTTTGTGTAAAGAACCTCTATAACCATTCTTTTAGAATGTAGCACAGGCTTGTGTTATATGATTTCAAAGTACATACTGTACATTCCTGTATAATGTTCTTGTTTTTGTAGGTGAAGGAATGTTTTGATTTGTGCAAGACCTCAATTTAAAGCTTGACTAGTGTTACCAGGCCCTTGACCTTTGACACAGATAATGTACAGTCACATTGATTTTACCTTGAGAGCTAAGTGATCATATTATTTGTGGAGCTCTAGCACTGACTCTCTGCACACCTCACTCGTCTGGAGATGCCTGGAACAACTAATTACTGTGGGGTTCAGGAACCTGAGGAGGAGGCCATCTCACAAAACACAATGAAGAGAGCTGAACTCTTACATTAGTTTGGTGCTGTGTGAGAGAGCCTGAGCAGAGAGTGAGAAAAATACAGAAGCGGACTGTAGACTGCTTTTAATGGCTCATAAAGCTTTCATAAACTTCTTTCAACATTCATATGTGCATTTAGACAAGCAGGAAGTTGCCAGGGGCTGTTTTACGTTAACATTTATTTTACACTTGCTAACAAAGAATATAATCTATATTTTAAGACATGCTCATTTTATGGCACTCTGAGGGAGTGAAATGGCTACTGGAGCTCAATAATGTCACAGTGTAGTCTGATTCTGGAAGGAATGACTCTTATAAGTTGATTCTTTTTAGTGAATTAAAACCATATAGCTCAACCAGTGTATCCAACTGATTCCTCAATGAATGACTCTTATGAGTCGTTCTTTTTAGTGAATTAATCCATATGGCACAACCAGTGTCGTCAAACTGATTCCAGATTTAATGAAAATAAATAAAAGAATACAGCACAACCCATGTAGAGCGATTCCCAAACAAATGACTCTTATGAGACAGTTCTACCAGAAAGACTCGGGAGAATAAATACTGTACAATAAATACATTTATTGATAGCCCAGCAAGCAATAAAGTTCTTTGGCGTAGGCCCCGTCCATAGCTCGCAATCCGAGGGTCCGGACTCTGCATTTCCTGCCTGAAGACGAAGGCAGGGGCGCAGCCGACCCCCTGTGAGGTATAGGAAGGGACCATCCTGGTGGTGGTGGGGGAGGATGGAGGGGAAGGGACCATCCTGGTGGTGGTGGGGAGGATGGAGGTGAATGGAAGCGTCAGCATCTGCGAACTCAAACATGTGTAAGTACTGGTCTTTTATACCGCAAGTATTAGACGCGATTGGATAGATGAGAAGGTAATAAGTGACGTAGCAATTGAGTCTTCCTGACAGAACTTAACGCTAAAGCTTACATTTCTACCAGAAAGACTCGGGAGAATAAATACTGTACAATAAATACATTTATTGATAGCCCAGCAAGCAATAAAGTTCTTTGGCGTAGACCCCGTCCATAGCTCGCAATCCGAGGGTCCGGACTCTGCATTTCCTGCCTGAAGACGAAGGCAGGGGCGCAGCCGACCCCCAAAAATAGGTGGAAGATAATTCCACCAGGACGGAGCCCACCCCCAAAGAACGGTAAAGAAAAGTATACCCACCAGTCGTGCATCCTGTAGAGCCTAAAATAGAAAAAAAAATGGAAGTTAATATGGGCATGAATGTGAAATGTGGAAAGCCTCGTAGCCAATAACTAATTAGTAAGAGACAACTTCATAGTGAGCCTAAAAGGTACTATGAGAAGACGTGAATAATGCATTTATGCATTTATGTTCTGCTGCTGTATGTACATAAGCATTTATCCGTGCTGACGCTTTCATCCAGAGCGACGTATGTTTTGAGACGCACTTACGTCTGATCGAAACCAGTTTCCCTGTGAATGAATTGGAGGGAAGCAAGTGTAGTGGAATAGTGAATAACTGAGATGAGGCTAACTTAGAACATAGGGACAGGTCATGGGACACAAGCTGTTATAGAACCACAGAGAAAAGGCCACCTTGGCCATACAGAACCGGCCACATGGGACAAGGCCGTAACAGACCGCACGGAGACAAGGCCTCGATGGACCACACAGAACAGAGCCCCATTGGGCCAGGCCACCTTGGGCCACGCAGAGACAAGGCCGCGATGGACCACACAGAACAGAGCCACATTGGGCCAGGCCTCATGGACCACACAGAGACAAGGCCACGATGGACCACACAAAACAGTGCCACATTGGGCCAGGCCTCATTGGACCACACAGACAATGCCACATTGGGCCAGGCCTCATTGGACCACACAGAGAACAAGGCCACAATGGACCACACAGACAATGCCACATTGGGCCAGGCCTCATTGGACCACACAGAGACAAGGCCGCGATGGACCACACAGACAATGCCACATTGGGCCAGGCCTCATTGGACCACACAGAGACAAGGCCGCGATGGACCACACAGACAATGCCACATTGGGCCAGGCCTCATTGGACCACACAGAGCAGGCCGCCTAGGGCCGTACACAGAGCAGGCCTCCTTAGACCGCAAACTGGCCACATTGGACCACACGGCCATGATAGACCACAGACACAAGGCCGCCCGGCCACATGGCCTTGCTAGACCACAGAGACAAGGCCGCAATGAGCCACAACGGCCTCTAATGCCGCACATAGAACGAGGTAGACTGGACAAGGCCGCAAGGCCACACAAAACCAGGCCGCAAGGACCACAAGACCACATGGCCATTTTTTAGCGAGGCAACAATGCCTCAAGACCGCTTGGCCACACAGACAACGGCCACTTGGCCACATTGAACCGCGCCACTAAGGGCCACAGACCACTGGCCATTTTTTACATACAGGACAAGGCAACTTGTGCCACAAGGCCACTATAGACCACACAGAACAAGCCACACAGACAACGGCCACTAGGCCACATTGAACCGCGCCACTAAAGGCCACAGACCACTGGCCATTTTTTACATACAGGACAAGGCAACTTGTGCCACAAGGCCTCTAGACCCACACAGAGACAAGGCCCGCTGGGCCACAAGGCTGCTAAAGCCATACAGAGACAGAACCACTCATAGACAAGGCCTTAGGCCACATAGAACCAATGCCATAACTGGCCACAAGACCACGGGACAAGGCCACATTAGGCTACACGGTCACAGTAGACCACACTGAACATAGAATGAGGCCACAAGGGCCGCGATATCGTAAGCCCACACTGAGACGAGGTCACACAGGGACAACGGCCACTAGGCCACACAGAACCGAGGCCATAAGGGCCACAAGACCATGTAGGCCACACATAGGACAAGGCAACATTATGCCACAAGGCCTTGAGACCCGCACAGAGACAAGGCCCGCTGGGCCACAAGGCTGCTAATGCCACACGGATACAAGGCAAACGAGACACAGCCACTAGGCCACACAGAACCATGCCATAACTGGCCACAAGACCACAGGACAAGGCCACATTAGGCTACCCGGTCACAGTAGACCACACTGAACATGTATATCATGCACTTGCATGAATTTTTTTTTTTTTTTTTTTTTTTTTTTTTAAGACCATAAAGACCACATGGGACAAGACCACAACGGCTACTACTGCCACATAGAGACAAGGCCACATTAAGATGGACCACACAAAACAGTGCCACATTGGGCCGGTTAAGCAAAGAGAAAAGTTTATAATTGTTGGTGAGAGGTAATCGAAGCTGCAAAACGAGCTGTTGAAACTCCGACCCCTGTGCCGGGAGTAGCAGCCCTGCCACATCCAAAGGGATAGACAAAACGATATGCTTAATCACTTTCGAAATGACCATTCCAACATGCTATTCAAAATTATCTGTGGGCATTCCGAGGCAAACCCCACATACACACCGGAGACCCATCACATATTTTGCTGTTTTTACTTTCTTATTTGTGTGTTCTGTAAAGCACGTTGGTCTGTCTAAGCGGCTGTTTAAATGTGCTATATAAATAAATGAACTTGAACACATAACCTGCGAAAAGGGCACAATTATACACATTTTTATCTTTGTGATACAATGTGATTGGCAGGCGTTTATCGGAGGTTTACTACAGGTCTTGGCTATGCCTTAAGTAGCAGACAAAGAGAAGGTATGATAAACAAACTTGGATAATTAGTATTAAAATACTTGCGTGAATTTAAATGCCTGCGAGCAAACTATGAATGGAAGAAATATTAAATTACGATTTCGTAATTGTAGACGAGGAAGGAACAATCGGCCGTGATCAGGATGTGAAAACAGGAATCTGAAAAGAAAAGCAAAACATTACTAATTTAACAAACTCTGTTAGAAGAGGGCAGGGTGATGGATCCGGGTTGCTGAACGGCAAAAGCCGTCTGAAAGCCTGTAACAAAGAATGAAAGCACGTAGCTTATGGCTTTGCATTGGCAGGAATAATCAATGATTAATTATGAAATTGAAGACGATTGATAGCCAAATTAACGTCTCAGGAATGGCATGATCGCCTAACAATAAGATCTGCCTTGATGACAACCATGCTTTGGAAGCACAAAGATATAATATATTTTGCGATCATGTCAAATCCCTAAGGACGCTAACGACCGTTATAGGATGATTTTGTGAAGAGTGGACGAAAGGAACCTTGCGTAAGCTTAGAAGATTCATCTAGCCTTTACTGATCTAGATATCCGAATCTAAGATTGGACGTGCACCCTTTGTCTAGTGTGTTTTTTTATTTTTTATTCTTAAACTGGCTAAATCTGACTTCTTAATACGGTACTTACCTGAAGTAAGGTGACGGCGTCCTGTCAAGAAGCTACTATCATTACCTAAATGATACTTGATCTGTTGTCTTTTGAGCGTAGAATCCTATCTCAGATGTGCAGCATATGCCTGACATGGCTCCCAAGTTGCTCTTTGCAGAAATAGCCCCATTCATCGCTGGCCACAACAACAGTTGAGACTGAATAGAAAGATACATGAACATGTAAATCATACAGTTGAGCAAAGACAATGCCACTCGAGGCTCCCTCACTGATTAGTTCTGTTTGATTGGTTGACTTGATAAAACTAATATGACTGTTAATTCTACTGAGTTAACAGTTTTTGCTAAGGATATGTGGCCTTTGACAGGAGCATCCTTAGTCTGCATTTTTCTGTACATTAATATGGAAATACCCATCACATAAAATATTTCTATCACACATATCAGTGGATTAAGTAGTCACCAGGAAAGGTTGAATATTACAGCAATTGTACACATTTCCAATATTGTAGATCTAATTTCATTAAGGGACTTATAATATGATTTTAAAGTAGCCTAAATGTTAAAAATAGTTGTTTGTGAAATTACAACACTTATGTAAATATGTAATTAACTGCCATTGTAGAGATATCCACTACAGATGCATAACAGCCAATGAACAACTTGCTCTCTTTAGCTCAGCTCTTAAAGGGGCCATATCTTATTTCCACTCGTTACAGCGTCCATCCTACTGAACAGGTACCGGTGTACAGGGGGAGGGGATCCGGCCGTGAGTGCGAGCCATCTCTGCGTGAGTGCTATTCACGACAGTACAAGTACTCCACAGCGACTCTAGGGGTCGCTGTTTGACAAAAACGGAATTCTTACTTAGTTCTACTTTAAGGCGAGCTATCCGGCCCCATCAGTCGTAGTACAGATCAGTAGTAATTATGAACACGTACGCCACGTCACCGTGGACTCCAATTTGAATTCTGCCGCTGGTGTAGGAAGCAACGGAGAAATACTTACCTGGATGAAGTTTAATCATGATAGAGGGGACATATATTAACAGTGGCTGGTGGAAGCGCCAACCAAAACTGAAAAACCGACTTGAAAGCCTTGGAAGTGGAGCTTGAACTTGAACCAGCGAGAGAAGATCGCCTCTCGTGGCTTGCAGAGTTGATGATTCATGTCGGTGGATCGGTGATCTGCGGGATAATGCACCCGTGCAGACAGCGAGATTATTTTGCTGGACAAGTTGTTGAGGATGACATAGTTCTCTTCCTGCCGGATTATCCTGGCTGAGCTGACGCTGTTGAGGCTTTTGATGACGTGAAAATGGAAACTGGTTACCCAGGGTGTTTTAGGCCTAGAGAGCAGAACTTCTCATGAGAGACCTTGGCTGATCAAAAACTCTCCGAAGACCACTGTGCATACGGGGAGATGCGGCACTAAACCATACTAAACGCGGGAACCTCGAAGTGTAGCAGGGGATACGGCGGGACATATCCATCGTCTGAACTCAATAATAGTAAAACAATATGCGTGTCCTGAAACATGTTGGCTGGCGACTGAACGAGAGCATGAATGGAAGCGTCAGCATCTGCGAACTCAAACATGTGTAAGTACTGGTCTTTTATACCGCAAGTATTAGACGCGATTGGATAGATGAGAAGGTAATAAGTGACGTAGCAATTGAGTCTTCCTGACAGAACTTAACGCTAAAGCTTACATTTCACAGTTATTTAAAATGTAAACTGTGTAGTTACTACTTGTTTATTTTTGACAGTGTGTAGTGAAATATATCAATTTTGAGTTTTACAGCTTTAAAAAAAAAAAAAAAAAATGAATGAATTAAATTTTGCCATTTTGATCTGTATAAGATATTGATCCTGAACACTACTTGAGGAAATAATGGCATGCATTTTACTGTATAGTATGAAGTTGTTTGTCATATCATCTCTTGATATCATAATTCTTTTTACAGATAGATTGTGGAGGAAGCAGATCAGAGGTGCTGTTAAAGCTTAATCTCAGTGTGAAGTGGTACATTCAACACCAGAAGATTGAATCCAGAATTGATGAGTCCCTCTAGACTCTGCTGCCTGTGCATGGTGAGTTTATAGACTGAGATGCAGCTGTGCAAGTGTTTCATACTCCTGTGGAGTCTGTCAGTAACGGATAACTGTTTGACCCTAGAGCAATGGCCCAAATACTGATGCCTTCCCCCAGCTGTGGAGCTAATGTAGCATTACTTATTTGGGTGGTGTTTGATATGCTTGATGCATAACTTGCTGCTTGTATATGGTATTATAAAATGCAGGCAGACATGCAAATACTTACAAATGATTAGGTGAAATTCATACATGTAAGAATTTAGAATAATATGCTGACGTTTTGATGCAAAAAGATGCCAAAAACAGTAGATGTCTTGAGAAATGTTTGGGAAGAGTTTTCAAATATGGTTTCTTGTCCGGATAAAAACTTTGGATAATCAGTTGCTTGTTAAACCTAAGCCACTGCTAATTCCTGCCTGATAAATGTAGACCCGTTTGGCCCCAGATCTGTCTGTGCAGATTTCCGACCGGACAAAGAGGCCAGCCGGCAGTGGATAATGAGTTTCAGGGCTGTATATACTGGGCAGATCCATCTTTTCTCTAATTATGCTGAATACTCTTCATTACTGTGCGTGCACGTAGCCTCCTGCAAAGCCTGTGGCCTTTCCCTGAGAAAAATGGTTAAGATTCCCTTCCCATGGGTATATGAATTCCTCTCTCTCTGTCTCCATCTCACACAACCTATGGATCTACCAAACATTTGTGTCTCTCTAGAACTTTAAACAACTGCTTACTTTATTAGTCATAGGTCAACTTACTCAAAGCGATGACATAACTGTCTACTTTATTTTATTTGCCCACAAGCAAGCACTAATCAGAAGTTTAGGGTTGTTAAGTTTTTAATGTTTTTGAAAGTCTCTTATGTTCACCAAGACTGCATTTATTTGCTCAAAAATACAGTAAACAGTAATTTGTGAAATGTCATTACAATGATTTCTATTTTAATATATTTTAAAATGTTATTTTTTTATTGTGATGGGAAAGCTGAATCTTCAGGATGATCCTTTAAAAATTATTTCAGGATCATCCTGAAATTGATTGTGTTTATTTTAACATTTTAAGTAACTTAATTTTTCATTTTTATGCTCAAGGTTTTATGCAATGGCCTTATTTCAGTGTAAATAGCTTTGTTGTATATTTTTAGAGGTTCTGTTTTTTGTTTTGTTTTTTTTTGTTCTTAAATTGTCACTAGCAATTGAAACCAGGTGGTTTAAGGCACATTTATTCACATTTTCTTTAGTAGACATGAACAAAATGGGAGCTATATTGGTCTTCAGCTGATGTAGCAGCTAAAGCACCATGTTGATAGAAAAGTAGAAGGTGAATTTGGCCAATCTGAGACATTTTTGCACTATAGACTTTTGCAGGTTACTGTGACTGTGTAACCGCAACACTTCCAACTAACAAATAAGATTTTATTACATGGAAACGTCTAGGTTCCGAGTGTAACCTCTGTTCCCTGAGAACAAGACACTGCGTCGATGACGCTATGGGATAACGCTCTCCACGTAAACTGGTGTCTGAAAAGCTATCCAATCATGGCAATCGATATTGATCGGCGACAGCCTATGACGTTACTACTAGTGCGACCCGGAAGTATTAAAGGGTCACCTAGAGAACATGTCATCCACTTATCGTCTGAAGGGACTGTTTAGCAGGCATCCTCGAACAATGCAGTGTCTCGTTCACTGTTCTCAGGGAACAGAGGTTACAGTCATAACCTAGACATTCCCTTTCGAAAGGGAACTCGCACTGCATCGATGACGCTATGAGGAACGATATACAATCTCAACATGCTGAGGGGAGTGCCTGCCAATTATGGCTTATGACAGAAACGTCAGAAATGGCAGTTTATTTTCACAGAAAATGCCAAGAAACACTCCCCCTTCAGGTCACATACAGGCTGTCAGTGGCATTATTCCCTACGGTCACTGCCCATGCTATAAACCTCAAAGTGGCCTCCGAACAACGGAAGTCCTACCAAGGCCGCTCAAAGGCTTGGAACCAATAGCTTTCATGGAAGGGGTTCCTTTAAGGGAATATGGCCAGGGGGTCCAAAAGGAGTCCCGTCCAGTCACTTTCTGAGGGGAACATAAAGTCAACCCCACACACCACCAAGGAGGGTGACCTGGTCCAATTGCTGACCTAGTCTTTCACTACACTTTCACTACGCCAACAACCTGTCTGTTTCCTAAACAGAGTCTCTCACAAAATCCAATAGGGAAAAACTGCAATTAATGGCAGGAGTTCACTCACAAATCGGATCATAGAGATGGGCATCCTGGAGAGTAGAACTCAGCATAGCACTTTATAACTCTTGCAAACGAGGGGAGTATCTCTACTCGATCCTGGATCTACACATTGCTTCAAAAGCCCTGTGGAGGCTGGGCACTCTAAAGGGACCCTAATAAGGGGGGTGCCTCCAGCTCTTGGGCTCATCTAACAGGGAGGCCTCGTGAGAGTCCTTCAAACCTTCCGACCAGACTTAGGGTGTTAAGTCAAACAGAGCGATCCTCAGATAAATTCTGGAACACTATGCTCAACCTGAGAAGTACTGACCTGGCTCAGGGAGGCTCCATGGGGCCTGCAACGTGATACTTAATGCCTTTGCAATGCTAAGCATCCAACTCGTTGGGGATCCGCCTTCAAGGAGGCCTGTTAAGGCCTAACTACTAGATAGCGAGGATGTAAGCAGAGCCAGCCTTCAGAAGCCTAGGTGCTCTCGCAGACATTTCTGTGGGCCTGGTTATACTTATTTAACATTGCCAACTGGCAGTGTACTCAGCAGAAGTGCTATCGGTCCTTTAAAGCAAGGAGAGTACAATTTTACGCTACCAGAGTATCGAGGAGACCTGCTGTAAGGCCTACAGCATCGAATGTCACGGGCGTCAGCCCGGGCATTGCTTTGGCTCTCTAAGGGAGCATACTCAACCATCCCAAGTGGGAGGGAGTAACTAATCTGTCTCTACCTGAGCCTGGGTGGTGAAAGGTGATAACACACAAGCTTTGGGTAGCAAAGTACTCTAATTAATGACCCTAACAAGGGGAGCACTATCAGCATGACCCTGAAGGATGTATCAGGATCGAGGCCTATAATCTTGTAATATTACAAGACAGATTGTATGTTCTCTATTAAACCCAAGGGAATGGAGGCCTCAGTAAGTGGCCAACGACATTTGACCTTATGACTTGAATTCTTATATTCAAGGGGCTCAGAAGAAAAATCCTTTTTAACTTAAGGCCTTGCTGCCAGCTTCTACACTCGATGCTGTAAAGTCAAGTCAAGTCACCTTCATTTATATAGCGCTTTTAACAATATGGACTATTTAAAAGCAGCTTAACAGTGATATTAGGAAATTAAAGTAACAGAGATTGTTTTGGCTTTACAGCAGCTCTAGAATAAAGTTATTGTCCAGTCAAAGTTAGTTTTGATTGATTCACTTCCATTGCAAAGATCATCAGTTATTAACTTAGGGGCCGCTTACACGACACTACAGAAAACCCTTAACACGCGCCGGCCTGCTCATAGTTCTAGATATACTTGAATAAAATCTCCTAATGGTCTAAGGAACCTAAACTCAGATACTGAGAGGCTCAAGGCAAGAATGCATAGCAGACCGCCACCAAAAATCCTAGATACTAAGTCTAAGTCAAATATCGAGGCGGCCCCATGAGGGCCGACACATGAATATTATATGTCTGAAGTTCAGAGCTATTATCTCAAAACGACTCTCTAAAATGAGAGGAGAACTACTGCTCTAGTATAAGGTGGCTATCAAGGTGGCCTGACGAGGGCCAACGCTAGATTTTGTAGTTTTATCTTGAGCTTGAAAGAGCAGTGGCCTCAGTAGAAAAACTCCCGATAGGGAGGAAGCCATCTCACACAGAAATGTCTGTTTGATGCTCGGATGAACGGTGGCCTGAATAGAGATTGTTCGTATAATAAGGCCAACCTGTTCACTACCACAGATTGCCACTACCCACTATATAAGCCTGACGACTCTAAATCCGAGGAGGCCTATAGGAAGGGTATGCATAGCCTACCTATATATGGGAACTTCAGGGCCCTATTTCTACTCCTATAAAAAAAAAACCTACCTAACACCCCTTAATACTTTCTAACAGGAAACCGAGGTCTACTGTTCAACCTTACTAGAAAACTATTGTAAAGGGAGGAGACCTACAGAGCTCAACCTGCTGCCCGTAGAGCTATGGCCTAAACGACATTCACAAAATGGAGGCCTATCACCAAAAGAGCTCGAAAGAGCGCACTTACAACCAAACCCGACGCCAGACCCACAGAAGGGTTCCAAATTGAATGAATCACTCATCACAGGTCCAGCCTCAGGGCTGATGGAAGAAGCGCCCCGGGGTGTAGGAAGTGTGCAGATTCGGACCGCAGTGTGCCTTCTCCTCTCTGAACTTTCCTATCTCCGTCTCAACGGAGGTGCGAAAAGTTCAGAAGGCGACACTGATGCATTGAGAAGAAAAGCTTTCTTTCTCCCCAATGTCATCCAAGTTCAACCACAGATGCCTATCCCTGGCCACCATCACCGTCATCGAGTTCGTCCGATCGTGGCGGCTGTTTGTTTGGTGGCCCGGAGAACTAATCTGTAGTGCGGCGCAGCTCGTTTTCACTGCATCAGGGGAAAGACCCAGACCTTGGTCCAAATCTTAAAGCAGATCAAGCGTAGTATGCTTGCAGCACAGCCATTGTGTGCAAGGTATCACCAGCCAGACCCGCCATCGCGTAAGCCCTGCCATTTAAGCGTGATGTTTGTTTAAAAGGCAGGGCCAGAGCACTTAGTGTCGATTCCTCTCCAACCGGGAGATAGTTCGCAAACCTCTCGTCAATTGAGGCATCGACCCATACCCGTGTTCGCATCAGATGGATGTGATGGATGCACACTGAACACGGGTTCTTCCATGCCTTTTTGATCTCATTGTATAGATTGGGCAGGAATGGAAGGCTCACGCCCTCACGCGCTCCCATGGCAGCAAAGCCTCGTGGAGCGCGTTCCATAACACTCACAACTCATCATACGCGGGGCAGGGTGGCTGTGAGGGTTCGGGTTGTAAATCCTCTCCACCCTCATCAGCCATCTCCTGCTTCCTTGGGCTGCCAGCAGAGCACTCGCTGTCAGATCAGAGGATGTAACTGACAACACATCCTCCTCCAGCAGCTCAAACTCACGAGCCTTAGAGGGGCGTAAGAGATAAACAACTCTCTCAAACTCCTCGGCGAGCTCCCTCTGAAACCCCACGATTCTAGTCTCTGCTCTGCCTCAGCGCGAGCGGGACCTGAATCACCTGGCACAGATGTCTGTCCCTCTTCCCTCGAGTAAAGGGCCAGACGAGAGCAAAGTTTTCTCAAGGGAAAAAACTCACAGTTGGCAAAAGCAGTTCTCTCAAGAACTGATCGTGCTTGCTCTGAGCCCAAACAGTAAACGCACAAGTTGTGTGTGTCATCAAGTGTCAATATCTTAGATACGGATCCACACACTTCCAAAAGCGTTTTTCACAAGCCATGATTACCTTTTGAAGTTTTCAGGTTGAAGCTTACAAACAAAACAGTCCCTGAAGACGAAAAGAGGATGACATGTTCTCTAGGCGCCCCTTTTATACTTCCAGGTCGCTCTAGTAGTAACGCCATAGGCTGTCGCCGGTCAATATCGATTGCTGTGATTGGATAGCTTTTCAGACACTGGTTCATGTGGAGGGCGTTCCCCATAGCGTCATCGACACAGTGCGAGTTCCCTTTCGAAAGGGAACCCAGCTAAATGTGCAAAGCAATAGGTTACTCAATGTCCCAGATTATCCTAATTTATTGTGAAAGAGTTTGGCATGATATGGTTAAATTAATGTAGTATCACTTAATATTTGTATCACTCATCCATTTGACAACACAATCCATCCAATTGTATATATAAGAAAATTTACACAATCCTTTGTGTCATTTTACTCATTAATTGAATTAGTTTAGCAAGTAAAATTTTTGAGTGATTCTCTGAAATGTACAATTCAAACCTTAAGATGGAAAAATGCTAATAGGTACAACGTGTTCTCTTTGAAGTATAGCAGCTAATGGTGGATTTTAAGAGAAATTGATTTTAGAATTGTCCGTCGCCTCTTCTGCTGTTTTTCCATTTCCCTTTTTCTCAGCTCCTGCATTTCTCCTTTTTATTCCGTCATGGACATTTCTCATTTTTGCTCTTCTCTAACTCTCTCTCTCTCTCTCTCTCTCTCTCTCTCTCTCTCTCTCTCTCTCTCTCTCTCTCTCTCTCTCTCTCTCTCTCTCTCTCACCACTTGTCTTCATATGTACTTATCCTCCTCTGCATCCCACTCTCTGCCGTCTCGCCATCATTCTCTCCCTGATTGTTTGCCGTATTGCTGTTATGATAATGGGCCATTCTCTCCATCTCTCCAATTCCACATCCCACGCTCTCTTCCGCAGCTGTCTTAGCCGGGCTGATATGAGGAGAGAGTGAGAACCAGACATCTGCTGCTCTCTGGCACTCATAATCCAGTGTATTCTAATGTTTGACTTCCCTGTGTATTCAATCTCTTTTACGCCACTAACCATGGCCTCACGCTGTACATCATTCGGGCCAGTGAGGGGAGGCCGTTCAGAGTGCTTCTGGTAGACGATGACCAGGGTCTCATTCACAATCACCACCAACTACGCATGAGAAGAGCGATAAAACAACTCAGAGACATTTACAATGTAAGAGCTTGTTTCTGCTGACAGCGGCTGTGCATAAATTACTGTTAAGGGGGAAGAGATTTTTTATTTGTGATAAATCAAAGTTTGGCAGGTCTGTGTAGCTAAATGGTCGAAGATGGGTAGCTACATGACATTATGACCTTGCAAGTTTTATCTGTGTTTGACTTCCCTCTTTATTATATATTCTGTATTTAGTGGCCAAAACTGATGTCCGGCCCAGGAAAATTGACATCTTCATCTTTTATTCAAATATTATTACAAATTTGTTGAAGATTTTGTGGTCACACTTTAGATTAGGGTCTAATGCTCACTATTAACTAACTATTAAGTACAACTTTTTCCTCAATTAACTCCTAATTAAAGCTTATTAATAGTTAGTAAGGTAGTTGTTAAGTTCAGGTGTAAGGGATGTAGAATATGGTCATGCAGAATTAGGCATTAATATGTGCTTTATAAGTACTAATAAACAGCCAATATCCTAGTAATATGTGTGCTAATAAGCAAATAGTTAATAGTGAGAATTGGACCCTAAACTTAAGTGTTACCGATTTTGTAAGCATATTGCGTAGTTGTGCTTAGAGTCAATTGTTTTATTTGTGATAATGCCATGAAACATGAAAAAATTTGTGGACATAATTTTTGGCCAGGCTGTCATACAAAGAAATTATGAACACATGCAAAAACAAGAGAGAACTAACATAATATTAATTTAAAAAAAAACATGTTCCTATCTTTGTTGATCCTGGAACAATATTCCAATCACCCAATCAGATTTGAGGGGTAAGTTTACAGTTTGTCATGTTTAGTCTTACAACCAGATGCTTCTAGATCAGTGTTATTCACTATCATTCCTCTCTGATTTTAGGGATAAGTTATGGGTTAAGTTTAGGAGTAGGGATAAGGTTTGGACAAAATTTTCGGACAGGAATGTTGTTCTTGAATCATCAAAATATGTTGACCAAATGGCGATGACCAGGAGGTGATGTGTGGACTTTTCAGGTGAAATCAAGTGTCAGAACTGGGGTTCAACTACATTTAGCAAAAAGGTCCAACTGAGCTTTGTTGCATTGCTAACAAAATGTTTCTGCATTTCATAAGCTGTTTAAAAGTATTTAACACACAAACCACAACAATAAAAAAGGTCACCACATGAGAAATAACAGAAAGTCACAACAAATACAACAGCAGCCACATTTAAGCGAATACACAATGCTACTGTTTTAAAGTAAAATCAAAGTAAACTGCTAAGTTTTAACTGCATAACTATTATAAAAGCTATGCTATCTAGGAGTTTGAGATCAATTCATATAAACACACAAGTTAATAGATTGAAAAATACAATCAATATTTAATGCAACGTTTCAGTCATGCATCATGCAAATTAACCGAAACGTTGCAATGAATAAGATGCCTGTGAACATTCTGATGCGCGAGGAATATTTATCTACTCTCCAAGAAAAGTCTGTAAAAATAAGGCACAATCAACTGTTAATATAAAAGCATTTTCTGTATTGATTTGTCACAGGTGTTTTACCTGTATTTTGAATTACGTTTTGTGTTTTAGTGTACGTTTACACGACAGCGATATGCTTAAAACGGGGACGTTTTTCCTTTGAGTTTTCCCCGTACACTATGGACGACACCATTGTCAAAACGATCCATATTCACACGGATCCGCGAAAATGACCAAAAACGCTGTATTTTGCTGCCAGGCCATTAGATGGTGATGAAACAATATAGATTGAACACGTAATGCGCATGTGCATGACGCCATCGTCTTCAGAGATTCGCGTGTTTGTTTACACAGAGACCGTTTTCAAAACTTGCACTTTGGAACTCTTTTTCAAAAATTTGCGTTTTCAGGCACCCAATACGCTGTTGTCATGAAAATGAACGGCCACAATGCATAAAAAGTTTTACTCTTTTAGTTGAAAATGGTGTTGTGTAAACAGCACCTTAGGTTTGAAGGAAATGTAAAGTTAATGGAACAGGTACTGGTAATTGTCTGCCAAGGACATTATCTGTTTTTTAATGGATTTGTTTTCTTACAGTGTAATGTTTTTAATCCAAATGATACAATAATCCGAATCCAGACAAGCAATCATTGGTCAGCTCATCGTTGGTGTGTTTTGGTTACATGGGCATGAATCTGTCATGAACGAGTACTCTCGAATCCCCAAGATGCAGTTCAGCAGCACAAAAAGGAAAAATTTACTCTAACGGATCACAGCGGCGCTTCCCTTTCAAGTCTTAAAGGGGATGGGAAAATGTTACGAAGAAAGGATGGTAAGCTTGGATGACTGTGTATGTGGAAAAGATGCAATTTGTTCTGAATATCAGGATCTTGTCCTTTAGCTCCAGTCTGAATGTTAAACGCTGGCTCGTTGTAGTTGAGTCACGCCGACCTGATTACATGAAGATGTCACAGTGATTTTACTTCATTCCACGGTTACAAATGTCTCAACCACGTTTTTGTAGAATAAATGTTTTATTTTGGAAGACTAATTTCCCCACAGAACACAAATAAAACCGTGACCTTTAAGACGGAGAGACAGTGTCTTGAATAGGAAATACCTTCGTTCTTCAATGTGTGTATGTATTCGGTGACGTTATATTCTGCAAACGCTTAATTTTCAGTGTTTGTTGGTTTACTTTATCCACTTTATTGTCTCGGAGGCTTTAAATCCACACCCCTTATCTGCTCGACACACATTGTAATGCTGCCTACAAGGTTACAAGATCCCTGCCTATATCGCGGAAACAAACACACACTACTCTAAACCGAGTGTGAAGGACGCAAAAATCCCCTAGCTGATGAAGTGAAACCCAATCAATACATGCCATATGAAAAGGAGGCCCATAGTGCATGTGTTCATCTGGAGTGTTTTCCATTCTTTTATTAACAAGGCCTCCAACGCCGTTACTTTGAAAGGCATCTCACGCCAAGCAATTTGGCTTCCATATTTTATCCTGAATTACCTTGCTGATGCCTCTAATGAAATGTGCTCTATTGTGGCAGAAATACAGGGAGAGAGCGAGAGAGAGAGAGAGAGAGAGAGAGAGAGAGAGAGAGAGAGAGAGAGAGCGCACATGATAGTTTCTTTGGAATAACAATCAAGCTGTGTTATTTTTTTTAACACCATTGATGACCTCGGGTCCATCTGCAACGGGAACAAGCAGTTGCGGGGGGGAATTAACACCCGACAGCTTCCGTGTGCATTTACTTTAACATTTACTTGGCAAACATATGTCACGTTGACTTGCGAGAAAAAGCATAAAGTGCATTGTTGTTGCCAATTACCTTTGCAGGTAGCAATAAGAACGCAGTTCCTGGAGAAGATCCAAAATAAGCACTGAGCTTTAAACGGTGGTTATAGCGTTTTTTAGACTGCCTAATTCCCTCACTGAGCATCAAGGGAAGATTTCTTGTATAATTCTTCATTTGAATCATTTCTTATTCAGACCTTTAAATCTCAATAGATTTGTGAATTCTCTTGTAAATTACATCAAAATGAAATTTGAATCAAATGTGAATGTCATTTTTGTAGTGCTCCAGTGTTTTTATGCTTGAGTTGTGTTTTTTTTATTTCCTACCTCGTACTCTGTGCTCATTATTCAAAGAAAAAAGCCCATTAAGAAATATTTAATAAAATAAAAATGAATTGCACACACTATATTAAAATGTGATGGCAGTATAATTTAAATATAAAATGTTAATCATTTTTGTAGTGCATGTGCTCCAATGTCTTTCAGTGTTATTATGCTCAAACTTGTTATTTTCTTTACCCTCCCTCATGCTGTGCTAAAAAGTCCATTGAGAAATAAAATGAAATAGTATTAATAATTAGGAATTGTACACACTATATAACTTTTCAACTAGTTTTTTTTAAGTTGACAGTCAGTTTTGATCATTTTCACAAAACTTTCATGGAATATTCTTTTTTTTTATTTTTTTTTTATATCTGAGCATATATATTAAAAGAAAGAGCAGAGCCTCTGCTTTTATACAAAAAAACTAGCTTCATTTTAGCTTTGTGCATTCTTTTTTTAACATTTGAATATGGGCAAGTTTCATAAAAAAAGCAACATTTTGAACAAAAAGCTGAGAAAAAATCCGGATAAGATTCAGAACAATGATCAAAACATAGATGGAGTAGATCGAGTCCATCAACACCCCCAACGCTTCACAGTCCTATAGCATGTCCTGTCCACATTTCATTCGGTAACGTTGGGTTGTTTTGATGCTGTGTGTTTAATAATGTCTGATGATAACGTTATTTTACAGGTGCACAAGCAATGCTTCGATCACTTGTTTCTGCTTCTTCTTCACCTGTGTTTTGATCTGGAGATTCTGTACTCTTTCAGAAGATTCGTAAAAGCGCCCTACCAAATAGGCCTAACAGTGAAAAGAATTGCCGGAAAAATCTGTCAATGGCGGGGAAAGAGTTAACATTTGACTCCACTAAGGCCTCATACAGACGAAGGCAGAGCTTTCCCTAGCCGATCTTTTTTTTTTTCTCGTTCAAAATTTTTTTTTTTGTAAACACGGCGTCGTCTCAAGAAATATATGCGTACACACAAAACCACTGAAACGACTGAAAATGATGTGGTATACATGCCAGACCAGTATGTGGCGCTGTAATTCTGCCATGGAGATGCACTAAACAAGGAGAAGACGACTTTGAGCACGCTCATAACATTGCGCGCTCTATATGAACCCAACACGACAGCAAGGTGAAGACGAAGATTGCTCACCTTAGTAGCATAGGAGCAGAAGATTTTGCTTTAGTAAAGCTAATGGGCTCAGTAGCTTCTGCAGCACGAACACAAGCATATAGTCCATATGACATCATCGTTTCACAAAATGTACGGATTGGCCGTACACACGAAAACGCAAGGGTGTCGTTTTCAGATGTATCCACTCTGGGACCCGGTAAAAAAAAAAAAGCCGTTTCAGTGTCCCAAATCGCCGGATCTGTCTGGACGAAACGCCAATACGATACAAATTTTGTACGTATATAGCTAAACGTCTCCGTGTGGACAGGGCCTAAACATAAAAATATTGAAATACAAAAACAAAACTGTTTAAATATCAGCTTTTCTGTGACCTCCAAACATGAAGATTTTCAGAGGCACACGCCTTCATACCACCCACACACGTTCTGCCTCTTTTCATCACTTTTCTCTTTATTACTCCACATTCCTGCCTTTCCTCTCATGCACTGCAAACAATCCAAATATTGTGTGTGTTTGTGTGTGTGTGTGTGTGTGTGTGTGTGTGTGTGTGTGTGTGTGTGTGTGTGTGTGTGTGTGTGCGCGATAGGCAGCCAGTGTGCCGTCTCTGACTGATAGCATTCCTGTCAGGATATATCAGAGACACTGATTCATGCTGGCAGGCATGTCATTGCGTTTGTGGACTGAGCTCAGGCTGAAACACTCACCTACACTGCAGAATCAGTCCATGTGATTGGACATGGTCCGATGTGAGGCTGCCTCTCCATATGTATTCATTTCTCTGTCCTTATAACGTTTTTTTTTGTGTGCGTGTGTGTGTTTTTGCAGTTGGCCTCCCCTCAGGGACTATTGACGACATCTTACCGCTCAATTGGACTCTACAGATTTACGGAGACCATGAGATTGTGAGGATGCATGAACATCTCGCTTTTCAGAAGTGAGAATTACGTCATCTTCTGTAATCTTTCTGTTTACCGAGATGCAATCTGCAAACATGAATAAATAAAACGCCCAAGCACTTTTCAAAGAGGATCCTCATTTGCTGGTTGGACGGCTGCTGGTGGTAATTTTGCCTTGCTTGCATCTTAATCATGAGCCGACCAGAAATTAGATGAAAATCAAGATTTGGGGTTTGAAAAAGGCAAAATGTAAACTTATTTATGTAGAGACGCAGTTAATAATAATTTTCCATTCTCAACTGAGAGAAATAAAATGTAAATAAAATTCATCAGAGCCTGTATTGGACAAAATAAGATGAATCACAGGACTAATGTACAGCAAAATGAACAGTACTTAAATAAAAACTCACAAAAAGAAATTGGAAAAACAAGAAAGAGAGGATGGAGAAAGTACAAACATGTTTAGTGGTTGTCAGTAAATGTATGCTGTGCCATTATTGGAGTCTATTTACAAAGGCTATTTACATTAACTCCACCCACCTTTGTCTGGTTTTGCTAGACAAAAGTAAAATCTGAGCCAATTTGGGTGAAAATCGAACAGGCCGCCTCAGACGAGTTCGAAAAAGGTTTTTTGCAGAATTTTCATGACGGAAAATTACGTAATTGGGTGTAAACGAATTGTCTTGAGCCAAAGAATCGGAGGGAAAAACTATTTTGTATCTAGCCCTAACCAAAAAAAAACAACATAAACTTCCTAACAGTATTTAATAGTAACAATAAAGTATTTAACCGCCATTTAATAGGCCTATAATTGAAAATAGATGCGGTGTCTTCGTGCTGATCGGATGGGCTGAAACATTGACCGCAATGGGTGCAGTTCATATATCGTTCCTCAAAACTTTGGTTTCCTTCCTGGTCCTTCGAAGACTGATAAGCAGGTTCACTATGGTTAAGATTAGGGGTAGGTGTTTGGGATGGGATTTAGGGATATTGTCAAGGTCCCAATAAGGCAGCATCCATTTATTATTTTAATAAATATAATAAAATATAATCATATACAATATGTTGTTATTATTGCATATTGTTTTATGATGTACCACAATAGACTGAGGTCCATATAGTATCTGCCACTATTTGCACGAAATATCATTTAACACTATTTTAGTGCATATAGCATCTTAATTCAGTTTATGCAAAGAAGATACTCCAATTTTAATTTAGTGTAAATAGCATCTAACGCTATTTGATTAGCTGTAACATTAGTCAGTATGTTGATGTTGATGTAGTTAGGCAGTGTATAGCTGTCTACAGAGGAATGCTATAATCTGATTGGCTCTCTGTAAATATGTGCAGTAACACACTGCTGTACTGTCTATATTTGATGTATTATATAGAAGAAGAGTGTGACAAAATAACCCAGTTTGTACAAGTATTCGAATGCTATTTGCTCTCAGGAGCTCTTTGAGAAAAAAATTAAAAAGTTAGCTTGATTTATGATTTTAATTAAGGCAGAAATGTGTCTGTGAAATGGTCCATTTGTTCTCTGTAGAAAAATGGAGACAGTTTATTTTAGTATCTTTGAGATACTATCGTAGTTGGTATAACATTTTGAATTCGTTTTAAATTTAATATTTTCTGGTTTCATTTTAATTTGAGTGATTTTTTGTTTTGTTTTAATGTTTAGGCCTATATATTGTTGTATACATTTTTATTTCAGTTAGTATCACAACGCTACAGGGAGGACAGGGAGCGTTTTGAAACGAAAAGGCCGTTTTCAAATGTATACGGATTAGGGCTGTCAGTTAAAACGCGTTATTAACGTCGTTAACGCAAACCCATTTTAACGGCGTTCATTTTTTTATCGCGCGATTAACGGACTTTTTGGCCTAGCAAACTTTGTAGTTTTTTTCACATGCTTTTGCAGTAGGATGTTTTGAAAGCGCAAGCGGATCTAACTAGACCGGAAACAAAACAACAGGCACGACGCTGCACACACTTGTTTGGGCTTGCGAGCTGGCCAAATAGTTGGTTAACGTTTCGTTTTGAGTAGATGACGCGCGCGAGACGCCGAAATGGATGCCAATAAGATTCTGAATGGAAAGTTTACTTTTAAAAAGTTGCCAAATGGTTCCATTGACAAGACCAAAGTGATCTGTGTGTTTTGTCATTGTGAACTGAGCTATCATCATCGCAGCACACACACACACAAGCACACACACACACAGCTGATGCGAATTCTCCGCCCCCTCGTCAATATGAGGACCTCGTCAGTATTTCTTTCACCCTTTTATTGATGGACAGTGTTACATTGTTTGAGAGATAATTTGCTCCAAGTGAGAAAGTTAGTGTGAAATTGAACACAGTAAATGCCAATGTTGTTTTCAATAAAAAAAAAATGTATACAAGCCGATCCACTTTTCCATGTTGATAAGAGCGTTAAAATGAGAAAAAAGAATGGGACAAAAAGAAATCAAGAGACATTTAGAATAGATAAAAATGTGCGATTAATTGCGATTAATCACGAGTTAACTATGGCATTAATGCGATTAATCACGATTAAATATTTTAATCGTTTGCCAGCACTAATACGGATTCATGCAGACGTAGACTAAGTTGACATGTAGTTGCAAAGTTACTTATAGTTAGAAGAATGTCTAAAGTGGACTATCAAAATAAAGTGTTACCAAATGCAGCTCATTGCAGCTGCATTGTTATCAGCAGACACACACTGTAATTCTACTGGCTTCGAGCTGGCAATCAGCCCACAGTAAGCGATGTTGATGTGAACACAGTCGAGCCATTACATTCTCTCTGCCCTGCTATAAAACAAGCTCACTGTGAAAGAGAAGTTCACGCTGAAACACTCGCTTTGTAAAGGCCATTTACCATAATGAACCTGGAAACAAGCTGAAAGAGCCCCACTGCAGCGAAGGAATTAAATGTCAACTTTGGTCTGAGAAAATAGACCGGAATTGTCCAAGAGGCATTCACCTCCGAAATGAGCTAATTTAACACCGAGAGGCATCTCTGCATGGAAATAAAGTCATCCGGGTGCTCCAACTCTACCGAGACGAGAGGAGAACGGAAGCACAGAGAGAGAAAGAGAGACAGTCTGGATAGAAAACACGATGCTCTTCCTCTGAGATTCAGCTCCTATATGAGGCTAATTAATGCTCCTTCTTGTTAAAAGACCTATGAACTCAGCCATGTGGTCCAGGGTTGTACGGGCAGGGAGCTCGTTGGCATCTGGGAGGAGAGAGGAGGAGAGGATGTGCGTGAGGGGGCACACGGGGCACGGAGAGGGAATGTGCCGGGTAGATAATGTCGGGTGTTGCGGCGTGTGCGGGGATTGCCTGGATCTTGCTCTAATAGAAGGATTAGCCAGAGAGAGGTCGAGCTAATACTGTTGTTCAAATGAGGGATTGAGAGAAAAAGAGGTAAGGAGTGTGTGCCTCATCAGACTAACAAGCAATCCAGTTTTCATTAAGTCCCCGGCAGACCTCAGATCAGTGTCTTGTTAGCAAGAGCAGAGTGGGATTAGTTGAGCTCAGACACTAGGGATGGAAGACAACGGCAGCCTGATTGCCTTATTTAGATACTCTGGCACCACAGGCATGAGACACACACACACACACACACACGGATAGACAGGTAAAGGGAAAGATGGATGAGTCTAATAAGAACTAGAGATGACACCACAAAAACGTCATTGTGTCATGCTCAACTGATTTCTGAGGATTCCTTGACTCTATCAAAGATGAAACATTTTGGTCTTTTTTTTTTTTTTTTGTATCTGACTGTGCTGTTGAGTTTGTTATTTAAAGATTTCTTATCCAAAGAGCAGCAGGCAGAATTAATATTCCACCCAGTAACTTTTAGTATCACAAAAAAAATGTCCACACAAATTTTCAACATTACTAATAATAATAAATGTTTCTTGAACAGCAAATCAGCATATTACAATGATTTCTGAAGGATCATGTGACTGAAGACTGGAGAGATCAGCTCTGATACTGATCGGCTGCTTGTGTTGTGCATTATGGATAATTGTATTTCTCTTCCTCTGGCAGAAGTGTAACACCTTTTAGGTGCTTTTGTGAGCTATGTTTATTTTCAAGTTTGATATGTCACAGGATGTTCATGCAAATGACATTTAAACATTGTTTTTAAAAATAATGAGATGTCAGTATTTGTACATATTATAAAATAACCGCAGATACATTTAAAAAAAAAATAATCATCTTTTGTTCAGCCCTTCAGGGTTTCAGTATATCATTTTAAATATAAAGCCTCTAGGCTCAAGGTTTGACATCAGAATTTGTCCACTCTCTCTTTTCCTCGTGCAAAAAAACTAACAAAAAAAAACCTGGTTTGTGCCGACACATCGTGTTTCAAAAGTTCCCAGTTGTCGCATGGACTAATAAACTGGCCACAGCTGTCCGAGGGCCCTTCCTGAGGCGGGAGACCCGTTTATGCTGCCGAGCGATATAGAGGATGTGAATAGCTGGATGATGGATGAGACGGAGGCTAAGGAGACCCAGATTATTTATCGATTACGTGTAACAGACCTTGTCTGAGAACCTCATAATGGAGCATATAAAGACATACAGAAAGAACATGCACAGCAGTCTGTTTTAACACATACAAGCAGATCACTTTGTCACATAAAAATGCAGTATACACGTTTCAGTAGTCTGTACAATCTCATTTATATGTTTATAGATCTCTATCTCTGTCTGACTATAAATGAGATGTGTCAAAACCTTAACATTGTAAATAGTTCTTTTTGACTGCTCTTGTTGCAGTGCATTATGGGTACGTGTTTTTAAAAATTTGTTTTCTCACTCTGGCAGGAGTTTAGTACCATTGTTCAGGCTTTTGTGAGGCAATGAGCCTTTTCTGTGTTGTGTTACAGAATAATAGTCCTCGTGTGCAAAATACATTTTGTAATCTTTTTGTAGTACTATTGTTATTGTGTCCCGGAATGTAGTTTTAAGATAATTTTACGTGAGAATGTAGTTGTTTAGACCTCAAATATGTGATTCATACTGTATATATAAATCACCGGCCGTTCAGAGCTCATGTACCAGCGGAGAACAGCTTTATCTTAGCCAATCCTTCGGGAAGTTGTCGCTGGCTCTTATGTAGATGGTGGTTGAATGTGAGATATAATGAGTTTTGGGTATTTCAAACGTGCAATCTTTGTTCTTATACTGTACATAACATCCCAGATAACTGCATTTATATAACTGAAAGTAACATACAGATAACTGAAACTACATAGAAATACATGTTGGTATCTGTGTCCCCTGGACCTACAAATGAGTTTCCTTTTTTTGCCTTAAATTTATCAGCTAAGAGCTATAAGATTCTTCGTTGTTAAAAACTAAAAAATAATGTTGCTCATGGTAATGCCTAAGGGGGTCATGAACTATATTTTTGTATTGTTTTATAATTTATCCTGAGGTGCACTTATAATATTAGTATGATTTTTACATTAAATGTTAAATGTCATAATTTAGATTGTAGCCCTCTGATTTGTTGGAAGGGGTGTGTCTGCTGTGAGATTTCAATGTAAACGCCCACTGCTATGATTGGCTAACATCTTTGCATATGAAATAAGTAGCCTACATGTGGAAGCCTTACTACTAGAGCTGTCAAGAGATTAACTTGTATTTTTAGTTCAGTGATCCTGGATCTCTCCTTCTCGTCTGACTAGCGCGGCAGTGGGCAGGGCCAAAGATGAAATTATGTATAAGTAGGTATTGATCTGATTCTGCAGAGGCATTCTTTTGTAGCACTACGTCATAATGTGACAAAATACAAAACCGGTTGTTATGTGAACTTGGATTCAATAAAAGCTGTTTCTGGACTAGTGAGGAAGTTTTGAGTTCTGAAACTTACAGGATGTTCAACGCTATCTCACGACCAATTCGTCCGAATTTGACGAGTGATTAAAAGATGGCTTATTCGTACGAATTCGTACGACCTCACTCGTACGAATTTGTACGATTTGTCTAAACCCACGTGATGGGTAGGTTTAGGGGCGGGGTCAGGGGTAGGTCATTCGTACGAATTCATACGGGCAACTCGTCAAATATGTACGATTTAGCAAAAATCGTACTAATTCGTACGAGTGAGGTCGTACGAATTGTTACGAATTAGCCATCTTTTAATCACTCGTCAAATTCGGACGAATTGGTCGTGAGATCGGGTTGGGATGTTTTTATAGTACAATGACCTCTTACATGTCAAAAGATCATAGAAAATTTGATTTCTCAATTCATGACCCCTTTGAATATGGCCAATTTGCTACAAAATATGCCCGGCCTTGGGTATTTAGCTGTATCCATTTCACAGTTTCAAAGCAGAGAAACCTTATTTAATGCAATGAGTTCTGCAGGAGGTATTGGTGGCCTTGACTGAGTAATTACTCTTGTTTATATTCATAATAAGGAAGTTTAACTTTGCTTTTAAAATGAGCCATGCTTAACACAGAGGTGTCAAAATTATTTAGCGATTCAGTGCTTGCCCGGTGGCAGTTCGGCTACTTGACTATAAAACTGATCGTTTGGGACTGAGGTGAATAGGATGGCAGGACTATCCATTACCATAATTAATTGATTTGTTTTCTTCAAGCCTGCAGGTTAAATGCACTCTGTTCTCTCACAGTATAAACCACAATAAAAAGCCTTTTAAAAGTGGTTTCTACAGTCGCAATGCAAAACTTCATGCCTGACCTGTTTCCATCATCTTTGCAGGATATGAAGATTG